>CM052543.1:79898119-79925088 GCA_028533065.1 Trachops cirrhosus | reverse complement strand
TGAAGTGGTATCTCATTGTGGTTTTAATTTGCATCTCTCTGATAGCTAGCGATATTGAGCATCTTTTCATGTGTTTCTGTATGTCCCCCTGGAGAAGTGTCTGTTCAAGTTCTTTGCCCATTTTTTAATTGAGTTGCTTGTCTTCTTAGAGTGGAGTCATGTAAGTTCTTTATATATTTTGGGATTAAACACTTGTTTGAGGTATCATTGGCAAATATGTTTTCCCACACAGTTGGTTCTCTTTTTATTTTAATACTGTTTTCTTTAGTCATGCAGAAGCTTTTTATTTTGATGAGATCCCATTTATTTATCCTTTCCTTTATGTCCCTTGCTTTGGGGGGCATATCAGTAAAAATATTTCTGTGTGAAATGTCTGAGATTTTCCTGCCTAGGTTCTCCTTGAGGACTTTAATGGTGTCATGGCTTATTTTAAATCTTGTATCCAACTTGAATTTATTTTTGTGTATGGTGTAAGTTGGTGCTGGAGTTTCATTTTTTTGCATGTAGCTGTCCAGTTCTCCCAACACCATTTGTTGAAGAGGCTATTGTTGCCCCATTTTATGTTGCTACCGCCTTTGTCAAATATTAATTGACCGTAGAGACTTGGGTTTATTTCTGGGCTCTCTGTTCTGTTCCATTGGTCCATGTGCCAGATTTTATGCCAGTACCAGGCTGTTTTGATTACAGTGGTCTTGTAATACAGTTTGGTGTCAGGTATTGTGATCCCTCCTACTTTGTTCTTCTTTCTCAAAATTGCAGCAGCGATTCAGGGTCATTTATGGTTCCACATAAACTTTTGAAGTATTTGTTCTATGTCTATGAAATATGCCATTGGTACTTTGATAGATATTGTATTGAATCTGTAAATTGCTTTGGGTAGTATGGTCATTTTGATGATGTTAATTCTTCCAATCCATGAACACGGTATATGTTTCCATTTGTTGGTGTCTTCCTTCATTTCTTTCTTCAATGTTGTGTAGTGTTCTGCATACAGTTCTTTTAAATCCTTGGTTAGATTTATTCCTAGGTATTTTATTTTTCTTGTTGCTATATCGAGTGGGATTTTTTCTTGATTTCTGCTTCTGCTGTTTCATTGTTGGTATACAAATATGACTTTGTTTTCTGGATATTGACTTTGTATCTCGCTGTTTTGCCAAATTCATTTATTAGGTCAAGCAGTTTTTTGGTGGAGTCTATAGGATTATCTATGTACACTATCATGTCATAGTGTACATATCTGCAAACAATGACAGTTTTGTTTCCTCCTTTCTAATTTGGATGCCTTTTATTTCCTTTTCTTGTCTGATCACTGTAACCAAAACTTCCCGTACTATACCGAATAGAAGTGGTAAAAGTGGACAGCCTTGTCTTGTTCCTGATCTTAGTGGAAAAGATTTTAGTTTTTTCCCATTCAGTATGATGTTGGCCCTAGGTCTCTCATATATGGCCTTCATTATGTTGAGGAATGCTCCCTTCATTCCCACTTTGCTGAGTGTTTTTATCATAAACGGGTGCTGTACCTTATGAAATGCTTTTTCTGCATCTATTGGTATGATCATGTGATTTTTGTGTTAGCTTTTGTTTATGTGATGAATTACATTTACTGATTTGTGAATATTGAATCATCCTTGCATCCCTGGGATGTTTCCCACGTGGTCATGATGTATGATCTTTTTAATGTATTCTTGGATGCGGTTTGCCAATACTTTGTTGAGGATTTTAGCATCTATGCTCATCAGCAATATTGGCCTGAAGTTTTCTTTCTTTGTTGTGTCTTTGTCTGGTTTTGGGATTAGGATGATGCTGGCTTTATAAAAAGAGTTAGGGAGTCTTCCATCTTTTTGGATTTTGTGGAATAGTCTGTGAAGGATTGGGGTTCGCTCTTCCTTAAATGCTTTGTAGAATTCTCCTGTGAAACCGTCTGGACCAGACTTTTGTGTGTCAAGAGTTTTTTGACTACTGCTTCAATTTCATCTGCTGTTTTTGTCTGTTCAGGCTTTCTCCTTTCTCTTTATTGAGTTTTGGAAGATTATATTTTCCTAGAAATTTGTACATTTCACCTAGGCTTTCAAATTTCTTGGCATGCAGGTCTTCATAGTAATTTCTTACAATCCTTTGTATTTCTGTGGTATCAGTTGTAATCTCTCCTCTTTCATTTCTGATTTTGTTTATTTGGGTCTTCTCTCTTTTTTTCTTGATGAGGCTGCTTAAAGTCTTGTGGATTTTGTTTATCTTTCCAAAGAACCAGCTCCTGGGTTCATTGATCCTTAGAATTGTACTTTTAGTCTCTATGACATTTAATTCTGCTCTGATCTTGGTTAGTTCCTTCCTTCTACTTGCTCTGGGCTGTCTTTGTTGTTGTTCCTCAAGTTCTTGTAGATGTCGAGTTAGGTTGTTTCTTTAAAATGTATCTTTTTTTTTAGGTAGTCCTATATTGCTATGAACTTCCCTCTCAAGACTGCCTTTGCTGTGTCCCATAAGTTTTGGGTTGTTGTGAGTTCATTTTCATTTGTTTCCAGGAACTTTTTGATTTCTTCCCTAATTTCATTCTTGACACATTCATTGTTTAATAGCATGCTATTTAATCTCCATGATCTTGAGTGTTTTGGGTTTTTTCCTTGGGATTGGTTTCTAGTTTCACACCCTTGTGATCTGAGAATATGTTGGTATCATTTCAATTTTCTTGAATATGTTGAGGCTTGTTTTGTGCCCTATCATGTGGTCTATCTTTGAAAATGTTCCATGCGCATTTGAAAAGAATGTGTACTTAGCTTCTTTGGGATGGAGAGCTCTATATATATCAGTTAAGTCCATTTCATCTAGGGCATTGTTCAATGCCACAATATCTTTGTTGACATTTTGTTTGGAAGATCTGTCCATTTTTGACAGTAGGGTGTTAAAATCCCTCACTATAATTGTGTTGCTGTCTATCTTTCTTGAAGTCCTCTAAGATTTTCTTTATGTATTTGGGTGCTCCTATGTTGGGTGCATATATATTTACAATGTTTATGTCTTCTTGGTGGATTCTTCCCTTGAGTATTACGAAGTGACGTACTGGCTCTCTCTTTATGGCTTTTTTTTGGATGTCTATTTTGTCTCATATGAGTATTGCTTCCCCGGTTTCTTTTTTCCTCTCTGCATGCTTAAAATATTTGTTTCTAGCCCTTTACTTTCAGCCTGTGTAGGTCTTTGCTCCTGAGATGGGTCTCTTGTAGGTGGCATATGTGTGGGTCATGCATTCTTGAACCTTATCCATTCAGATATTCTATGTCTTTTGATTGGGGCATTTAATCCATTTAAGGTTATTATTGATAGGGACTTATTCATTGCCACTTTGTATCTTTGTTCCTCTCTCTCTCTCTCTCTCTCTCTCTCTCTCTCTCTCTCTCTCTCTCTTCTTTCCTTTCCTTAAAGTAGTCCCTTTAGCATCTCTTGCAGAACTGCATTGGTGGAGGTGTATTTTTTTAGACTTCTTTTGTCTGGGAAGTTTCTTATTTGGCCTTCTGTCTTGATTGAAAGCCTTGCTGTGTAAAGTAGGCTTGGTTACAAGCCTCTGGTTCTCATTACTTGCAATATTTCTTGCCACTCTCTTCTGGCTTGGAGGATTTCCATTAAGAAGTCAGCTGCTAACCTTATTGGGGCTTCCTTGTATGTTAGTGCTTGTTTCTCCCTTGCGGCTTTTAAGATTCTCTCTTTGTCTTTGAATTTTCCCATTTTAATTATGATGTGCCTTGAGGTGGGCCTCTTTGGCTTCCTCTTGATTGGGAGTCTCTTTGTTTCCTAAATTTGTGTGACTTTTTCTCTCATCAAATTGGGGAAGTTTTCCATCATTACTTTTTCAAAAACATTTTCTATCCCTTGCTCTTCTTCTTCCCCTTCTGGTATCCATATTATATGGATATTATTACATTTCATATTGTCTTGCATTTCTCTTAATCTGTCTTCATTCCTTCTGAGCCTCTTTTCCCTGTCTTGCTCTTTTTAGGTGTTTTTTTCTACTTTGTCCTCAAATTCGCTGATCCAATCTTCTGCTTCATCGATCCTGCTTCCGATTCCTTGTACTGTGTTCTTCAGTTCAGAAATTGTACTCTGCATTTCCTCTTGGCCCTTGTTGATAGATTCTATTTCCTTTTTCATGTTGATATAGTTTGTAGTGAGTTCACTGTAGCTTCCCTGTAGTTTCTGGTAGCTCATTGTGAACTCATTGAGCTTCCTGATCATTATTGCTTTGAACTCAGTATCTGATAGTTGAGGTGCCTCCAATTCAATTATTATTCTTTCTGAGGCTTCCTCCTTTCCTCTCATTTGTGGATTGTTTCTTTGTCTTCCCATTGTTTGTGAGACTCTTCGTGTTAGCCTCATCATCTTAAATTGATCTGTTCTGGCTCCCTGTGTTTATGGTATGAACTTCTGTGGTAGAATACCTGTGAGATTCAGTGGTGCAGTCTCCTTGATCTCCCGAGTTCACTGGTCTTGGGCTGTCATTTAAGTTGGCTCTGTGTTTGTCTTTCAGTTTTGATTGTTGTTAGGTCTTTCTTTGGTGGGTGCTGCCCACCAGCTGGTTAAATGACGGTCACTCTGTCCACCACCTCTTGTATTTTGCTGTGCTTGTGAGGGCAGGTTGTGTTGAAGCTGGTTCTTCCGTGTGTATAAGGTTTTGAGGATTCTGTCTTGCTCTTGTTCAGTTGTTTGTAGTGTCTCCACTGTTTATTTGTATTTCCAGATAGGTCCTGGATTGAGGTTCGTGTGGTTTCCACTCTTTCCTTCATCTTCTTCTGTTGTTATCTGTTAGTGGTTCCTTTGTTGTTAGGCTTCTTCTTCCAGTGTGTATCCTGGTGTTCACCACTTCTACCTACTCTTTTTTGTGATCAGTTGGAGGGGGAAGACAAAATGGTTTAAAAAACAAGAGAGTATTCTATGATATTTACAGCAGCAGCCAGTAGAGAAGAGATAGGAGGTCCTTTAGCTATGTATAGTGTTAACCATGATCTTTCGCCCAACTTGCCAATTTTTAGAAAGGATGGAAAGAAGAAAAGACTCGTGTTGGGGAAGAAAGGATTGTGAGTTGGCTCTAGAAAGCAGTGATGTTGTGGAATGTCAGATTCTGAGGTAAGGTGAGAGTAAAGGATAGTAAATAGGTGTAGTGTGTGAGAGAATAGGGTTAACCACTACAATAATAGAGTTCAGGAAACCGTGAAATGGGCTAAGATCTGGGATGGATTTTCTGAAGTATTTATAATTGTATGGAATAGCTATTATTTACAATAATATTAGAGCAACAATTATATAACAGAATCTATGTGATCTAGATAACAAGAATAGGAGTATAGGTGCTAGTGTAGGTCTTTGAGTAGTGTGCTAATGGGACACAAGTGAAGTGAAGGACAGTAAATTAGCAATACACTATGAAAGAGAGATCAGGGGGATCCTGTCAAATGATACAATATAACCAGCCTAGCAAAGCAGAGTATACAGAAAGAAGAGGAGTAGAAAATACTATTAAAATAAAAGATGTAAGAATAATGGAAAAAATAATAATAATACAAATATGCAATTACTTGCAGTTTCTTTGTAGTAGCAGAGTGAAATTTGTGTCACTGTCACA
The DNA here is from genome assembly GCA_028533065.1 of Trachops cirrhosus. NCBI lineage: Eukaryota > Metazoa > Chordata > Mammalia > Chiroptera > Phyllostomidae > Trachops > Trachops cirrhosus. The sequence continues at coordinate 79,919,483 of CM052543.1, read as the reverse complement.
GCTGTTGTAATGCCCATTCTTTAATATCAACTGTGGTCTTTTCACAGATCCAGGATTTTTTGGAGTTTTTTTTTTTGGTCTTCTTTGTAGGTATTTAAAAAAAAAAAGGCAGATGAAGGAAGGAAAAAGAGATAAAATTGGAGGACAGAAAGGAAAAAGGAATAAAACAAGAAAGAAGGAAAGAGAGGAAAAAGGAATTGGGAGAGAAAAAATAATAAAAATTAAACAATTAAAAATTATTAAAAAAATAAAAATAGAATAAAATTAAAAAGCCTTTTGGTTTCAAAGTGGCCAAACTGGTTTTTCTGGTCTTATTCACTGCAGTAGGCTGAGGGGCAATTGGTATGGCTTTTCTTCCTTCCTGATCTGCACTCAGTCAGCTTCAGGCACTCTCCCGGAGCTAACCTGGCACCTCTCCCCTGTGCCTTTGGTGTGGGATCCAGGCCTTTCCCCAAGGTTACCACTGTTGGCTGGGGTTCAGGGGTGCGCTCGTGCGCATGCTCAGCCAGGCTGCCTCACCCTTGCCAGAGCTATGGGGGTGCACAGGGTCTTCAGCACAAACACAACCTTCCGGGCAACCTTGGGATCGCTGCCTGGCTGGGTGGCAGGGAGGCCAGAGCAATTGCTGTAGGAGAATTCCCCAGTGTCTGTGTTTTCACTATTTCTTTTTGAGAAATTCCTCCTACTCAAGTCTGCCACTCCATATAGTGGCCTGGCCTCTCTCACAGCCCAATTCTCTAGCCAGACTGGTGACTATGGGGACCAGGGCCCATTGCCCGACTCTTAACTCTGCTGGTGTCCACAGACTCCGAGAGTGCTTACAGCCCCTGTGTATTTGCTAGCAACTGGGTTTCTCCTGGTGCCGCTCAGACCTTGTTTGGCTGGGGAGGGAGTAGTTGACTTGTCTGTCTCCCAAGGTCTCTGTGGCAAACCCAGCAGCAGGCTCCGGGCCTGGGGCTGCAGCCCCCCTGGACCTGGCACTGGTCCCTGGGACCTTATTGTCTTGAAGCAGTCTCCTTACCATCTGGCTTTTCAGTTCCGCTACAATTTTTGTATGTTGGTTGTTTGATCTTTTACTCCATAGATCGGCTAGGATTTTCTCCCATGTGGAAGTGGAATCTGCTCCCTCCTACCCCGATGCCATCTTCCTTCTGTGTTTATAGTTTCTATTTCCTTTTTCATACTATTGTAGTTCTCACTCAGTGCCTTGTAGTTGTCTGTGACCTCCTTGAGCATTCTTATAACCCATTCTTTTGAATTCTATATCTAATAGTTTGCTTGCCTCCATTTCATTTAGCTCTTTTAGTAGGGAGTCTTCTTTTTCTTTGATTGCAGGTTCTTTGTCTCCCCACTTTAGGTGACTCTTTTTGTTTGTTTCTGAACTTCCTGATGTTCCACTTGCTACCTGTCTTTGCAGGGTGAACTTCTATGTAGGAATTCTGTGGAATTCAGTGGAGTGGTGTCTTTGATCTTCTTGTCTGGATGCTCTAGGGTTGCCCTTCTTTTGTTTGTGTGGACTCTTTTGTTGTACTTGGGTTTTTACCTTTTGGTGTTTCCTTTGTTGGTGGGTTCTGTCTTCCAGTAGGTATATTGCTGTTCACGGCTTCCACCTATAGTTGAATGTGATCAGTTGCCTGGGGAGGGCAAGAAGGATTAAGGCAGCTGGAGAGTATTCTATGGGATTTAAAGTACCAACACATAGAGAAGAGATAGGAGATCCTTTGGATAAGTATAGTGTTAACTGTGATATTTCACCCAACTGGCAACTTTTTTAAAAAAGTGAAAAAGTGATAAGACTCCTGTTAGAGAAGAGAAGGATTGTGAGCTGAATCCAGAAAACGCAGTGCTTGTGTGAAATCAGATGATGAGATATAGTGAGAGTAAAGGATACGAAAAAGTGGTAGTGTGACAGAGAATAGAGTTAACCACAAGAGTCAAAAAGCTCAGGAAGATAGTGGAATGTTCTAAGATCAGGGAGAGGTGCTGTGTAGCATTTACAATGATATGTAACAACAATTCTTTACAATAATACTGGAACAACAATAATATGACTATAACTATATGATCTGAATAATAAGTGTAGGAAGTACATGACCAAAAGTAGTGTGATATTGGAACATGAGGGAAGTGAAAGAAGGAAAATTAAAATACACTATAAAAGAGAGAACAAGGAAAACCAGTCAAACAATGCAATTAAACAAAGTGAACAGAAAGAAGAAAAATTAAAAAATACTAATAAAATAAAAATAATTTTAAAATAATACAAATAAACAATAACATGCAAGGTCTCTAGAATAGCAAAGAGAAATTTGTCTCAGTTTCTCATTTGTTGGGGTTAGCCTTGTGTTCCCCCTTTGGGTCTGTCTCTGGACCTTACTGTCTTATGTGGGGGAAAAAAAGCTTCCTGCTAATTTTAAAACCACCAAGCAAGTTCTGCTGGTCTTCCTGGATGCAGCAGGCTGAGGGGGACTGGGCTTCGCTTTTTTCTTTTCCTATGGTTTTGCAAGGATGGGGGCCAGGTCTGGGCCACAGTCTTCACTTTTGTCCAACCTCAAGCCCAGGTCCTCCATGTGCTGCTGGGACCCCACTGTCCATCTGCGCCAAGCTGGTGCCTTTAATCCACCAGTTCGATTAAAGGGAGAATCCACCTTCTCCCTTTTTGCTGACCTAGGAGCTGCATGCTCTCAGAGTCTCTTCAGGGTAGTTCAGCTCCCCAATTGAGTTAAATCTTTCTGGGGACTGCTAACTCCCTGAGCCCTGCTGCCCCCCTTTGAACAGTCCTCATGGGATACCTCCTTTTTCCTCTTTGCCAGCCAGCCTCTAGAGAGCCATGGTGGCAACAGGCAGCCACTGTGTGAGACTTCCTTAAACAATGGTTGAGACTTTTTTAAAAATAAAATCCTCTTGTTTAAGCCCACCATTCTTAACAAGTGCCCAGCTTTTCACACAGCCCAACTTTCTAACCAGACTGGATACTATCTGGCTCAGGGTCTGTCACGGCCCAACTCTTCTCCCTTCTCCAGGTGTCACCCAGCTCCCAAATATCTCTGGTAATGACCTAGCTGGGGTCCAAAATCCCAGCAGGTGAATACTGCCTCTGTGTCTCCCAATTTGTCTTTATTTCCTCCAGCTACTTCAAGCATCCAGGTCCATCCTGGTAGCACACTGTCTTCTGTGTTTGGCAGGGGAAGGAGCTTTTGATTTGGCTTTCTTCCAAGGATCCCATGGCAGGCACCAGGCTGGGACCCCAGCAGCCTTGGTCGCCCTCGAAGGTCCCAGGGACCTTAATGTCCCAATGCAATCTCCTTACCATCTGTTTTTCAATGTCCCCTACAATTCCGGACTCAAAACTTCATGTAAGCTGGGATTTTGTAGGCTGTACACTCTGTTCCTCAGAAAAGGTGTACAGCTATGTGTTCCACCTGTGCACAGGGGGAAGTGGACTCTGCTCCCACCTACCTCATCACCATCTTCAAGATTCTCTCTGAGGAAATTCTATGCTGTTTTCCACTGTGCCTACACAAGTCTGCATTCCTACCAACAGTGCACTAGGATCCCCTTTTCTCCACAACCAAGCTAGTAGATATTGCTTGTTGATTTGTTTATGATGGCCATTCTAACCAGTGAGAAGTGGTATCTCATTGTGGTTTTAATTTGCACCTCTCTGATGACTAGTGATGCTGAGCATCCTTTGGTATGTCTCCTTAGAGAAGTGTCTGTTCAGGTCATTTGCCCATTGATTAACTGGGTTGTTTGTCTTCCTGGAGTGGAGTCCTGTGAGATCTCTATATATTTTGGAGATCACACCCTTGTCAGAGGTATCACCAGCAAATATATTTTCCTGTATGGTTGGTCCCCTTATCATTTTGTTGATGTTTTCTTCAGCCATGCAGAAGTTTTTATTTTTTTTTACTCTTTTTTAAAATATATTTTATTGATTATGGTATTACAGTTGTCCCATCTTCCCCCTTCATTCCCTTCCACTCTGCACACTCCCTCACACCCGCATTCCCCCCCTATAGTTCATGACTGTGGATTGTACATATGAGTTCTTTGACTTCTACATTTCCTATGCTATTATTAACCTACCTCTGTCTATTTTCTACCTACTATTTATGCTTCTTATTCCCTGTACCTTTTCCCACTCTATCCCCCTCCCACTCCCCACTGATAACTCTCCATGTGATCTCCATTTCTGTGATTCTGTTCCTGTTCTAGTTATATGCTTAGTTTGTTTCTGTTTTTACATTCAGTTGTTGATAGTTGTAAGTTTGTTTTCACTTTACTATTCATAGTTTTCTCCTCCTCCTCCTCCTCCTCCTCCTCCTCCTTCTTCTTCTTCTTCTTCTTCTTCTTCTTCTTCTTCTTCTTCTTCTTCTTCTTCTTCTTCTTCTTCTTCTTCTTCTTCTTTGTCTCTTCAACATTTCATATAATAAGGGGGGTTTGGTGATGATGAACTCCTTTAACTTGACTTTATCTGGGAAGCACTTTATCTGCACTCCCATTCTAAATGAAAGCTTTGCTGGTTAGGGTAATCTTGGATGTAGGTACTTGCCTTTCATGACTTTGAATACTTATTTCCAACCTTTTCTTGCTTATAAGGTTTCTTTTAGGAAATCAGCTGATAGCCTGTGGGAAATCCTTTGTAGTAACTCTCTTTTTTCCTCTTGCTGTTTTTAAGATTCTCTCCTTATCTTTAATGATGCTGTGCCTTAGGGTGTTCCTTCTTGGGTCCAATTTCTTTGAGATTCTCTGGGCTCCCTGGACTTTCTGAAAGTCTATTTTCTTTGCCAGATTAGGGAAGTTTCCCTTCATTATTTGTTTAAATAAGTTTTTGATTTCTTGCTCTTCCTTTTCTTCTGGCACCCCAATGGTTCAGTTTTTGGAGCATTTAAAGTTGTCCCAGAGGTTCCTAAGCTTCTCCTCATTTTTTTTTTTTAATTCTCGTTTCTTCATTGTGTTCATGTTGGATGTTTATTTCTTTTTTTGTTCCAAACCACCGATTTGAGTCCTGGTTTCCTTCCCTTTACTGTTAGCTCTCTGTATATTTGCCTTTGTTTCAGTTTGTGTAGCCTTCATTTCTTCCTTCATTTTGCGACCAAGCTCAATCAATTCTGTGAGCATCCTGATTACCAGGGTTTTGAACTCTGCATCTGGTAGATTGCCTATCTCCTCATTGCTTAGTTCTTTTTCTGGAATTTTTATCTGTTCTTTGATTTGAGCCATATTTCTTCATCTCAGCACACCTGTTCCATGGTAAGGAGTGGAGGTGTATGTATTCACCTGGGTAGGACAACCCTCTTTGCTTCATTGTGGCATTGTCTGTGGGGGAAGCATCACAGAGGGAACACTGCTACTTGCTTGGTTCTCATCCCATGTTCTGTTACTTCCTTTGGCTCCAACAAGCAGATTGTGTCCTTTCAGGTATTGATTCACAGGTGGATGAGTTTGTGTACATTTTAGGACCCCATGTGCTTCTCCAATGGACTCTCATGTGAGTTTGGGAGCTTTCCCCGCTGCTGCAATCTCCACAGATTTTTACAGTCTGGGATTTTGAGTCTTTAGTTTACTGCACTGAAGACCTGGGTTTCACAGTCTGTCTCACTCCCCCATTGTTCCTCATGGCTTATCTGCACACAAATGTGGGATCATCCACATCGCCTTGCCTTGCCATGCATCCTCTCCTCCACAGCTGCCTGTTTCCTCCTCTCCTATCAGTCTGTATAAATGTTTCTTTTACTCCTTGGTTGTTGGACTTCCACTCTGATTTTCTGGAAGTTCTGGTTGTTCTTTGTTTTTAAATTGCTTATTAGCCTTATTTTGGTTGTACACGGAAGCAAAGCATTTCTGCCTATGCCTCCATCTTGGCTGGAACCTTGAGCTTGTATTTTCAATTCACTTTCTCCACAGCTTTTTATCCTCATGCAATTTTGTTATTCCTTGTTTTCTTTGAGTTTGAACTTGTTTTTAATCATCACCCAAGGTCATGTTTATTGATTTTTTTTAGAACAGGGGAAAGGAGGGAGTGAGAGGAACATCAGTGTGAGAGAGAAACATCAATTGGTTGCCTCTTGCACATGCCTAGACTTGGAACCAAACCCCAAACCTAGATATTGTGTCTTGACTTGAAATCAAATCTGCAATCTTTTGGTTTATGGGACAACATTACAACCAATTGAACCACACTGGCCATGGCCATGTGGTTTTCTTGAGAGGGTCTTACTGTTTATCCTGCCAGACAAAACAAATGTTTAAAAACCAAAATTTTAGATTTCAATGTGATTATAATAGCCTACACTTAATTTTTTGAATTTTCATTATGATTATTATTTTAGAACATGATTAATCAAAACAAGACACATATTATCCATTTTACTGCACAATGAAACAGAAAAGGAAGAATTTTATTGGAAATGAATCTCTATAGCAGATATTCCATGATCAAATGTTTCTACACATTTAACAAAAGGTAAAGAATGCCAAAAACTAGCATGTTATTTATTTTTTGCTATTGGGAGGTTAATAAAAAACAGTTATAATTTGATAAAATAAAAAAGTTGGAGATCATGTAATTTGAGTAGATATTTTATAATAGTTGATGGAAATAGTTTTTACCAAATCTAAAAGAAATCATGTAACCATTTCACCTGTGGACTTGAATCAATGAATCATGAGAATTTTGGCAATCCCTGAAGACATTTCTGTTACATTTAAAATATTCAGTGGCACTGACCTCTACTTCTTTGGCTATTGGACAGCACTTTCCTCCTAGATAATGTCACTTCCTAGGGATGAAAATTGATATAGTTGAGAATAACTTATATGAAAATAAGCTTTTCTTGATAATTAGCATTTCTTAGGACTCTTCTCTCTTCTTTGCTCTCAAGGGAGAAATAGTTCTTTAGTAGTCATGTGGGGGAGTGGAAAAAGCAAAGTCGCAACATGGAGATTGTTATTGTTGCCATGCATATGGTAATATGTCTTCAGTCATATAAGGCACTTCACTTTCACAGAGGTGTGTATAGAAAGGGTAAGTTAGGGCAGTCTGAGATTGTGGGGAATTGATCTTATTACAGGAAATGTCACCTTGGTTTTGCACCATGGAACTTTTCTCACCTGAACACCACTTCCTGGTAAGATTTAATATGATGAAGAATCACGTCTGCGTTTTCCAGTGGGAGTAGGCTTTCGAGAACTTAGTCCAGGTCTCTGCAAATGTGTTGTAGGAAAGGGCACATACAGATATTGAGAGTCTGGCAATTTGTTCCCCTGAAACTTCCAGAGTAGCTTCTGAATGTCTTTCCCCACCTTCAGGAACCCTCAGTCCCCAGTTTGAAGACTTGTGCTGTACACACAGTGAAGGAGACCTTGGTGCATAAGAGAAGGTGAGAGAAGGATACTGGTTTCATTGTGGACTCATATCCTCAGTCAGTCCCATGACCCAGGGCTCATGGTCATGTTCATAGAACTTCCTGCAAGCCTCAGACTCACACTTCTGGTAGATGTTACTTACTGATCAGGGTTTGTTGTTGTTGTTTTCCAAAGAGCCCAGATACTCTTTTAGGAGCTTTTTAGTTCAGGATTCTGAGACATATTGTACTTCCATCAAGAAAATCAGTACATACGATGAAAACTATTCACCATTCCTTCTTCTGAGTGTCCTCATCTGTAAAATAATAGGATAGGTCTACATGTCTTTAAGGTTAAGGTGTCATAATTTATTTAGCCAATTATCCATTCTTGAGCATCTGGAGTGATTCCTTATTTTTTTACAGCTGTAAATAAATAATTTTTATTTATTTCCCCAATTAGAGGTTGGATGAGAAGTCATAAAAGAAATTTGTAGCTTTTATTATACCTACTCCCACATTGTTGACCTGAAAAATCAAAATGATTTATAGTCTGACCAAGGTGGATATTTACATTCTTATTTATTTGTGAACTTTACAGATACCTCATGCTATCATAAAATTGTACATTTACATTTCTAAAAGTACTTCTAAGCATTGATTTATTGCATTTGTTTGTGTGCAGAGTGCCTGCTTTGATCCTGTATCAGAGGGAATCCAGGTATTGATCTGTTATATTTGCTTTCACTCTGTAACTTGGAAGGCATTTTATCAGTGATGTTTGCCCTTCCCTCTCCCCACAGATTACTGGCTTGCACTTGGAACACTCCCATCATCAAGGGGGAAGCTGCCAAGAGACAGCTGTTTTGTCCTTGAGCCTCTCTGAAGTTTAAACACAAAGCATTTCAGTGCTTACTGAATGCTGAGTTAGAGTTTTCAGTGCTTGGAAGCAGAGTTAACTCCTGCCCTTTGGGTTTTATCAGACCTCCTTCCAGGGACCTATTTATGCCAAGTGCCAAATTTCAGAGCTGCCTTTTTCATGAGGGAAGAGTGGTCTTGCACAAATTCTTACCACCTGTGAATTTTAACCACCTGCCCTAAAAAACTCTTGTTTTTTAAATATCTTTCCCTTCATCCAATTCAGCATCCCTTGCCAGACTCAAAAGTGAGAATATGCATGTCCCATAACTCCTCTAAGGTCCAAATTGGCCATCACACCATCAATGCTTGCACCTTGTTTTTCATTCCTGCAGCCCTGCCTTGGACTATTCCAGCCATTTCCTCGTGGACTCCATCCTGCTTAACAGCAATTGGAGAAATCAAAAACAGAAGTAAGCTTTCTGTGCTTGGAAATGGAGTTAGCACATGTTTATTGTCAGTAGATAAAGCTCCAAAAGGGCAGCCTGCAAAGACAGGGCCTCCCTCAAATGGGGAGTGACTCCCAGAACCTTGGAAAAAGCACATGTAATGCTAAGAGACTCTTTTGAGGTCAAACTCTTCTGCCTTTTGGGTAGATGCTAAGGTACTCAGAGGAAGGAGAGCTCCTTCTTACCTCTGATAAACCAGTAATCTGCTTTTCCCATGGCACACTCTCTATTCCAGGTTATAGCTCAGAATTTGTTCAAAGAGAAAATCCATTCACTTAAGGTATAATGAACCAGGGAGCATCTGAGCTCAGTCTCCCTTTGGAACATTTCAAAGTTGGTTTCAAACTAGTTTGACCCATGGAAGAAAGCCAAATGTTAATGATCAGTTAAATAAAAAGTTGAAATGGAAAAGATATTTGCCTATCCTAAAATAGAGATTTTATGGCAAGGGGAAGGGAAGGAAATACTCAAAAGTTCTCTTAATTAGTCCAAATTAAGATGTTGCAAATAATGTGAGTTGATTCATGTTTGACTTGGTCTCTGATAAATATAGTGATATAATTCTTTGCTTCAGGTTTAGAGGAATTTTTCCCTTCCTTCCTTCCTTCCTTCCTTCCTTTGTATAGGGATTTGTATGAAAATGGAAACAGAAAATAAATCAAGGAATTTTATAACATTCAGGCTGTCTTTTGCAGTGGCCATTAAGAGGCAATGCAAGTCCCAATTCTACCCTAAGACCCTTTCTGCTTTCCCCAGGAATTCAAAATTTTGCATTAAGTGAGATCACTCCTTACTGAGATGCAGTGCAAATAGCTATGAAGAGGATCCACAAAGATTATCATCCTCAATACAGTGAGAGCACTGGTTCTTGGCAGGGCATTTGGAATATCGTTCCTATTGATAGGACCATGTCAGCCCCATTTCACAAACAATGAGACTCCCTGTGGCCCTCAACAGCCTCCTCTAGGGATGGAGGTAGCGGGTTAAACTCACCAGGTGACTGTCAGCCAAGGTTGAGTTGGGGGCTCTAGTCTCTAGAACTCTGAAGATTAAGAAAGGGGAAGAGTCTTCAGCCTTCTGCATATCAAGTCCTTGGCTTTGCTCTTTGGTCTCATTTATTGCTATGTTAGGGTTCTCCAAAGAGACAGAACCAGTAGGATGTGTGTACATTTCTGTCTATATCATCTATATCTGTATCATCATCTATATCTATCTATATCTTTCTATCTATCATCTATCTATCTATTTATCTATCTAATTTATATTGAGACACACACAGAGGCACAGAGAAAGAGACAAGGATTTATCATAAAGAATCAGCTCTCTCAACTGTGGAGCCTAGAAAGTCTCCAGATCTTCAGAGTGAGTAGACAATTGGAGACCCAGGAAAAGTAATAGTGTAGTTCTAGTCTGGGACCTAAGTTGTGAACTCAGAGAGCCAATGGTATGAGTTCCAGTCCAAAGGCTGACAGGCTGAAGACCCAGAGAGAGCTGATATTTCAGTTCAAGTTTGAAGGCAGGAAAAAGCCTATGTCTCAGTTCAAAGGAAGTCAGATATGAGAAGTCTCTCTCATTTGTTCTATTTAGGTCCTCGTCTGATTGAATGAGGGCCACATGCATTTTGGAGGGCAATTTGCCTTATTTACTCAGTCTACTGATTTAAATGTGAATCTCATCCACAAACACCCTCATAGACACAGGAAGAATAATACATGGGCATCCTGTGGCCCAGTCAAGTTGACACATAAAAGTAACCATCACAATAGCAAATGTAGAGATAACAACATTGGCTCAGAGGTGTAGGGCACTTGTCAAGGCTTAATACTCCTTAGAGGTGGGCAACAAAGTTCTTTCACATTGCTGCATGATGGGAAATACACCCATTTCTCTACAACCAGCAGTGTGATTTAAGGAAAATGTGAGTGTGGTAATGGCATCCTTTTCTTTGGTGACAAAAGTGATTTGACAAAAAGGCAAAACAGACATTGAATCTCTGACACCTTAAGGGCACCTTCCACAGTGGGCTGCATGATAAGGTGCTCAGTAGCTCCCTTTGCTGCTCAGGCCGCTCTCCCTACCACAAGGCCTTGCTGAGTCAGGGAAGTATAAAGTGGCTGTTGTGGGTCCCTATCTTGGGGTCACTGAAAGAAGGGGACCAGAATTCCTCTCAGACAAAGCAGATATTTGGTCTATTGCCAGAAAGCTTGTGGATCTTGCCTTGTATTGCATTATTTTAGTAATCATACCAAAAACTTGACCTGTAGCTGCCTGGCAGCCAGAAGAGGGGAAGATACAGACTTTACACCCCACCCTTTGCCAGTGGACAGTGGTCCTGCAATTGAGAGCAAGGACATTCAATTCTGACTTCCAGGTTCTCTTTGTGAAATGGATGAGGAGGTGATGTTTCATTCCAAAGCAGAAGGATATTCAAGGCATACCTTTATTTTTAGTGTTTAATTGAAAATACTAAAATGAAAAAAGAAATTTTCATCTTTACAGACTACTTTACAAAATGGAGTTTTTTTTAATTTGTCATTGCTATTTAAGAGTTTAAAAGACCAATAGAGAGGGCTCTTTTTTTCACATTTAGCATCATTTGCTAACTCATTTATTTGCCTTTTTTCCAGAACTTTCTCACAAAAGCCAATCCCCAGGCCTATGTTCTAGTTGTTTAGCAAGAGGGGAAGTGGAAATAATTTATCTAACTATAAGAAACAAGCTGTTAGGCACGAAGTGATTGAAGAAGACTGTCTTACAACAGCATGGTGGTTTGAGGTACAGGGGACACTAATAACATGACTAGGAAATGCCAGGGTGTTATGTGACTAGAGGAATGAATTTTATTTACCCTTCCAAAGAGGAAATGACCCTCCTTGACAAAAGAAGTTCCAGCATCCCTTCCCAGCAAAGCTTTTCAGGTAAAAATTTAGACACAGACATTCAAGAGACAGAGTTCTAGCTACCTACTACCACAGCTAGGAGTTGGCGGAGGACCTTGAAGGGCAGCAAAATTTTGTAGACATAAACCAGTAGGGATTCACTTCTTATAGATGATGCTGTTTTTTCACAAGAAGGAGCCAAGGATTCAAATAGTCCAGGGACCACCAGACAGTAAGAGACAAGAGTGAGGGACAGAGCAGGAGCAGAGCCCAAGGAGGGCCCCAGCTAGACCAGAACTAGTCCCTCAGTCATTAAGGGACTCAAAATTGAAATCCAAGTGACTGTGAGGCCTAGATAGTCTGTTTTGGATAATTATGAGTTACATTAGAAAGTCAGTTTTATTATACAGTAAAGGTCAGTCATTTTTCACCTTCTTAAAGTATCATGTTAAAGAACTGTTTAGATATTATTACATATTAGACTGAGATACTTGAGCTAGGTAGACAATTGCTCCAGACTATTGTGTAAAGACAATATTACTTTAATGAACCTTGACTTGTTAAGGCTTATTTCTGTCTATAATGCCATGATGTTCAAAGGCCCCAGAATAAATTATTGGTTGTTGCCAGAGTCATGGGCTATTGCTTCATCCACTTCCCTAGCAGCCATGGGCCTCAAATGAGGGCAAGCTTAATATTAGAGGCAAAGGTCATTTTCACTTTTCACAAAGGTCATAAGCCACTTTCATGGTTCCTAGGCAACACCAGAGACTTCTGACCTATCATTAGCCACAAAATTCCTCTTTCCTAAAGCAAGTTCATGGAGGGAGATTGAGCTAGGGAATCAGTGAACAGGTGGCCTAGGAATGTCACTGGTTGATTGCAGTCTGAGCCTAGATGTGAACCTAGATTTCTCAAGTACTCAGCATTCCAACACATACACTGACCCTTGAAGGTGGTTACTCAGGTTGAAATTTCTGTTATTCCAGAGGTAGACAAGGTCCTGTCACATTGATCAATTTAGATTCTTCTCTAGTGTGCACAAAGAACATAAAATAATCTAAAACAGAGTAAAAATGTCTGTTCTCCTGAAGATGATGATTAATTCAGATGAGAATAGTGAGTTAGTGTGTTGCAACATGAATATTTACAAGGAGAGGTTGGAGATGTAAGTTTCTCAGATGTATGAAAGAAGTAGAGTAGAACTGGTGAAAATAGGGAATATGTTAAGTAGGCAGAATGGTCAAAGTCCCCAGGGGGAATGAGTTCCCATGGAATCATGGCAGCAAATTAGGAATAGCCCAATTGCAAAAGAACAAAGCATTGCCCTGGAACACTGGGGTCAGGACACTGGCAGGAAATCTGCAAGTCTCCTGGTCATGGGTGAGCTACAGTTTGAGTCAGAATGAAGCAAACAAGCTGTGTCAACATCAAGGATGTGAATTAGGTAGTTTTAAGTTAGTTAAGATATCATGGTAGGAAAAAATATTGACCAGAGAGATGGATTACCTTCTGTTATTTTTATTCAGCTATTATATTCAGCTGGTGTGACAGCCAACCTTGCAGAGATGTAGAAAGGAACAGAGGCCCAAGATTTATTTTGATTGGGAGCATGTTAGAGCAAATGTGTGTATGTGGGTTATTTTATTTTATTTTATTTTGAGGATCTGGAGGGTGCATAGGCAATGAGGTTAGTCAAAGGTGAGCTGGGCTTGGGCTGTGTAGGAAGCAATGGGATGAACGAATGAGGAAGTCTAGTGTGGAAGAGACTGCAAAGCCAGGCTGGAAAGTTATGTTTAGCTGTTGAAGGAGGAAATGTAGGAAAGGGTATAAGTTCATTGCCATTCTTCTCATGTTTACATAATTTCTCCTTAGGTAACTGTTAAAACATCTTGTAAAGTCAAGTTGCTACCATTTGAATGATGACAGGGGGACCAAACCAAAATACTTTTCAGTGGGGTTGTTGGGAACAAATTACTTAGAGCCTGTGGAACCAACAGATACTTTTATTCATTCATTCATTATTAATTCAAATACTCATCCATTTATTTATTTACTTATTTCACAAATGTTATTAAAAGTTAGGTTCTACTAATTAGGTGAATTAATACAGCCCATTTTTCTGAATGATGGAATTGCCACAAACCACAAACTTAGATACATTTTCTTTCCTTTTAAGTACAACAGCCAGCAGAAAGAAGGGGATGAAGATGGGGTGGAGACAGGTGAGGCATAGATTAGCTGGTTGAAACTAAGTGCTGCCAGGCTATGAGGTTTCAATAATATCCTTCTCAGTTTTATAATCTGGCCCCATCTAAATTTCCAGCTCCACATCCAGACACCTCTCTGGTGTCACTGCTCTAGCTGGCCCTGACTACTGGGGATAATATCAGCACCATCAATTATTGAGAAATTTCAATGTGCTGCAAACTAAGCTAACTGCTTTAAGGTCAAGATCATATTTATCCTCTCACTCATCTTTAACTCATTTAAACTGATAAGAAAATTGGGGTTTAGAGAGTTCAAGTAAAATGCCCAAAGTTAGTCAATTATGATGTTTCCTACAGTATTTGAAGTTTCTTCTGTCCATGGAAGAACATTTGCATTCACGAGAAGTTAACCCAAAAGGATATGAGTATGTATTATTTTTCTAGGGCTACTATAACAAAGTAACATAAGCTGGGTAGCTTTGAACTACAGATATTTATTGTCTCACAGCTTTGAACATCAGAAATTTGCAGTGAAAATGTTGGCAGGGGCACAGTCCTTCTGAAGAAGCTAGGGAAGGATCTGTTCCAGGACAGTCTCCTAGCTTCTGGTAGTTTCTTGGCTTGGGGCAACAGCACTCCAATCTTCACATGGTGTTCTCCCTGTGTGTCTGTATGCAAATACTCTCCCCCATTTTTAAAGATTTTATTTATTTATTTTTAGAGAGAGGGGAAGGGAGGGAGGAAGAGAGGGAAAGAAACATCAATGTGTGGTTGACTCTCAAGTAGCCCCCACCGGGGACCTGGCCTGCAACCCAGGCTTGTGCCCTGACTGAGGATTGAACTGCTGACCTTTTGGTTCACAGCCCACACTCAATCCACTGAGTCACACCAGCCAGGGTTCAAATTTCCCCCTTTTATAAGGACACCACCCATATTGGATAGTCACCCACCCTACTTCAGTATGACTCTTCTTAACTACTTACATCTGCAAAGACCCTATTTCTAAATAAGCTCACATTCTGAGGTAATGAGTGTTAGAACTTCAACTTATGATTTTTGAAGAACACAATTCATCTCATAGCAGTTGTTGAGTAAGATGATTCTCAACTGTTTTGTGACCTATTTCTATACTCTCCTAGCAGGACCACACATACCTTCCTACTACCCATGAGGGGGAGAGGGAAAGGGGAGCAGTTCTGGGAGGCAAATAAGGAGCAGAGGGGTCAGGGAGGCTGAAATGATCCCTTTATCTTACTTCTGAGCCTCATCCATCACAGCAGGCTGTGTCCCTTTCTCCAGAAGAGGATATAGGGGCTGCCCTCTTGTTAAGACCCAGGCATCCTCTGTGTATAAAGGTCACTTCTCCTTCATCAGGTGCAAATACCCAATAAAGAACTTCATGTTCAGGTCAAGGATCAACAGTGCAGAATGCCATCTCTATGGTGTCCTCCATGGACCCTTAATTCCTACTAGGAGTCCATTGAGAGATATTCAGGCCTCAGTCAACATAGAGAGATGTGGCTCCTGCTGTATGCAGGGTACCAAGAGGACATGAATCAGGGCCCCAGGGAGCCCAAGGAGCTCCAAGACCAGGAAGAAGTTTCCTGAACACAAAAGAGGACAAAGTAAACACTGGTGTTTGTTTCTTTCTTGGAGGATTAATGAAGGTTTTATAAGAGATATAGATCAGCTGGATCTTGGAGGGGAAATGATGATGCTGAGAAGGGCTGAGGTGGTACCACTAACAGTGGGGGTTGAGGCAAAGCCCAGATTGTGCATAGTCTGGTTCAGGTAAAGAAACTGTGGGATACTTCAATTTGAAAAAATGGGGCAGTGATTTTGGAAAGGTGGATTGGAGGGGCTTAAATGACAAGTTAAAGAGTGTGGACTTAAAGAGTCTCCTTGAAAACATTTCCTTCCTCATTTTTTCTTTTCCTCTTTCTAAGGAAAGTGAACTTTGTGGTAGGCAGATTAATGGCTCCCAAAATGTTCAGCCCCTCATTCCCAGCACCTGTGATTATGTTATTTGGTATTGTAAAAGGGATTCTTAAAGTTGTGATGAAAATTAATGGCCTTAAAATGGGAAGGTTATCCCAGATTAATGGGATAGGTCAAATTTAATCACATCAGTCCTTAAAGTTGGAAACTACTCTGGAAAACAGGGAGATGTCAGCATGAGAAGGACTTAGCTTTGAAGGTAGAGGAAAGAATACAGGTTCTCTATCTGTGCCTGGTTCCACACTGTTACTTGGTGGAACTTAAGTATGGCTGACACAGCACTTCTTAGCACACGGTTTGGAACCAAGGGAGGCAGGGTCACATCCCATCCCAGCGCTTGGTCCACTGCTCTGGGTTTCTTCTTCACACTCTTCCCTCCTCTGGTGGTTGTTGTGGTGATGGCCAGAGGATACTGTGATTTATATCACATCTCACCTAGGATGGTTTTAGGCAGAAACCAGCAATCAGACAGCATTGCCATTAGTTAACCATTTTTCATGGCATCAAGTGAAAATGTAACCCTTTCTAACTTCTCCATGGAAGCCACCTCTGTCTATTCCTATGTTCTAAAAATAAGAGATAGTGATTGCTTTTTCTTAATTAAAAAAGAAAATGAAAAAGAGAGAAGAAAAGAAATAACAGAGCTCCCATCTGCAGTCTCATAAAAATCCAACAAAGGGGCCAGGCTAGGGAAGCCCAGGACATGTTAACCCTCAGTCCCACTGCCTGAGAGCCTCTAGTGCAGAGCACACAAGGGCTTTGTCTTCCTGGATTCTATATATGGCATGTCAGTGAGACTCACCTCTTCCAGGGGCCAGCCTCTGTCCACAGCAGGCACCCCCTGGTTGGAATTTGAGAAGTGGAAAGCTGCTCTGGTTAACACTTGCCCTCTTTATAGTTGGTGCTCTAACAAGCTCTAAAGTCCTTGTTCTTTGTAAAAAAAAAAAGTTGTTAGATGAAGTGGATAATATCAATAATGAAGGATTGATTTCAAAGCCTGCATAAGCCTCACAGTTTGAACAGAGAAGATTCTATTTCAGAGAAATGCTGTAAGCTATGGGTTCTGAGTGTATTTCCAAACATGACACAGCCAAGTTCCCAACTCTTTTTTTTATTTTTTAAAATTATTTTATTGTTGTTCAATTAAAGTTGTGTGTATTTTCTCCCCACCCCTGCCCCCCTACCCCCCTCCAAATCCACCTCCCTCCCTTGCTTCCACCTTCCCCCTTGGTTTTGTCCATGTGTCCTTTATAGTAGTTCCTGAAAACCCTTCTCCCCTCTGTCCCCTCCCCCATCCCCTCTGGCTATTGTTAGATTGTTCTTTTTTTTGCATTTTTATTTTTTTTAATTTTTTATTTTAGTTTATTCATTACAGTTTCTATCCTTTATTCCCATTCCAGCCCACCCACCCATTCAAGTTCCCAACTCTTAACTGACAATTAGATGAATAATTTCAGGGTAACCCGGATATTTACTGATGGTCAGTGGAGACAGAAATATCTTGTTTACATGGCTGATGTGACTCAAGGTGTCAGAAGTTATAACCCCAACTTCTCTTTTCTTGCCACTGTCTGAAACTTCCTGTGTCTACAGGTTCTTTTCTTTAAACAGTGGTCTTCCATTTCATTGCTCATGCCTGTGTGTTGGATAGTTCACTGGGGCTTCTCATAAAGTTTTATTGCTGGGCCTTGGAAATAAACTACTGATTTGAAAATTTATTACTTTGGCATTTCAAAAAATCATGTGTATTCCTCACTCCCTATTTTTTACTAGAGTAGTAAACATGGAAAAATTAAAATTTATTCATTACTTGGGAGGAAATGATTGTGAACATTTTATTCACTCAGATACAAACTAACGTAATTTGAGGCACAGAATTTTAAAGCCAGGAATCTGAACAAAATTTTCCAGAGTAAGAGACATAACCCCTAAAAGCACTTATAAAGTAGACTTTCCAAAATAAATAAATTGGATATCAATCAAGCCTGTAGATTCAATTACCATTGATTAGAAACCCAGCAGTCAGATGAGCCTGCTACATCACAGCATGGAGTTCCCATTCACAAAACCCAACCAGGGGAAACTCAGTAGGCCAAATGACCTAGTGTGTTTAATAAATATGTTAGAGATGGGATATCCAAAATGCCTAAGTAATAGAATTTCGAATCAGTTTACTTAGGGTCTTTTGTAAACAGACTTAGTCACTTGCAATGTGTAAACCTTAGTATAAAGACAGTTGGAAGTTTGAATACTGACAAGATATTTGATAATTTTAAAGAATTTTTAATTTTTAAAGTTGTAATATCAGTGCGTGGTTATGTACCTTTAAAACAATTTCCTACCTTTTAGAAATGCATCATTAAAGTGCTTAAAGAAGAGAGACCCTGGATTTGCTTCAAACAATGTGGTGGGCAGAAGATAGGTGGGCATAGATGAAGGAAAATAGTCATAAATTGATCATGGTGGGAGCAGAAATCTAGGTACAAGGGGATTTCCTAGATTGTTCTGCTTACTTTATGTATATGTATGAAATATTCCATGATAAAATGTAAAAAAGTGTATCATTGCTTAAAGTACATACAGAATAGAGTGATGTCCTAAAACTTGCCCATATTAAAGGAAAACTCAGAGGTTACACAGGTGTAAGCTTCTTCAGGTCCTCTTTGTCAGTCCATGTCACCTTGCTGGATACCTGTCATTTCACCTTACTCTCTGAAGTATCAATCACCTGGCTGTTGATGGAAAACCTTAGTAAATCTGGAGTAATGTGTGTGAGTGTGCAAGGCCCTGCATTAGTCCTCACAGAAAACCAGCTATTATTCCCAAAGACTTCACCTCCCTTCTTGCTCCTCACAGACATCTCACTGACTGGGCACCGATGGAAATTTAAAATTGAAATTTTTTCTTTACTTTGTATTCAGAAAAGTGTCTTTATTCTTTTCAAGTCTATCTTGACAATTCCCTGAGGACTCCTTTGATTTGTTTTACACAAAGCACACTCCCTGAGGAAAATGGTCTGTTTTAAAATCAGGACAGTGTATTGCAAGTGGCCATAGTATTTTGCAACACTTTCCATCAAAAGATGAAGTCTGTTTCTTGACCCCCTGATTCTGACCTTGTGACTCTTAACCAATAGACTGGTTGAAAGGACCTGTGAAGAGTTGCTGAGCTTGACTGAATGGGCAGAGAGGAGTGGCTCAGAGGAGGCCCCAGGTCACTCAACTCCCAGATACATTAGGATCCCAGGCAAGGCCAGCCAGCCACACCAGTCATTTCAAGGCTTTCACCTTGAAGATTTTTTTTTTAAATACAGGAATAGCTAACTGATGTAGCCAATTACTCTTTTTTTTTTTTTTTACTGCACAATGCAGTTGGACGTTTCCAAGGAATAACAAGCCCTGGATAAGCAGACTGATGGGGGCACAGGGAAGAGTATTAACCAAAACTTAAAAGTCAGACAGGATTTCCTTAAATTGAGGTGTGAAAGTGAACAGAAATTAGCGCGGGAAAAGAATTGGAAAGGTTTCCAGAGATGAAACTGTGCCCAGAATGTCAGAGGTATTATGAATGAATGAATGCTGGATTATTACATGCCATTTTTAATTAAAGACTCTTATACTAAAGTACAGATGTGTTCAAAGATTCTATTGAAATTTCCATTTGAATTGTCCTCGTGTGTTTTGTTTTTCAAATGCCAAAGTTTAACTATCTCAGGAAGGGAAAAACTGAGGCCCTAATTTTGGGCTCCTTGGTACAGTAGATATTCAAGCATGCATCTTCTATTTCCTCTATGGGAATAAGCTCATTAGGGGATTGTAGATTATATATTTCAGTGTTCCTAGGTCCACCTACTACCTAGCCCCAAGTGGGTGAATAAATGAACAAACCAAAGTGTTTCTTAGAAGGCTTTAGGGTTCACAGAACTTTTCAAATCTCCAGGACAATATTAACCATAC
This sequence comes from Trachops cirrhosus, assembly GCA_028533065.1. Lineage (NCBI taxonomy): Eukaryota > Metazoa > Chordata > Mammalia > Chiroptera > Phyllostomidae > Trachops > Trachops cirrhosus. The sequence goes on along the minus strand of CM052543.1, from coordinate 79,899,724 downwards.
TTTTTATTAACACCATAGACCCAAATTTGCTCATGCTCTGACAGCAGTTTGACCAGCAGAGTATATAGATAGTGCTTTATTCAAACTGCCTTTGCTTCAATTTTGACAGCTTCAAACACTTTCCTGCCATATTAATTTTGATCATCCTTTTAACATTTTAAAATAAGCACCTCTCTAAGCCCCTCCCTGGGGAGAACTTGATACTTTATCCCCATGTGCTTTCCTGTTTTAGAGACAGACTGGAACTGCATGGCACTAAATCTATGTTGCATTCAGTGTGGCTTGAAGAAGGGCAGTGCTTTGCAGAGGTTCAGAATAGGAGATCTGTAATGCAGACACTTAAACAGAAACATGCCAGTATTCAGCAGTAAATTAGCAACCAACTTATAAATCTTTCTTGTATGCAGGAAAGAAAGCACCTACAGAGCCCCTTATTTTATTTCAATTAAAGGAAACAATCCTATGAGATATAAAAGAAATAATTTAACCTGAGGACTTCTTCTGTGTATTTTATATCTAACATTTGACAGAGTGACAAGAGAAAAAATAATTAAAATTTAGACATGTATGGAACATGAATGATCATCTAATTCTATACACCTATCCTTTACAACCCTCATTTTATAGAAAAGAAATGAAGACCAGGAGAAATTGTGTACTCAGATTCAGAGAGCGAATTTACCTGGGAGTGACAAATGCATTCATTAATCTTGATTGTGGCGATATTTAAAAGTGTATACATACATCAAAACTTATCAAAATATATACTTTATGTGCAGTTTATTTCATGTCAAGTATCCACCAATAAAGCTTTCTTGTAAAAAAAGAATAAAGACAAAATAAAAATGTTTTCAGGAGAAAAACACTACTGGACTGTAATTTTGGAAAATTCACAATATGAGAAAGACACCTTCTTTAGTGAATTAATTAGTAAGAAAAACAAGAGGAAATGAGAACCTATAAATTAAAAGAAATGTAAGAGATGTATCTATCAGATGCAATGTATAGATTTATTTGGGGGGGACTTTTCCGCCTTTTCTCCCCATTATCCCCTGCCACCTCCCCTGTGGTTACTGTCAGTTTGTTCTTAATTTCAACCCAATTAAAAAAATGGGCATTTCCTGTCCAGAAGCAATACACCAAGGGTTACCATATTTTGATGTGTATAACCACTCAAGTTTTTGGTCCAAACTTTCAGGGAAAAAAAAGATTTCATTTTAATTTTTAATTCAATTATTTAATTATTTAATTAATTAATTAATTATTTATTTATTTATATTGATACATGTTTCTTGTATTATAAAGGAATTTTAGCATTTTTTAAATTTTTAAAATATATTTTATTGATTATGCTATTACAGTTGTCCCATTACCCCCCTTCATTCTCCTCCTCCCTGCACACCCCCTCCCACCCACATCCCCCCCTTTAGTTCATGTCCATGTGTCATAAGTTCTTTAGCTTCTACATTTCCCCTACTATTCTTGCCCTCCCCCTGTCTATTTTCTATCTACCATCTATGCTACTTATTCTCCATACCTTTTCCCCCTCTCTCCTCCTTCTACTCCCCTGTTGCTAACCCTCCATGTGATCTCAATTTCTGTGGT
>CM052543.1:79880664-79897619 GCA_028533065.1 Trachops cirrhosus | reverse complement strand
TCTACATCTACAAGAACTCAAGGAACAACAACAAAGACAGCCCAGAGCAAGTAGAAGGAAGGAACTAACCAAGATCAGAGCAGAATTGAATGGCATAGAGACTAAAAGCACAATTCTAAGGATCAATGAACCCAGGAGCTGGTTCTTTGGAAAGATAAACAAAATCCACAAGACTTTAAGCAGACTCATCAAGAAAAAAAGAGAGAAGACCCAAATAAACACAATCAGAAATGAAACAGGAGAGATTACAACTGATACCACAGAAATACAAAGCATTGCAAGAAATTACTATGAAGACCTGCATGCCAAGAAATTTGAAAACCTAGGTGAAATGGACAAATTCCTAGAAAAATATAATCTTCCAAAACTCAATGAAGAAGAAACAAAAAGCCTGAACAGACCAATAACAGCAAACGAAATTGAAGCAGTAATCAAAAAACTCCCTACACACAAAAGTCGAGGACCCGATGGATTCACAGGAGATTTCTACAAAGCATTTAAGGAAAAGCTAACCCTTATCCTGCACAGACTATTCAAAAAAATGCAAAAATGTAAGACTCCCTAACTCTTTTTATGAAGCCAACATCATACTAGTACCAAAACCAGATAAAGACACAACAAAGAAAGAAAACTTCAGAACAATATCGCTGATGAACATAGATGCTAAAATCCTCAACAAAGTATTGGCAAACCGCATTCAACAATTCATCAGAAAGATCATACACAATGACCAAGTGGGATTCATCCCAGTGATTCAAGATGATTCAATATTTGCAAATCAGTAAATGTAATACATCACATAAACAAAAGCTAACACAAAAATCACATGATCATATCAATAGATGTAGAAAAAGCATTTGATATGGTACAGCACCGATTTATGATAAAAACACTCAGCAAAGTGGGAATGGAAGGAGGATTCCTCAACGTAATAAAGGCCATATATGAGAGACCTACAGCCAACATCATTCTCAACGGGCAAAAACTAAAATCTTTTCCACTAAGATCAGGAACAAGACAAGGCTGCCCACTTTCACCACTTCTATTTAATATAGTACTGGAAGTTTTAGCCACAGTGATCAGACAAGAAAAGGAAATAAAAGGCATCCAAATTGGAAAGGAGGAAACAAATCTGTCACTGTTTGCAGATGACAATAGTGTACATAGAAAATCCTGTAGACTTGGCCAAAAAATTGCTGCACCTAATAAATGAATCTGAAAAAACAATGGGATACAAAGTCAATGTCTAGAAATCAAAGGCATTTTTGTATATCAACAATGAAACAGCAAAAGCAGAAATCAAGGGGAAAAAATCCCATTTTATATAGCAACAAGAAAAATAAAATATCTAGGAAGAAACCTAACCAAGGAGGTAAAAGACCTATATGAAGTAAACTACACAACACTAAACAAAGAAATCAAGGAAGACACAAAGAAATGGAAACATATACTGTGTTCATGGATTGGAAGAATTAACATCATCATAATGTCCATACTACGAAATGCAATTTAGAGATTCACTGCAATCTCTATTAAGGTACCAATGGCATATTTCACACACATAGAACAAACACTTCAAAAATATATGGAACCATAAATGACCCTGAATAGCTGCTGCAATTTTGAGAAAGAAGAGCAAAGTAGGAGTGATCACAATACCTGATACCAAACTGTATTACAAGGTCACTGTAATTAAAACAGCCTGTATTGGCATAAAAACAGGGACATAGACTAATGGAACAGAACAGAGAGCCCAGGAATAAACCCAAATCTCTACCATCTTTTAATTTTCGACAAAGTGTGCAGCAACATAAAATGGAGTAAAAATAGCCTCTTCAACAAATGGTTGGGAGAACTGGACAGCTACAAATGGTTGGGAGAACTGGACAGCTACATGCAAAAAAATGAAAGTCAATCACCAACATACACCATACAAAAAAATAAATTCCAGGTGGATAAAAGATTTCAATATTAGCATGACACCATTAAAGTCCTCAAGGAGAACCTAGGCAGGAAAATCTCAGATATTTCACACAGCACCATTTTACTGATATGTCCCCTAGAGCAAGGGACACAAAGGAAAGAATAAATAAATGGGATCTCATCAAAATAAAAAGCTTCTGCACAGCTAATGAAAACAGTATTAAAATAAAAAGAGAACCAACTGTGTGGGAAAACATATTTGCCAATGATACCTCAGACAAGGGTTTAATCTACAAAATATATAAAGAACTTACATGACTGCACTCCAAGACAAGCAACCCAATTATAAAATGGGTAAAGAACTTGAACAGACACTTCTCCAAGGAGGACACACAGAGGATCCAGAGACATATGAAAAGATGCTCAGCATCATTAGCTATCTGAGAGATGCAAATTAAAACCACAATGAGATATCACTTCACACCGATCAGAATGACCATCATAAACAAAGCAACAAACAAGTGTTGGACATGTGCAGAAAAGGGAACCCTAGTGCACTGTTGGTGGGATTGCAGACTGGTACAATCACTATGGAAAACAGCATGGAATATTCTCAGATAACTAAAAATGGATCTGCCTTTTGCCCCAGCAATTCCACTGCTAGGATTATATCCTAAGGACCCTGAAACTCCAATCAAAAGAACCTATGCACCCCAATGTTCATAGCAGCACAATTTACAATAGTTAATTGCTGGAAGCAACCTAGGTGCCCATCAGTAAATGAATGGATCAAAAAACTATGGTACATTTACACAATGGAATTCTATGCAGCAGAAAGAAAGAAAGAGCTCCTACCCTTTGCAACAGCATGGATGGAACTGGAAAGCATTATGCTAAGCAAAATAAACCAGGCAGTGAAAGACAAATACCATTATGATCTCACCTTTAACAGGAACCTAATCAAGAAAACAAACAAACAGGCAAAAAATAACCCAAGACAGTGAAATTGAGAACAGGCTGATAGTGACCAGAGGGGAGAGGGGAAGGAATTTCAGGGGAAAAGCGGAAGGGTTTGCAGGAACAAGTATAAAAGACACGTGGACAATAATAAGGTGGGGATGGAGACTGGAGAGAGTGGGGAGGACTGCGGGGGTGGGCTTGGTTGGGAGTAAAGGGCAGAAAACTGTATTTGAAGAAGAATTAATTTTTTTAAAAAAGTGTTACTAAAAAAAGAAAAATAAATGAATTTTTGACATTTAAAAAAAGGATTTCACATATGAGTGAAATCATATGGCATTTGTCTTTCTCAGAGTGGCTTATTGCACTTAGTATAATACTCTTCACATCCATTCATGCTGTCACAAAAGGTACGATATTCTTTTCTTTTTAATGACTATTTACAGCTTTTTTATTCACTCACCTACTGATAGGCAATTATGCTACTTTTTAATCTTGCTTATCCTAAATCATGCCACAGTGAACACAGGGGTGCATATATCCTTTGAATCAGTGCTTCAGGTCTCTTTTTATATATCCCAGAAGTGGGATTGCTGGATCATAAGACAGAAGCATTTTTAATTTTTTGAGAAAACTCAATAGTGTTTTCCACAGTGGCTGCACCAATACGCATCCTTACCTGGTACATGAGGGTTCCCTTTTTTCCACATCCTCAGCAACACTTGTTGTTTGCTAATTTATTTATGATATAGCCATTTTGACCCATGTGAGATGATATAGTGTGGTTTTAATTTGCATCTCTCTGATTATTAGTGACATTGAACATCTTTTCATATGTCTATTGGTCATCTGTATGTCCTCTTTTGAGAAATATCTATTTAGGTCCTTTGCCCATTTCTTAATTGGATTGTTTGTTATTTTGGTATTGATTTGTATGAGTTCTTTATAAATTTTGAATGTTAACCCCTTATCATATATATCATTAATAACTATGTTCTCCCATTCAGTGGGTTGTCCTTTCATTTTGTTGATGGTTTCCTTTGTTATTCAAAAACCTGTTAGTTTGATGTAGTCCCATTTTTTTGTTTTTTTCTTCTGTTTCCCTTGCCTGAGGAGCTATGTCACAAAAAATATTTTTATGAGAAGTGTCTGAAATTTTACTGCCTATGTTTTCTTCTAGGAGTTTTATAGTTTTGAGTCTTACATTTAAGCCTTTGAACCATTTTGAGTTTATTCTTGTGTATGGTATAATAAGGTGGTCTAACTGCATTTTTTGTATATATCCATCCAATATTTTAAACACCATTTATTAACTAAACTGTCTTTACCCCATTGTATTTTCTTGCCTTTTTCTCAAATATTAATTGAGCATAAAAGTGTTTATTTCTGGGCTCTTTATTCAGTTCCATTGGTCTATGTGTCTGTTTTTATGCCAGTGCCATGCTGCTTTGACTCATCATAAAACTATACTACTATGGCCTAGTAGTGTACTTTGAATATCAGGTAGCATGATTTCTCCAACTTTCTTGTTTTTTCTCCAGATTGCTGTTGCTATTCAGGGTCTTTTGAGGTTCCATGTGAATTTTTAGATTATTTGTTCTAGTTCTATGAAATATGCCATTGGTATTTTGATAGAAATTGCACTGAATCTATACATAGCTTTGGGTAGTATAGATATTTTAACAATCTTAATTCATCTTATCAGTGAGATTGGTACATGCTTTCACTTAAATGTATCTTCTTCAATTTCTTTCTTTAGTGTCTTATAATTTTCCAAGTACAGGTCTTTTACATCTTGATTAAATTTATTCCTAGGTACTTATTTTTTTATGTAATTGTAAATTGGATTGTTTTCTTAGTTTCCCTAACAACTCATTGTTAGTGTACAAAAATACAACCAATTTCTGGATTTTTAAAAAAGATTATATTTATTTTTAGAGAGAGGAGGAGGGAGAAAGAGAGGGAGAGAAACACTGACGTGCAAGAGATACATCTATTGGTTGCCTCTTGCACACTACCAGCTGGGGATTTGGCCTGCAACCCAGGCACATGCCCTGACTGGGAATTGAACCAGTGACCTCTTGGTTTGCTGGCCAATGCTCAGTCCACTGAGCCACATGATCCAGGGCTGGACATTTGTTTTGTATCCTGCTCCTTTATTGAATTAGTTTATTAATTTTAGTAGCTTTTTGGTGGAATATTTAGGGTTTTCTACATACAGTATCATGCCATTTGCAAATAATTACAGTTTATTTCTTCTTTTCCAATTTAGATGCCATTTATTTCTTCTTCTTATCTGATTGATGTGGGTAGAAGTTCCAGTACTATGTTGAGTAAGAGTAATGAAAGTAGACATTCCTGTCTTGTTCCTGATCTTAAGGGGAATGTTTTGAGTTTTGTCTATTGAGTATGATATTTGCTGTGGGTTTGTCATACATGGTTTTCAGTATGTTGATATATGTTCCCTCTATATCCTCTTTCCTGAGAATTTTTATCATAAATCAGTGCTAAATTTAATTAAATGCCTTTTCTGTATCTATTAATACTAGCATGTAATTTTATGCTTCATTTGTTATGTGGTATATCACTATTATTTATTTGTAGGTATTGTACCAACCTTGCATCCCAAGAATAAATCCCACTTACCTATGGCACATTTTTTTTCATATTTTTTACTAAATTTTTAGGGTGACGTTAGTTAATAGGACCATATAAGTTTCAAGTGTACATTTTCATGATACAAGATCTGTATATTGCAATGTGTGCCTTCCACCCAAAGTCAAACGACCTTCTGTCACCATATATTAGGCCCTCTCTACCTCCTACAATATCTTAGCCTCTTCTCTCTGGTAACCACCACATTGCTCTCTTAGTCCATGGGTTTCACCTCTATAACTCACATATGAGTAAAAACATATGGTTCTTAGTTTTTCTCTGACTGAATTATTTCACTTAGCATAATATCCTAGAGGCCCATCCATGTTGTCACAAAAGGACGTTTTTCATCCTTTCTCATGGCTGAGAGTTATTCCATAGTATGTATGTACCACATCTTTTTAATCCAGTATACTATTGCAGGACACTTTAGTTGTGTCCATGTCTTGACTACCATGAATAATGTTGCAATGAACATAATGGTGCATATACCTTTGTGAATACATGTTTTCAAGTTTTGGGGGTAGATACCCAGGAAAGGAATTGCTGGATCACATGTAACCTTATTCTTAATATTTTGAGGAACTGAAGAGAAGATAGTGGAGGAGTAAATGGAAGCCAAACTAAACTCCTCCCAGGACCAATCTGGAATTACAAATAAATTGTGGAGATATCACCCAGAACAACTGAGCAATAGTGAGAGAGAAGTCTTATAACCTCAAACAGACAGAAGAATCAACTTCAGCACAAACTGACTGCTAAAGAGTGTGGTGAAGACTCAACAGGGCTCGTTGGGCACCTACAGGTGGCAGCACCAGGGGGATAGTTAAGCAACTGGTTGGATCACACTGCAAAGTGTGGGATCTAAACCCTAAACTGGGATTCCCAGCCTAGAGCACCAGAGGCCAAAAAGCACACAGATAACAAGTAGTGGTGAAAAGCAACAGGGTTGCTCTCTGCCAAACATGGATGGTGGGAGATGCAAAAAGCCATTTAAAGGGCCAATGCACAAATCTTTGGCAGCCACTTACCTAGGGCTCTAGAAAAGATAGGGGCAGAGTGGGCTGGAGACATCTAAGAGAGACTGGGGATGGAAGCTTTGGGGAGAGAGCTGAGAGTGTAGCCACCAGAAAAAGAAAAAAGACTAAAAAAGAATAAAGAAGGGTTAAGGGAAATGGAGGACAACATGAAACATAATAATATCCATATAATAGGGATAACAAAAGGAGAAGAAGAGGGATAAGGATAGAAAACCTTTTTGAACTAGTAATGATGGAAAACTTCCTTAATCTGATGAGAGAAAAATTCATACAAATCCAAGAATCACAGAGGAAACCAATCAGGAGGAACCCAAAGAGGCCTACTCTAAGATACATTATAATTAAAATGGCAAAATTCCAAGACAAAAGAGAATCTTAAAGGAAGTAAGGGAGAAACAGGAACTAATGTAGAAGAGAGCCCAGATAAGGCTAGCAGCTGACTTCTCAATAGAAACAGTATAAGCCAGAAGGAAATGGCAAGAAATATTTCAAGTAATGAAAAATAAAGAACTTCAACCAAGACTACTCTACCCAGCAGGGCTCTCAATTAAAATGGAAAGCCAAATAAGAAGTTTCCTAGATGAAAGAAGGCTAAAAGAATACAGCTCCTCCAAACCAGCATTGCAAGATATACTGAAGGCACTACTTTAAGAAGAGGAAGAAAAAGAGTGAGAGAAAGAAGAACACAGGTACAAAGGGAGAAAAATGCATAAATACCTATCAATAATAACCTTAAATATAAATAGATTAAATGCTCCAATCAAAAGACATAGGGTAGCTGAGTGGATAAGAAAACATGGCCCACACATATGCTGCCTACGAGAGACTCACCTCAGAATAAAATTCCTACACAGAGTGAAAGTGAAGGGCTGGAAAAAAATATTTCAAGCAAATGGACAGAAAAAAAAGTCAGGGTAGCAACAATTATATCAGACAAAATAAACGTAAAACAAAGGCTATAAAAAGAAACACAAAAGGACACTTCATAATACTTGAAGGCAAAATCCATAAAAAAAACATAAATATTGTAAATATATATGAACCCAACATAGGAGCACCCCAATATATTAAGAAAATCTTGGAACTTCAAGAAAGATATAGACCGCAACACACTTATAGTAAGGTATTTTAACACTTCATTGTCAACAATGGATAGATCTTCCAAACAAAATATCCATGAAGATATTGCGGCATTGAACAATGCCATAGGACAAATGGACTTAACTGATATATGTAGAACATTTTCTCCAAAGAAGTAAAATGTACATTGTTTTCACATGCATATGGAATATTTTCAAAGATAGGACACATGATAGGACACAAAATAAGCCTCAACAAGTTCAAGAAAATTGAAATCATATCTATCTCAGATCATAAGGGCCTAAAACCTGAAACCAACACCAAGGAAAAAGCTCAAAAACATTTAAATTTATGGAGACTGAATTGCATGTTATTAAACAATGAGTGGGTCAAGAATGAGATCAGGGAAGAAATCAAACCATTTTTGGAAACAAATGAAAATGAACTTGCAACAGGTCAATTCCTATGGGACACAGAGAAGGCAGTCCTGACAGGGAAGTTCAATACAGGCCTACCTAAAAAAAGATAGAAGCATTTCAAATAAACAATGTAACCCTACATCTAAAAAAAACTAGAGGTACAAAAATAAATAAAGCCCAGAGCAAGTAGAAGCAAGGAAATACGAAGATCAGAATAGAATTCAATGATATAGACTAAAAGAATAATCCAATGATCAATTAATCTAGGACCTGGTTCTTTGAAAAGATAAACAAAATTGGCAAGGCTTTATCCAGAGATGTCCCACATAAATAGAATCAGAAATGAAAGTAGTGAAATTACAACCAATATCACAGAAACACATAGGATAATAAGAAATGACTATGAACAGCTATATGCCAAGAAATTTGAAAGCCTTGGTGAAATGGACAAATTTCTAGAAACATAATTCTCCAAAACTGAGTCAAGAGGAAGCAGAAAGCCTGAATAGACCAATATTAGCTAGTGAAATTGAAACAAAAATGAAAAAACTCCAAACACACAAAAGCCCTGTATAGATGAATTCACAGGAGAATTTGGACAAGTATTTTTAGAAGAGCTAACCCAGATTCTTCTCAAACTAGTCCAAAAAGTCCAATAAGAGGGAAGACATCCAAACTCTTTTTATGAGGCCAGCATTATCCTCATTCCAAAACAAGACAAAGACACAAGACAGAGAAAGAAAGCTACAGGCCAATATTACTAATGAACATATATACTAAAACCCTCAACAAAATATTGGCAAACCGCATTTGACAGTTCATTAGAAAGATCATACACCATGATCAAGTGGAATTCATCCCAGCGATGCAAGGATGGTATGATATTTGCAAATCCATAAATATAATTCACCATGTAAACAATACAGAAGACAAAAACCACATGATCATATCAATAGATGCAGAAAAAGCATTTGATAAAATACAGCACCCATTTACGAGAAAAACACTCACCAAAGTAGGAATAGAGGAAGCATACCTCCGCACAATACATGCCATATATGAGAAACCTACAGCTAACATCATACTCAATGGAGAAAAACTAAATCTTTCCTACTAAGATAAGGAACAAGGCAAGGACGTCCCCTTTCTCCACTTCTATTCAATATAGTATTGTAAGTACTAGCCACAACAATCAGACAAGAAAAGGAAATATAAGACGTGAAAATTGGAAAGGAGGAAGGAAAGCTGTCATTGTTTGCAGATGACATGATGATGTACATAGAAAACACTATAGACTCCACCAAAAAGCTGCTCAAATTAATAAATAAATTTGGCAAAATGGCAATATACAAAGTCAACATTTAGAAATCAAAGGCATTTTTGTACACTAACAATGTAATAACAGAAACAAAATTTGGGGAAAAATTTCATTTACCGTGGCAACACGAAAAAAGAAATACATAGGAATATACTTAACCAAGGAGGTAAAAGACCTTTACTCAGAATCTACACAACACTGAAGAAAGAAATTAAGGAAGACACAAATAAATGGAAGCATATACCATGTTCATGGATTGGAAGAATTAACATCATTAAAATATCCATACTACCCAAAACAATCTATAGACTCAATGCAATTCATATTAAAATACCAATGACATATTTCACACATCTAGAACAAATATTTCAAAAACATATATGGAATCATAAATGACCCCAAATTGCCTCAGCAATTTTGAGAAAGAAGAACAAAGTTGGAGAGATCTCAATACCTGAGGTCAAAATATATCATAAGGCCACTCTAATCAAAACAGTCTGGTTTTGATTAATAACCTACAAATAAACCCATGTCCATTACACTTAATTAATATTTGACAAAGTGGGCAGCAGCATAAAATAAAGTAAAAATAGCCTCTTCAATAACTGATGTTGGGAGATATGGTCTAGTACATGCAAAAAAAAAAAAAAAAAAAAAAAAAAGAAAGAAACCCAGCCACCTACTTAACACCATACACAAAAATAAACTCAAGATGGATAAAAGACTTAAATGTAAATCATGACACCATAAATGTCCTAGAGGAGAACTTAGGCAGGAAAATTTCAGATATCCCATGCAGCAATATTTTCATTGATATGTCCCCTAGGGCAAGGGTTATAATGGAAATAATAAATAAATGGGACTACATTAAGTTGAAAAGCTTCTGTACAGCTAAACAAAACATCAACAAAATGAAAATGGAACCAACCATATGGGAAAATATATTTGCCAATGATACCTCAGACAAGGGATTGATCCTTTGTCTAAGGGACTGAGATGTTAATTAAAACCACAATGAGATACCACTTCTCACTAGTCAGAATGGCCATCATAACCAAATCAACAAACAAGTACTGGTGAGGTTGTGAAAAAAAGGGAACCCTAGAACACTGTTGGTGGGAATGCAGACTGGTGCAGCCACTGTGGAAAATAGCATGAAATTTCCTGAAAAAGCTAAAAATGGAACTGTCTTTTGAGCCATTGATTCCACTCCTGGGATTATACCCTAAGAATCCTGAAACACCAGTACAAAAGAATCTATGCACTTTAATGTCCATAACAGATTATTTATCATAATCAAGTGATAGAAACAGCCTAAGTGCCCATGAGTAAGTGAGTGAGTAAAAAAGAAAAAGTTGATACATTTATACAATGGAATACTACACAGCAGAAAGAAAGAAGGAACTCCTGCCCTTTGCTTATGGATGATACTTAAGAGCATTATACTAAGTTAAATTAGCCAGGTGGCAAAAGACAAATACCATATGATCTCACCTCAAAGTGGAATTTAATCAACAAAACAAACAAATGAGAAAAATAGAACCAGAGACATTCAAATAAAGAACAAATTAATAGTGACAAGAGGGGAGGAGGGACAAGTTAACAGGAGAAAAAAGGGAAAGGAGCAAGTCAAGGAACATGTACAGAAGACACATGGGCACAGACAGCAGGGTGGGGATTGACTGTGGAAGTCAGGGAGGGCAGGGAAGAGCAATGGGGGAAAATGTGGGACAATTGTAATTAAACAACAATAAAAAAGATGTTAAAAGATGATTGACTATTTAAAGCAGTAACATTAATAATATATTGTGGACTCATAACATATGTGAAATAAACTGTAGACACCAATAGCACAGAAACTAGGAGAGGAGAAACAGAAGCAGTGTCTTAAGTTTGTACTATACATGAAAGTGCACATCACTTGAAAGTAGACTGTCATAAGCTACATCACAAAGAAAGGAACATAAAAACTCAACATAGAGCTATAGCAAATAAATCAAAAAAGGAGATAAAATTGAAGTATTAAAAATGTTCAATGGTTAAAAAAGAAGGCAGAAAATGGGAGAGAAGGGAATAAGGAAGAGATGGAATACGTAGAAGACATATAGAATGATAGTGGATTTAAACCCAATTATATCAACAATCACATTATATATACATGGTCTAACTAGTCTAATTAAAAGATGGCAAATTTCAGATTGGCTACAGAGTAAAATATATTAAAAAACTCAACTATATTCTGCATCCTAAGACAGATGTTTTGTAACTCCGTAACCTACCATGTCCCATTGGCACCTGGGAAAATGAATCCTTTTCTTACTATTCTCTATATCTGTAACAGTTCCTATCCAATAAACCTCTGGTCTTGAAACTTTTAATGCTACGATATTTTATTTTAAGTCTCTTCTGCAATGAACCATCAGTACTGACCCACTTAACTCAGACTTCATTTTAGATGACTGTTTTGCCCAACCTGCTTCTGTACATTGATCTTTGACCACTGTGACCAGCCCTCCTTTCTTCTGTGACTTCTTTCTCTCAGCCATATAAACCATGACTGTTATGTCAAGATTAAGTGATGTGGGACTGAAACTTGTTTGGGACTGTCTATCAATCTTCCTCCAACATCAGTTGCTGCTACTCCTCAAGACTAAGACCATATCAGATGGCCTTAGGATACTGCCTAAAAGATACTGCCTTTAGCACAGCTAGGGAAGATTACCACAATACTCAACATTAAGTTTCCCTTGTTACTCATGTTGCCATAACCTTGTGCTCTACTGGTTTTTTCCTGAAGTGCAATCTTCAACATGTGTCCCAGGTTTAAAAGATGCCCCTAACATTTGGATACTCTTGCCCAGTGGCTTTCCTGTTGCTGTATTCATAACTGTACTCTCCTAAACTGTCAAATAATATTTGCTTGTGTTAGACAACCCCTGATATAAACAACAGTCTCAACCACCTCTGCTGGTGTTACAATGGTAGCATCAGAAAAGACAATGATTGACTTGTCTGGGCTGCCTTACCACTTGTCATCTGTTGCTCTACCCTGTGAATGTCATGTTCTGCCTAATGGCCTGAACCTCCTAGCAGTATTTATCCTGCTTTAATCATGTGACTCTAATAACACCTAGTCTTTCTTATACTGTCTCAATGAACTTTCTCAAAAGGATGAATGTCTAGGCTTAGGTGGCCCAAGCACTTTGGACTGTTTGGTGATGTGTCTGAAAATAGTCACCCTGGGGAAAGAATAGACATGTACCACCTTGAATTTTATACAGTATTTCTCTCTCTCTAAAAGCATCAGAAGCCATGCTACCAACACCTATAGGTGTTCTAGGAGAATGGACAGGGCTGGGTCATGTTTGCCTCTTCTTGATGTCTGTCCACATAACTCGTTAATTAACAAACAACAATTTATCTTAATGTCAAGCTAAAGTTATAATTACACACATGTAAAGGGCATGGATGTGCTCATTTTTCCTCAGCTTAATGAGTGGTTACCATCCATCCTTAAGTTGTTCAAGACAGAGACCTTATGATCCTGGAAGAAATCAGGCAGTGGCCTGCTTACAAAAATTCAATAATTATTATTAAGCTTTCAGAATTCATTATTAGAAGAAAATGTGTTTGGGCTAAAAGTTCTCTCATGGATAGATTCTGTATTTTGGTGGATTTGCTAACATTGCAAATGTGGAAATAGGATAGAACAGGATGGCAAGAAAACATTTGGGACACTAGGAAATGCTGGATGCTTCCTCTGGACACAGAAGTGTTCCTGGTTATGACAAAGTAACCTTTGGGTTTGGAGTTACCATATCATGAAAGGAATTGAGGGAGGGCAATGGCAGGGAGTAGGGAGAAATAGTTTTGTCCATGAACTTTTTATGTCTTCTTAAATTGTGCATAATGTGGAAGAGGGTTGCCCATGATATACTTATCTGATCATTTTCAATTTGGAGAGTGGGAAGAGAAGAGCTGGGGGAAAAATTCTCTCACTCTAATGTCATAGGGACATGAGGCTCACTTTTGGGAAGCTTTTCTACAATATTATCCCACAATCATATTTGTCTCTATATATCCAAGAGTCAGAGAAAGCCAAAGGGAAAGAAAGAGAGAGAAAGAGAAATAATATATATGATCATGTAAGTGGGAAATGATGCCCACTATTAGAATGCCCTTTGTTTGAGATACTTCCCCAGAAACAGGACAAGCTGCCACACTGCCTTCTGCTCCAGTGTGTAGGGTGGGAGAACATTTGTGCTCTGGGACAAGGTAATTTCCCAGTTTCATCTCCAACTTTCACTGTGGCTGTAAGATACCCCATGCAAATCAAAGTACTCAGCCAGCCAGAGCAAGTTTGCCTGAATGAAGCAAGTTAGTCACACTAAAGCAATTCAGAGATAGGAGGGAGTAAGGACTAGTGTCCTAACAAAGAAGGCTTCAGGGAAGAGATTGTGTTTGAGTAGCCTTTGAAGAGTCATTGGGAAAGGGTTACTTCTCTAGACCTCAATTTCCTCAGCTTCAAAATGAGGAAACTGGATGGCCCTCAATTTCCTTATAAGTTTGACTTGATGAGAAGAGAAGGATTTCTCAATAAGTGATGCCCCACCCATCCACCCACAGGCAGAAGTTGCTGTCCTTAGAAGAGGTTGCCCTCTGCCAGCTCTGTCAATACACTCAGTGTGGGCAACTTAAGTGGCAGGACATGCTGAAATCCCTCAAGAATAACTCCATTCAAGCACATTTAGGGAAGAATTAGTTATAGCAAGACAGTTATACTTTCCATGTCTGACTTGGGCATAAACACTATCTCCTTGTTCTTGTTTTTAATGTTGAAGTAGGGTACAACTCACCATTTTTCTATTGATTAGTCACTTCCAGGACTGTAAATTTGAAGAGCTGTCACAAAGGCACAAGGTGTAGAAAATAAAGACTTGGGTTCTGGCGCTTAACCACCTGGTTTCAGAGCCCAATTATTAGCTGGTGACTTCTGATAGGTTACTTTCCTAATTATAAAGTGTGGGTTTGTAATAATGCCAAACTCACAGTTACTTTAAGTGGAGCCACTGGTACAGTGTCAGGTACCTAAGCATTCACATGTTATTGCTAGTCATCTTTTTTTAAATTAATTTTTAATTATTATTCAAGAACATTTTCTATCATTTACTCCCATTCCAGCCAAACCGCCCATTCCTCCCCTCCTCCCTCCCATTTCCAACGCCCCAAGTTTTTGTCCCTATGTCCTTTATATTTGTTCCTGTAAACCCTTCCCATTCTCCCCTGAAGTTGCACTGAAATTCCTCCCCCTCTCCCATCTGATCACTGTCAGCCTGTCCTCTATTTCACTATCTTTGGCTATATTTTGCTTGTTTCTTTGTTTTGTTGTTTAGGTTCCTATTAAGGCGAGATCATATGGTATTTCTCTTTCACTGCTTGGCTTATTTCACTTAGCATAATGCTTTCCAGCTCCATCCATGCTGTTGTAAAGGGTATGAGCTCCTTCTTTCTTTCTGCTGCATAGAATTCCATTGAGTAAATGTACCATAGTTTTTAGATCCATTCATTTACTGATGGGCACCTAGGTTGTTTCCAGCACTTAGCTATTGTAAATTGTGCTGCTATTAAAATTGAGTTGCATATGTTCTTTTGGATTGGTGTTTCAGGGTTCTTAGGATACAGTCCTAGCAGAGGAATTGCTGGATCAAAAGGCAGGTCCATTTTTAGTTTTCTGAGGAAATTCCATACTCTTTTCCATAGTGGTTGTACCAGTCTGCAATTCCACCAACAGTGCACTCGGGTCCCTTTTTCTCCACAACCTCTCTAGCACTTGTTGTTTGTTGTTTTGTTTATGATGGCCATTCTGATGAGTGTGAAGTGATATCTCATTGTGGTTTTAACTTGCATCCCTCTGATAGCTAGCAATACTGAGCATCTTCTCATGTGTCTCTGGATCCTCTGTATCTCCTCCTTGGAGAGGTGTCTATTCAAGTACTTTGACCATTTTTTGACTAGGTTGCTTGTCTTCTTAGAGTGGAGTCATGTAAGTTCTTTATATATTTTGGAGATTAAACCCTTGTATGAGGTAGCATTGGCAAATATGTTTTCCCATACAGTTGGTTCTCTTTTGATTTTAATACTGTTTTCCTTAGCCATACAGAAGCTTTTTATTTTGATGATATACCATTTGTTTATTCTTTCCTTTATGTCCCTTGCTCTAGGGAACTTGTCAGCAAGAAATTTCTGCGTGAAATATCTGAGATTTCCCTGCCAATGCTCTCCTGTAGGACTTTAATTGTCACAGTTTATATTTAAGTCTTTTATCCACCTTGAATTTATTTTTGTGTATAGTGTACCTTGGTGATCGAGTTTCATTTTTTTGCATGTAGCTGTCCAGTTCTCCCAACACCATTTGTTGAAGAGGCTATTGTTACTCCATTTTATGTTGCTGCCCCCTTTGTCAAATATTAAGTGACCATAGAGATTTGGGTTTATTTCTGGGCTCTCTGTTCAGTTCCATTGGTCCATGTGCCTGTTTTTACACCAGTACCAAGCTGTATTGATTACAGTGGCCTTGTAATATAGTATAGTATCAGGTATTGTGATCCCTCCTACCTTACTGTTCTTTCTCAAAATTGCAGCAGCTATTCAGGGTCATTTATGGTTCCATATAAGTTTTTGAAGTGTTTGTTTTATGTCTGTGAATTATGCCATTGGTACTTTAATAGGCATTGCATTGAATGTGTAAATTCCTTTGGGTAATATGAACATTTTGATGATGTTAATTCTTCCAATCCATGAACACAGTATATGTTTCCATTTGTTGGTGTCTTCCTTGATTTCTTTCTTCACTGCTATGTAGTTTTCTGAATACAGGTCATATACCTCTTTGGTTAGGTTTATTCCTAGGTATTTTATTTTTCTTGTTGCTATATTAAATGGGATTTTCTTCTTGATTTCTGCTTCTGCTGTTTCATTGTTGGTGTACAAAAGTGCCTTTGATTTCTGGATATTGACTATGTATCCCACTGTTTTGCTAAATTCATTTATTAGGTCAAGCAGTTTTTTTAGCCGAGTCTATAGGATTTTCTATGTACACTATAATGTCATCTGTAAACAGTGACAGTTTTGTTTCCTCCTTTCCAATTTGGATGCCTGTGATTTTCTTTTCTTGTCTGATCACTATGGCTAAAACTTCCAATACTATATTAAGTAGAAGTGGTGAAAGTGGATAGCCTTGTCTTGTTCCTGATCTTAGTGGAAAAGATTTTAGTTTTTGCCCATTGAGTATGATGTTGCCTGTAGGTCTGTCATATATGGCCTTTATTATGTTGAGGAATGCTCCCTCTATTCCCACTTTGCTAAGTGTTTTTATTATAAACGGGTGCTGTACCTTATCAAATGCTTTTTCTGCATCTATTGATATGATCATGTGATTTTTGTCTTTGCTTTTGTTTATGTGATGAATTATATTTACTGATTTGCAAATATTGAATCATCCTTGCATCCCTGGGATGAATCCCACTTGGTCATGGTGTATGATCTTTCTAATGAATTGTTGAA
>CM052543.1:79860333-79880164 GCA_028533065.1 Trachops cirrhosus | reverse complement strand
AAAAAAATCAATAAATATAATGCATCATATAAAAGAAAAGAAAAAAATCACATAACCATATCAATAGATGCAGAAAAACAATTTATTAAGATAAAGCACCCATTTATGATTAAAAAACTCAGTAAAGTGGGAGTAGAGGGAGCATACCTCAACATAATAAAGGCCATACGTATATACAGAAGCAAACTAGACCTAACATCATGTTCAATGGGCAAAAACTAAAAGCTTTCCCAGTAAGATGAGGAACAAGACAAGGATGTCTGCTTTCACAACTTTTATTCAACATAGTGTTGGAAATTCTAACCACAGAAATCAGACAAGAAAAAGAAATAAAGGCATCCAAATTGGAAAGGAGGAAGCAAGACTGTCACTGTTTGCACATGACATGATAGTAGACATAGAAAACCTTATAGACTCCACCAAGAAGCTTCTCCATCTAACTAGTGAATTTGACAAAACAGCAAGATACAAAGTCAATATTCAGAAATCAAAGGAATTTGTGTACATCAACAAGGAAATATTAGAAACAGAAATAAGGAAAACATTACTTCCGGCCAAGATGGAGGCATAGGTAGACACACTATGCCTCCTCGCACAACCAAGATAGGGACAACAACAATTTAGAAACAGAATAACAACCAGAACTGACAGAAAATTGAACTGTATGGAATTTGGACAACCGAGGAGTTAAATTGACACGTTCATCCAGACTGGTAGGAGGGGCAGAATCAGGCAGCCAGGCAGTGAAGGGTCACGGCACAAAGGGCATTGGGACTGGGAGCTTAGGGTATCCTGGGTGTGCAAGACTGCAGTGGGTGGGCCATGGGCATGCAAGTGGCAGCTGGCAGACCCTGGCCGAGGGGTGACACACAGCACACCCAGCAAGGCGGCAATTGTGAAGCAAGGCACTGTGAGCAACCCAGGATCCCAGAGCTGGAAAATAGAGCCTCAGGGCACTGATCGAAAACACTTGTGGGGATTGAGGCGCAAGGAGAGACTCCGAGCCTCACAGGAGAGGCCGTAGGAAAGACCCACAGAGTGCACAAGCCCAACCACATGGGAATTAGCACCAGAAAGGCCCAGTTTGTTTGGGGGAAACAGTGGAAGGGATTGAAGTTTCTCGGAGAGTGGAGCAAGCACCATTGTTCCCTCTCAGACCCCACCCCCCCATTACAGCATCACAACCCAGGGACTAGGGTGCCCCACCCTGGTGAACACCTAAGGCTCTGCCCCTCATACATAACAGGCCCAACAAAACAAAACAAAACAAAAAAAGATGGCTGAAACAGAAGAGCAAATGAAAGCTCTGGAACCAATCCTTTTAAACAATCGAGAGATAGCCACTCTATCAGATGCATAGTTCAAAGCACTGGTGATCAGGATGCTCATAGAATTAGTTGATTTTGGTCACAAATTAGATGAAAAAAGGAAGGCTACAATAAGTGAAATGAAGAAAAATGCACAGGGAACCAATAGTGATGGAATGAAAGATGGGTCTCACATCAATGGAGTGGACAAGAAGGAAGAAAAAAATATACAACCAGAAAAGAATGAAGAAATACAAATTCAAAAAAGATTAGGAAAGGCTTAGGAACCTCCAGGATATCTTTAAATGTCCCAGCATCCAAATTATAGGGGATCCGGAAGTAGAAGAGGAAAAACAAGTGGAAAAGTTATTTGAACAAATAATAAAGGACAACTTCTCCAATCTGGCAAAGGAAATAGACTTCCAGGAAGTCCAGGAAACTCAGAGAGACCGAAAGAAGTTGGACCCAAGGAGGAACACACCAAGGCACATCATCATTACATTAGCCAAGGTAAAAATGAAGGAGAGAATCCTAGAAGTAGCAAGAGATAAGGAGACAGTAACCTACAAAGGAGTTCCCATCAGACTGTCAGCTGATTTCTCAAAAGAGAACTTACAGGCAAGAAGGGACTGGAAAGAAGTATTCCAAGTCATGAAAGACAAGGACCTACATCCCAGATTGCTCTATCCAGCAAAGCTTTCATTTAGAATGGAAGAGCAGATAATGTGCTTCTCAGATAAGGTCAAGTTAAAGGAGTTCATCATCACAAAGACCTTATCTTATGAAATGTTAAAGGGACTTATCTAAGAAAAAGAAGATAAAAAAACTTGTATAGTAAAATGACAGCAAACTCACAATTATTAACAACCACACCTAAAACAAAAACAAAATAAGCAAACAGCTAGAACAAGAACAGAACCACAGAAAGGGAGATCACATGGAAGATTAGCAACAGGAGAGTGGGAGGAGGAGAGAGGGGGAAAGGGTATGCAGAATAAGTAGCATAGATGGTAGGTAGAAAATAGACAGGGGGAGGGCAAGAATAGTAAGGGAAATGTAGAAGCTAAAGAACTTATGACACATAGACATGAACTAAAGAGGGGGAATGTGGGTGACAGAGGGTGTGCAGGGAGGAGGAGAATGAAGGGGGGTAATGGGACAACTGTAATAGCATAATCAGTAAAATATTTTAAAATAAATAAATGATTTAATTAAAAATTAAAAAAAGAAATAAGGAAAACATCCCATTTGATATAACAAGAAGAAAAATAAATTACCTAGAAATAAATCTAACAAAGAAGGTAAAAGTCCTTGACTCAAAAAACTACACAACATTGAAGAAAGAAATTGAGGAAGATAAATATAAAAGGAGGCATGTACTATGTTTATGCACTTGAAGAATTAACATCATCAAAATGTCCAAACTCTCCAAAGCAATTATAGGTTCAATGCAATCCCTATTAAAATACCAATGACATATTTCAATGATACAAAACAAATATTCTGGAAATTTATATGAAAGTATAAATGATGTCAAATAGCCTCAGAAATTTTGAGAAAAAAGACCAAAGTAGACAGTATCACAATACCTGATATCAAACTATATTACAAGTGCACTGTAATCAAAAACAGTCTCGTACTGGCATAAGAACAGATACATGGGCCAATGGAACAGAACAGAGAGCCTACAAATAAATCCATGTCACTATAGTTAATTAATACTTGACAAAGGAACTGGAGCATAACATGGAGTAAAAATAGCCCCTTCAACAAATGGTCTTGGGAGATATGGACTACATGCAAAGTAATGAAACTTGACCACAAACTTACACCATGTACAAAAATAAACTCAGGATGCATAAAATACTTAAATATAAGTTGTGACACCAAAAAAGTCCCAGAGGAGAATATAGTCAGGAAAATTTCAGATATTCTACATAGCAGTATTTTCACCAATATGTCTCCTAGAGCAAGGGATACAAAGGGAAAGAACAAACAAATGGGACTACATCAAATTAAAAAGCTTCTGCATGGCTAAAGAAAACGTCAACAAACTGAAAAGAGAACCAACTGTATGGGAAAATATATTTGCTAATGATTCCACAGACAAGGGTTTGATCTGCAAAATATATAATAAACTCACATGACTCCATTCCAGGAAGACAAACAATCCAATTTAAAAATGGGAAAAGGAGCTGAGTAGATATTTATCCCAGGAGGGCCCATATACATATGAAAGGATGCTCAGCATAGCTAGCCATCAGAGTGATGCAATTTAAAACCACAGTGAAATACCACTTCACACTTGCCCAAATGGCCATCATTAATAAATCAAGAAACAACAAGTACTGGTGAGTTTGTGGGGGAAAGTACCTAGTTCACTGTTGGAGGGAATGCAGACTGGTGCAGCCTCTATGGAAAACAGTATGCAATTTCCTCAAAATCTAAAAATTGAAGTGTCTTTTGACCTGATAATTCTATTGCTGTGGTTATACCCTAAAAATCCTAAAACACCAGTTCAAAAGAACCCATCTACCCCAATGTTCATAGCATTGTTATTTACAATAGTCAAATACTGAAAACAGCTTAAGTGCCCATCAGTAATGAGTGGATCAAAAAATAGTGGTACATTTACATAATGCAATACTATGCAGCAGGAAGAAAGAAGGTACTCCTACCCTTCACCACAGCATGGATGGTACTGGAGAGTATTATGCTAGATGAAATGTCAGGCAGTGAAATACAAATACCATACGATATCACCTATAAGGTGAGCCTAATCAACAAAACACACATGAGCAAAATAGTACCAGAGACATGGAAATAACGAACAAAGTGATGTGACCAAAAAGTAGTTTGGAGGGTTATAACATGGGAAAGAAGTAGAAAGGTCAAGTCAAGGAACATGTATAAAGGACCCATTGACAAATACAATTTGAGGTAAGAATTAAATGTGGGAGGTTGGGGTAGGTAGGACAGGAGAGAGAATGGGGGGAATATGAGGACAACTGGAATTGAACAACAATTTTAAAAATTAAAAAAGCAAAGACACAAAGAGGAAGTAAAGTGATGGAAAAAGATATTCAAACATTATCATAAGCGAGCTCAAGAGGCTTACAAATATTGAACAATCTTGAATGGAATGAAAGAAGTATTATTGGAGATATAAAGCAATATTTAATAAGGATAAAGGATCAATATACTAGGAGGTACAATTGCAAATGTATACATACTGGAAAAACAGAGCTTCATAATACATGAAGCTAAACTGACAGAATTGAAGTTGAAATAAACAATTCTATAATAATAGTTGGATATTTCAATATTCTCCTTAATAGCTGATAGAAAAACTAGATATAAAATCAACAAGGATTTAGAGGAGTTGGACAATACTATCAACCAACTCACTCTGACATAGCACAGAACACTCTGACTCCCACTAAACATTCTTTTCAAGTGCATATAGGTCATTTCCTAGGAAAAGCCATTTGTTAGGTCATAAAACAGGTCCCAAAGTATTTAAGCAGATCAACTATATAAAATGTGTTTTCTGACTACAATGGCATTCAATTAAAAATCAACAATAACAACAAAAAGAAATCTGGGAAATCCCATACTATTTGGAAATTAAGCAACCCACTTCTAAAAACCTTATGGTTAAAGAAGAAATCACAAAAGGATTAAAAAATATATTAAGCTGATTGTGAATGAAAGCACAACACATAAAAATGTATTGGATGTGGGAGAGAAGATGGCAGCTAGGTAGGTCGGAGTGAAGCCCAGTTCTCCCTGTGCCCGGCTGGAACACCTAGCTGATCTGCTGGGGAATAGAGTAAACAGCCAAAGGAACTCCAGCTTATATGAAGTTTGGAGGCAAAGAATTGCAAAGGACATTGAAAAACAGATGGTGAGGAAATTGCACTGGACACTGAGGTCCCTGGAATCTGCACGGGGACCAAGGCTGCTGTGGGCCTCAGCCCAGTGCCTGCTGCAGGACATGGGGAGGAGAGTTAGATCACCAGCTCCTTCTCCTACCAGAGCAGGGAGGGCAGCCTGGCACCAGGAGAGACGAGGATACTGGAAGTCACTGGGGGGAATAGACATGAAGTGGGAGACACACAGAAGTGGTACACATCTGCTGGGACTATGGACACTGGCACCAGAGAAATTGAGGTGCCAGGTGACACCTGGAGAAGGGAAGAGTTGAGCCATGTCAGACTCTGACTTAGATAGTCTCTGGACTGGCTGGAAAGTTGGACTATGTGGAAATGGAGCACTTGTTAAGAACAGTGGGCAGCTGGTTTGTAAGGAACTCTCAGCAGCAGCTGACACTCCCGGAGGGAGATTTCAGCTGTACATGGCCAGTGACTAAGTAACTGAGAAGAACTGTGCACCTTACCTGTATTGCACTGCACACCCAGTGATTGAGTAGCTGAGCAGAACCATGCACCCCGCTTGTCTCGCACGGCATGCCCAGTAATGAAATAGCTCAGCAGAACCACACACACCCAGGTTGCCTCAGGCTTCATACTGGACATTGACTCATGCTGTGTGCCCAGAGACTGAGAGGCTGATTTGAGCCTGGCAGCTCACGGAGGACCTGGGCCAGCGGAGGCCAGGAAATTGTGACTAAGACCTGGTCTCCATCCTCTCAAAACCGTAGGAAGGGAGAAAAGCAAAGCCGAGCCCCCTTTTCCTCTGCCATCTAGGAAGACCAGCAGAACTCCCTGACCAGTATAAAGTCAAGAGGAGGCTTATTATTATTTTTTTCTTTTTGGATCCACTCTCTCTTTTTTTCTTCCCCCAAGTGAGACAATAAGATGTGGAGTTACAAACAGTCCAGAGAAAGATCCAAAGTGGTGACACAGACACCAGCCCATAGTGTCCATGGCATTATGGATGAGACATGAGATACATTCACATGGAGTACCAAGTCCTATAGAGGAAAAGGGATGACACGGCTACCCTCTCAAGGGGAGGGTGCCTCAGAGCAGCTTGGCCACTCTCTCTAGGGGAGAGCACACCGATCCTTCCCTTAACAGATTTTTATTGGAATCAATTTGCACAGGAATACAGGTAAAGTTCATTAATCATTGTCAGGCAGTAAGGATCAAACAATAGATAGCATACAAAGAACTATGAGGGCTTATTTTAGGTCTGTCACCTAAAAGGCTACAAAACTTAAGGGACAAAACTCATTTCCTGCCTGGGCCTTTATCATTTTATTAAGAGCATTCTTAGCAAAGCAGGTTTCACAGGAGTTTATGTATTCCTTCTCAGGCCTGATTACCCAGGGATCCCACCCTTTCCAGCACAGGGCTGCACTGCCCTCTGTCATTGTTTCAGGATTAAGTCAGGCAGAGGAGGCAAGATAGCTAAGAAATTAGGAGACTTCTTGCAGACAGAATGAGGACTCAGGGTTTTTCAAAGCTGAGGGGTGAGGGTCTGTCACCCCCTTTTGCTGTAGCCCCTCAAGTCCTTCCCTGGGGCCTCGACATGATCATTCCTGTCTTAGGTCATTCCCCCATTGGGGAATCTTACCCATCATTGGCTAACTGATCAAGTGTTGGGAGCCAGTTATGGAAAAAGGAGCAGAAGTGGCGCTCCTGCCAGGGAGATAAGCTTTGTCTCCTTAGTGGCTTATGGTCCAAAGGTTGCTTACTCAGCCTTAGCCAAGGGGGGTGGTAGTTACAGCTCCTGAAACCAGGCAGGGCAGTTCCCACCAAAGTGGGAGCACAAAGCTAACCCCAAAAATGAGAAACTGAGACAATGCCACGTTGCTATCCCATTGAAGTAGCATTTTATTGTTTCTGTGTATTACTATTATCTTTTCATTATTTTTACCACTTTTATTTTATTAGTATCCTTTTATTATTCTTCCTTATGTTTAGTTTTCTTCATTTTATTTCTCTGTTTAATTGCCTTGTTTGACTGGTTTTCCTTATTCTCTCTTTATTGTATTTTAATTTTCCTCCTTTCACTTCACCCATGTGCCAATAACACATAACTCTCAACTGGATACTTTCTATTTTGGTTATCCAAATTGCACACTTATTGTCATACTATTATTGTACCAGTACTATTTATTGTAAATAATTATTGATCCATACAATTGTATATACTACACAGCAACCCTCCTTGATCTTAGCCCACTTCACTTCAATCTCAAGCATTATTATTATTGTGGTTAACTCTATTTGTTCTCATGCTATGCCTACTTTCTATCTTTTACTCTCCTTATATCTCATCATCTAACTTTGCACAAGTGCTCTGTTTTCTGCATTCAACTCACAATCCCTCCCCCCTAACAAGTCTTATCTTTCTTTCAGCTTTTATAAAAAGTGGCTAGTTGGGTGAAACATCTCAGTTAATGCTATACTTGTCCAAAAAACTTCCTATCTCTTCTCTATTTGCTGGTACTTTAAATCCCATAAAATACTCTCCTGCTGTCCTAATAATTTTGCCTAACACCTGCCACTGATCATATACAAGAATAGGTGGGAGCTGAGAACATCAGTTTACCTGCTGGAGGAGAAAAAACACCAACAAAGGAACCACCTAAAGGTAAAAAAACCAAGGACAACAAGACAGCCCAAAAAAACAGAAGAAAGGGCAAAACTAGAGCATCCTGACAACGAGATCAAAGAGACCACACCACAGAACCCCATAGAATTCCTAACATAGAAGATCACCTGAAAAAAGGTAGCTAGCAAAGCAAAACATCTGGAAGTGCAGAAACAAACAAACAAAAAAAAGAGTCACCTAAACTGGGGAGAAAGAAAAATAACATACAATCAAAAGGAATGGAGACTCCCCACTAAAAGAGCTAAAAAAAAATGGAGGTCACCAAACTAAAAGATATAGAATTCAAAATAATCATTATAAAGATGACCAAGAAACTTACAAACAATTACAAGGAACTGAATGAGAACTACATCAGCATGAAAAAGGAAATAGACAATAAACTAAAGCCAGGAAAAACTAAAAACAAAATCTTGGAAATAGAAAATACATTAGAAGGAATTCTAAGCAGGCTGGATGAAGCAGAGGATTGAATCAGTGAGCTGGAGACAAGGCAGAAAAAAAACACTCAGAAAGAGCAAGAAAAGCAAAAGAAAATCAGAAAGAACAAAGAGGTGGTCAGGGAAGTGCAAGACAACATGAAACATAATAATGTCTGTATAATAGGGATACCAGAAAGAGAAGAGCAAGTGACAGAAAACCTGTTTGAAAAAGTAATGATAGAAAACATCACTAATTTAATGAGAGAAAAAGTCACACAAACCCAAGAAACACAGAGTCCCAAACAAGAGAAACCCAAAGAGACCTGCTTCAAGATATATCATAACTAAAATGGCAAAATTCTAAAACAAAAAGAGAATCTTAAAGGCAATAAGGGAGAAAAAGGGAGTAACATACAAGGGAACCTCCATAAGACTAGCACCTGAGTTCTCAGTGGAAACCCTCCAAACCAGAAGGGATTGGCAAAGAACATTCCAAGTAATGAAAAAAAAAAAAAAAAGCCTGCAACCAAGGCTACTCTACCCAGCAAGGCTCTCAATTACAATGGAAGGTGAAATAAAGAACTTCCTGGACAAAGGAAGCCTCAAAGAATACACCTCCACCAAACCAGCTCTGCAAGAGGAGCTAAAGGAACTGCTTTAAAAAAAGGGGGGGGGAAAGACTGAGAGAGAGGAACACAGGTACAGAAAAAATGGCAATAAATAGGTACCTATCAAAAATAACCTTAAACGTAAACAAATTAAATGCTTCAATCAAAAGATATAGAAAAACTGAATGCGTAAGAAAGCATGACTCACCCATATACTGCATACAACAAACCCACCTCAGAACAAAAGACCTACACACACTAAAAATGAAGGACTTGAAACAAATATTCCAAGCAAATGAGAAGGAAAAAAAGCTGGGGTACCTATACTCAGATAAAATAACTTCAAAACAAGGGCCATAAAAAGAGACCCAGAAAGTCACTTCATAATACTCAAGGGAAGAGTCCATAGAAGACATACACAAGGTAAATATACATGCACTTAATATAGGAGAACCCAAATACATAAAGAAACTCTTGGAGAACTTCAAGAACGATATTGACAGCAACACAATTATAGTAGGGGATTTCAATACCCCACTGTCAAAAATGAATGGATCTTCCAAAGGAAATATCAACAAAGATATTGTGGCATTCAACAATGCTCTAGATGAAATGGACCTAACTGATATATATATAGAGAGAGAGCTTTCATGCCAAAGAAGCTAAATACACATTCTTTCAAATGCACATGGCACAGTTTCAATGATAGACAACATGATAGGACACAAAACAAGCCTCAACAAATTCAAGGAACTTGAAATCATATCAAGCATCTTCTCAGACCACAAGGGACTGAAACTACAAACCAACCTCAAGGAAAAAAACTAAAAACACTTAAACTCATGGAGATTGAATAGCATGCTATTGAATAATTAATGGATCAAGAATGAGATTAAGGAAGAAATCAAAATGTTTCTAGAAACAAATGAAAGTGAACTCACAACAGTTGAAAACTTATGGGACACAATGAAGGCAGTCCTGATACGGAAGTTCAAAGTGATACAGGCCTACCTAAAAAAGATAGAAACATTTCAAATAAACAACCTAACCCTATGCTACAATAATTCGAGGAAAAACAACAAAGACAACCCAGAGCAAGTAGAAGGAAGGAAATAACCAAGATCAGAGCAGAATTAAATTACATAGAGACTAAAAGCACAATTCTAAGGATCAACGAATCCAGGAGCTGGTTCTTTGAAAAAATAAACAAAGTTGATAAGCCTTTAAGCAGACTCATCAAGAAAAAAAGAGAGAAGACCCAAATAAACACAATCAGAAATGAAAGAGGAGAGATTACAATTGATTCCACAGAAATACAAAGGATTGTAATTACTATGAAGAATTATATGCCAAGAAATTTGAAAACCTAGGTGAAATGGACAAATTTCTAGAAAAATATTATCCTCCAACACTAAATGAAGAAGAAGCAGAAAGCCTCAACAGACCAATAAGAGCAGATGAAATCAAAACAGTAATCAAAAAAACTCCCAACACACAAAATCTAGACTGGATGGTTTCACAGGAGGATTATACAAAGCATTAAAGGAAGAGCTACCCCTATCTTTCACTATTATTCCATATAATCCAAGAAGATGGAAAAATCTCAAACTCCTATCCCAAAACCAGATAAAGATATAACAGAGAAAGAAAATTTCAGGCCAATATCGCTGAGGAACACTGACTCAAAAATCCTCAACAAAATATTGACAAACTACATCCAGCAGTACATTAAAAAGATCATACATCATGACCACGTGGGATTCATCCCAGGGATGCAAGGATGGTTCAATATTTGCAAATCAGTAAACATAATATATCACATAAACAAAAGCAAACACAAAAATCACACAATCATATCAATAGATGCAGAAAAAGCATTTGATAAGGTACAGCACCCATTTATGATAAAAACACTTAGCAAAGTGGGAATGGAGGGAGCATTCTTCAACTTAATAAAGGGACATGCAGCCAGCATCATACTCAATGGGCAAAAACAAAATCTTTCTAACTAAGATCAGTAGCAACATAAAGTTGTCCACTTTCATCACTTCTACTCAACATAGTATTGGAAGTCCTAGACACAGAAATCAGACAAGAAAAAAAAAAAAGTCATCCCAATTGGAAAGGAGGAAGCAATACTGTCATTGTTTGCAGATGACATGATAGTGTACATAGAAAATCCTATAGACTATGAAAAAACTCCTTAAACTATTAAATGAATTTGGCAGCAAAGCAGAATACAAGGTCAATATGCAGAAATCAAAGGCATTTTTGTATACCAACAATGAAATATCAGAAACAGAAATCAGGAAAAAATCCAATTTGATATAGCAACAAGAAAAATAAAGCACCTGGGAATAAACCTAACCAAGGAGGTAAAAGACCTGTACTCAGAAAACTACATAACACTGAAGAAAGACATGAAGGAAGACACAGACAAATGGAAACAATATACCATGTTCATGGATCAGAAGAGTTAACATCAAAATGTCCATACTGCCTAAAGCAATTTATAGATTCAATGTTATCCCTACTAAATTACCAACAGCATATTTCACAGATATAGAACATACACATCAAAAATTTATATGGAACCATAAATGACCCCAAATAGCTGCAAAATTTTTGAGAAAGAAGAGCAAAGTAGGGGGGATCACAATACCTGATATCAAACTGTATTACAATACTACTGTAATGAAAACAGCCTGGTACTGGCATAAGAACAGATGCATGAACCAATGGAACAGAACAGAGCCCAGAAATAAAACCAAGCCCCTATGGTGAATTAATATTTGACAGAGGGGGCAGCGGCATAATGTGGAGACAAAATAGCCTCTTCACCAAATGGTTTTGGGAGAGCTGGAGAGTTACATGCAACAAAATGAAAACAACCACCAAATTACACCATACACAAAAATAAATTCAAGGTGGATAAAAGATTTAAGTGTAAGTCGTGACACCATTAAAGTCCTAGAGAAGAACATATGGAGGAAAATCTCATATATTCCACGCAGCAATATTTTCACTGATATGTCCCCTACAGCAAGGGGCATAGAGGAAAGAAAAAACAAATGGGATCGCATTAAAATAAAAGCTTCTGCATGGCTAAAGAAAACAACATTAAAATGAAAAGAGAGCCAACCATATGGGAAAACATATTTGCCAATGATACATCAGACAAAGGTTTGATTTCCAAAATATATGAAGAACTCACACGACTCCACTCTAAGAAGGCAAGTAACCCAATTAAAAAATGGGCAAAGGATCTGCACAGACACTTCTCCAAGGAGGACTTACAGAGGGCCCAAAGACATATGAAAAGATGCTCGGTACCACTAGTCATCAGAGAGATGCAAATTAAAACCACAATGAGATACCACTTTACACAGGTGAGAATGACCATCATAAAAAACAAAGCAACAAACAACAGGTGTTTGAGAGCTTGTGGAGAAAAGGGAACCCTAGTGTGCTGTTGGTGGGATTGTAGACTGGTGCAATCACTGTGGAAAACAGTATTGTATTTCCTCAGAAAACTAAATTGGATCTGCTGTTTGGCCCAGCAATTCCACTGCTGGGACTATATCCTAAGAATCCTGAAACACCAATCCAAAAGAACCTATGCACCCCAATGTTCATAGCAGCACAATTTACAATAGCCAAGTGCTGGAAGCAACCTAAGTGCCCATCATTAAATGAATGGATCAAAAAACTGTGGTACATTTACGCGATGGAATTCTATGCAGCAGAAAGAAAGGAGTAGCTCCTAACCTTTGAGACAGTGTGGATGGAATTGGAGAACATTATGCTAAGTGAAATAAGCCAGGCAGTGAAAGAAAAGTACCATATGATCTCACCATTAACAGGAACCTAATTAACAAAATGAACAAGCAAGCAAAGTATCACCGAGGACACTGAAATTGAGAACAGTCTGACAGTGACCAGAGGGGAGAGAGGAGGAGATAATGGGGGAAAGGGCAACACTTATAAAGAACATATGGACAATAACAGGGGGTGGGAGTGGAAATAGGGGAAGGTCGTGGGGAGGGGTGGGAGAAAAATGCAGAAAACTGTATTTGAACAACAATGAAAAATGTTAAAGAAAAAAAGGAAGAAGAAACAAATAGGACCTCATGAAAATAAAAAGCCTCTGCATCACTAAAGTAAACATTAAAATGAAAATAGAGTCAACTGAATGTGAAAATTTATTTGCCACTGATGCCTTGGACAAGGGTTTGATCTCCAAAATATGTAAAGAAGTCATATGACTCTATGCAGGAAGACAAACAACCCAATTAAAAAATGGGCAAAAGACCTGAATAGACACTTCTCCAAGGAGGGATTACAGAGGGCCCAGGGACATATGAAAGGTTACTCAGCATCACTAGCCATCAGAAAGATGCAAATTAAAAACACAATGAGATACCACTTCACAGCGATCAGAATAACTATCATAAACAAAGCAACAAACAAGTGTAGGAGAGGATGCTGAGAAAAGGTACCCCTAGTGCACTGGTGGTAGGAAGGCACACTGGTACAGCCACTGTGAAAAATGGTATGGAATTTCCTCAGAAATTTAAAAATGGAACTGCCTTTTGACCCAGCAATTTCACTGCTAGGATTATGTCCTAAGGACCCTGAAACACCTATGCATAAGAACCTATCCATGTCAATATTCATAACAGCACAATTTTTAATAGCCAAGTGCTAGCATCAACCTGAGTGCCCATCAGTAAATGAATGTATTGAAAAACTATGGTACATTTACACAATGGAATACTACACAGCTGAAAGAAAGAAGGAGCTCCTACCCTTCACCACAACATGGATGGAACTGGAGAATATCATGCTAAGTGAAATAAGCCAGATGGTGAAAGACAAATACCATATGATCTCACCTACAAGTATAAACTGATCAACAAAACAAACAATTGAGCAAAATATAACCAGAAACATTAAAATTAATAATAAACTGACAGTAACCAGAGAGAGGAGGGTGAGGGTTAGTGGTGGAAAATAGGGGAAGGTCCATCAAGGAATATGTATAAAGGACACATGGACAAAGACAAAAGTAGTAGGTCCAGGGGTGGGAGGCAGGGATGGGTGTGGTATGGGGCCATGGTGGGGCAAAAATGGAGACAACTGTATGTGAACAACAATTTAAAAAAAAGAACTGTGGGTTTGATCAGGAAGTTGAGGTGGCTTTTGAGTCAGAGTCCATCATTCTCCTATGTTGTGTGGCACTTGAATAAACCTCATTCCTATTGCACAAACACCTGCTTCATGAGTTTGGCTTTTGTGGTGGCAGGCAGCTGAGCCTCCATTTTGTTCAATAACAGTTTGGTGACTCCTGGTGGCACTCCTTGGATCTCAGTAAGTCCCAGAGGTCTCAGGCTCAGGTCCCAGCTGCCTGTGGCAGGTAGACTACAAATGTGAGACTGTGGCTATCTCCCATTTTGGGGAAATTTCCCTGAACTCATGCTCAAGGCATCAGTTGCCTGAAATGCCCATCTGGTGAAAGGAAATGGGTCTGGGAAAGAGACGGACTCCACATCTTGGTGAGTCTAACTGACATGCATACTGGGGACCCTGAATCCATTCAGATTGGGCTTTATGCCACTTGGGTATAGTTAGGACAATTTGCAGTACCAGTTGGCAGGCAACACCTGACACTTGGGCTTTGGGACTTTGGGTCTGGTTGGGACCATTTGCAGTACTGGTTGACAGGAGATAAGACACTAGGATTGGCTTGTGAACACTCATTTAGACTAGTAGAATTGTGGGTTCAAATTTTGTTCATAATATCCCTACTTTGACTGGGGTCTTGTTATGGTAGTAGTTTTAGGTTTGTATTTTCATGCCATCAAGGGTTGTTCTGCTTTGACTCCTAAAGGGAACTCACTGGGCCAAATTTTAGCAGATTGGTCCATGTACAGCTCTCATCTAATGTCTAAGAAGAAATGGGTTCTCTATTTTAACACTGCTTGGTCTATGTATACTTTAGACTACAAGGGAAAATGGCCCCTAAATGGTTCCCCAAATTACTACACCATCATGCAATTGGAATTGTTTTGCCATCTGTGAGGGAAATGGGATGAAATCCCTTATGTACAGATGTTTATGTCCTTACACAATAAGGATTCAGCAAAGATAGGGAACAACCTTATGGCACAGAGAAGGAAGGTGGCTTCAAAACCTCTCCCTGATAGTAAGACACAGGAAGAAAAGAGAAATGATAAAATGAGTCTTTTAATGCCCTGAACCCAGGAAAACCAGGATTAACAGCAGAAAGATTTCCCCTCTCACCACACCCACTGTTAGATAGCATTAAATTAGGGCCAGGAGGGACAACAACTCCACCCTCAAAGACTCAGCAGGATACTTAATTTGGTCAAGGAGCATCCCTGTCCAATTTCCTTTAAGGCAATCCCCTTTAAGGCAATACCCTATAGGTGGAATAAACAAGGAAAGCCAGTCCACTGGTTACAATTGGTACCACACTCCACTTTACACTTCAGATTTAATGAATTGGAAGAATTCCAACCCCTCATATAGGAAGGATCCTTAGAATGGCAGATTTTATCACCTCCATTTTTGCCACTGATCATACAAACCAGGGAGACTTACAGGTTC
Organism: Trachops cirrhosus; assembly: GCA_028533065.1. Taxonomy (NCBI): domain Eukaryota; kingdom Metazoa; phylum Chordata; class Mammalia; order Chiroptera; family Phyllostomidae; genus Trachops; species Trachops cirrhosus. The sequence goes on along the minus strand of CM052543.1, from coordinate 79,864,615 downwards.
TCCTTAACATCCTGCTAACAACAGATGAAAGGCACTTAGGTATAAGTAAGGTTAATGAAGAAGCTCATCACCTCTAACGGAACCCACAACCCAGCTAGAGCAATTCTTAGGCACCTTTGACAGAGCTCAACTGAGACCTCAATAGTAGGGACCTAGCTTTCCTAGAACATTACAAAAGGTGTGTATTGGAAGGGCTTAAGAAAGGGGTGCCTAAACAAAAAGCCTGAATATGATAAAGGCCATTTAACAGAAACCAATTGAAGGTCCTTCTGAAATTTTAGAAATGACATATCAAGCCTATCAATAGCACACTGATGCACTGATGCTGACCCACAGGCACCAGAAAATGTCTGGATGGTAAAGATGACTTTTATTGGGCAAAGTGCCTTGGACATTAGATGGAAGCTCCATCATTTAGGGAATGAACCAGCATTGGGAATGAACCCCTCCCAGCTGGTGGGCATAGATTTTAAAATTTACCATGCCTGGGAAATAAGGAAATTAAAACAGGTCACTGTTTCCTTAGAAACAATGCAAAGAAAGCAAAAGGAGAGGTGGGACCCAAAAGGAAGGAGGAAGACCCACTAGGTACCCATGAATGTGCTTATTGCAAAGAGAAGGGCCATTGGAGAAAGGTCTCCCCAAAACTCAAAAGGAAAAATAGAAAGGATAGAAATCCTTGCCAGGCAATGTTTGAAATGAGGGTATTGGCCAATAACAGAGCACCTGGGAAAATATCAAGCTATTTTATTAGAAAACCCAAATACTGCCTTGCAAACCAATATTGCCTTAAACCTGGCCACCCTACTCCCAGACTCACAGGGAGGCTCAGTTCTTCAGCATCACTGCTTAGAAATTACTGACCAAGTTTATTTCAGCAGACCAGATCTATTGGACGACACTGACAGAACCCGACTGGAAATTATATACAATGGGAGCAGCTTCATGGAAAATGGTCAGTGACAAAGCCAGGTCAGTAGCAGTCACCACAGTCAAGGTAATGGAAGCCCAAGCCCTTGCTGTATGAATCTTGGCATAAAAGACTAAACTGATAGCCTTCACAAGAGCTTTAGAATGTTCCCAGGGAAAGAATGTTAACTTCTACGCTGACTCTAAATGTGCCTTCATTGTAGTCCATGCTCATGGGGCAATATGAAAAGAAAGAGGGCTCTTTACCTCAGGGAATAAAAGCATCAAACATGTAAAAGAGATTTTACAATTGCTGGCAGCAGTGACTCTACTGAACCAGATTGCCATAATGCACTTCCCAGGACACCAGAAGGACAGTTTCCAAACAAGCTAGGGAAACCAAACTGCTGATAAAGCAGCAAGACAAGTCACCTGAGGGCCGCCACTTGTTGGAACTTTAATTCCCTACCTGGATTTGTCAGAATTTAAAGCCCATTACACAGAACTAGATGAGGAATGAGCCCATGAATGAGGATTCTCTAACATTAACCCTAATTCTATATGAAAGATCAACCTGCATGGTATTATCTTACTATTTCAAGCCCTAGTATATCCCATCCTCAACCACCTACATGAAGGGAACCATTAAGGAAGGGATGTTTTACTAGATCTCATTAAGCCACATTTAAAAGGCCTTCATTTACAAAGGACCATCCGGATGTCTATCCAAGCCTGTCAGATATACACCAAAAACAATACCAAAAAAGAACATGCCCAAACAGGAAAGAAAGTACAATATAAAGGCATATGCCCATTTGAGGACTGGCAAGTTGACTACACGGATGCCTAAAACTATAGGAAATTTTAAATTTTTATTAGTTTTTTGGACACTTTCTCTGGATGGGTAGAGGCATACCCCACTAGCAATGAGAAGGCCACTGAGGTAGCAGTGACCTTCTACTCAAAGAAATAATCCCTAGGTTTAGTTTTCCTTACAGCATTCAGTGACAATGGACCATTGTTCACTTTAGAGATCTTCCAAAAATTGTACAGGCTCTACAGAGTCAATGGAAACTACATGCATCTTGGAGACCTCACTCTATGAGGAAGACTTGAGAAAAATGAACCACATAATAAAGAAGACCTTGGAAAAAATATGCCAGGAAACATAATTGAAATGTGACCAGGCACTTCCTATAGCCTTGCTCTGGATTAGGGTAGCACCCTGAAGCAGGCTTAAATGATGTCATTTAGAAGTAGTTTATGAAACCCCCTTTCAAGTTTCTATTTTAGGAACATCCCTTTAGATTTAGAGCATGAATCAAAAATTTAAAAAATATGTGCAACACCTAGGGCAAACACTAACAATTTTGCACAAGTTTGCTCATTGCAGGTCCATCTACTTGTCTGACAAGCCCTTACACCTGTTCCAACTGGGAGGCTGAGTCTTTTTAAAGACATGGAAGACTCAGGTCCTGAACAATAGTTGCTGATTAATTGACTGATCCCTGTGATGTCCTGCTGACAACACACTTTTCCCTAAAGCTCATGGAAATCAAGTGTTGGGTCCACCACATTCATATAAAATGGGCACTGCCTGAGGAGGACTCAGGTCTTGCTGCTACTGTTGATACGGAAAGGGAAAGTTGGAACTGCACTCCTGAAGGAGATTTAAAATTCCTCTTTCAGAAAGGGACAGTGTCTCCAAAGCTAAGTGACAATGTTACTTTTTATTTTATTCTGCATTTTCCAGACAGTAGCTCCCTGGGCAAATTTATTCTGCTGTTGTGTGTGCCACCCAAAACCCTACTCTTGGTTAGATCATGGCAGTCCTTTAGTCTCTCCAGTTTCTCACCCCTCACTGAACACATGATTGTCTGCACAATAAGTCTCACTTTGAAACACTATCTCTTGAAACACGAAGCAGTCTACCAGCTTTGCTTGTTCAACAGTGCCATCTTCTAAACAGCATGTACACCACCCTCCAAAGACAGTGTAAAGTATTTCCTCCATTACTGACCCCACCCCTCTTCCTTTATTAGACAGTAAGAATCTCTGGACCCAGAGATAGGTACTACAGTGTTTGCCAATGAGAAGTAAATGCATAAGAGAGACCTTCATTCATTTACCCTTGCAAGATTACAAGGGTCCAAATGGCAGCAGGGGAAGGTTCTTACACAAAGCACGCCAAAAGCTAGAAATATAAATGGATAGGGCCCAAGCATGCCAAAAGTTAGAAAGATAATTGGATTGGGGGGGACCCTCCCTTCCCTATCCTTATAAGAACTGTGGGCTTGAGCAGGAAGATAAGATGGTTTTTGAGGTGGACTTCCAACTCCACCATACTCCCAGGTTGTGCAGCACCTGAATAAACCTCTTTCCTTTTGCACCAGCACCTGCCTCATGAGTTTGACTTTTGTGGCGGCAGGCAGCTAAGCCTCTGTCTTTTGTTCAGTAACACTTTGAGTGTCATCCTATACAACAAAAGTTTTCAGGTTCGATTCCCAGTCAGGACACATACCTCAGTTGCAAGTCTGATCCCCAGTTAGCACTTACAAGAGGCAACAGTTTGATGTTTTTCTCACATCAATGTCTCAATCTCTCCCTCCCTTCCTTTCTCTCTAAAAATCAATAAACATGTCTTTTGGTGAGGGTTAAAAACACAATAATCACCAATAAACAGGTATCTGAAAAAACTTAAACTGAGACGACTGGATAGATTTCATTAAGATCAATTTTCTTAGGTGCATTGAGAGCTAACCTCATGATCTGAATGATCTGGGCCCCAATTCAAATTTTAACAGCTTCATCTGGAAGGCAGTTTTAATGTTCTATGTCAATGGAGGCTATGTCTTAAATTCTCAACAATATGAGCATGAAGTGAATCCATGTTATCTCCTTTCACTTAAATTCACCAATAAGGTTGATATAGTGTCCCCATTTTATAGATGAGAATCCTGAGCCTCAGAGAGATTAAATCCATTACATTAGTTACTCTAGATGACACAATTAATAAGTAATATACATGGAATTCAAAACCAAAGCTATAATGTGATGGGTTCAAAAATGTGCCACGCCCAAATATGGCACCTTGACATATTGAATGTTTAAAGCTGAAGCAGTTTGAAGAAATGGCAGGTGCAGGAAGTAGTGACTGTAAGAACATTGTTTGAGTGGGAGGTTCCAGGAATACTTCTTTTTTTTTTTAAATGTATTTTATAGATTATGCTATTACAGTTGCCCCATTACCCCCTTTCATTCCCCTCCACCCTGAACACCCTCTCCCACCCACATTCCCCCCTTTAGTTCATGTCCATATGTCATAAGTTCTTTAGCTTCTACATTTCCCATACTATTCTTGCCCTCCCCCTGT
>CM052543.1:79839472-79859833 GCA_028533065.1 Trachops cirrhosus | reverse complement strand
ACCCCAGTTCCTGTGTTGTGATGCTGTATGTGGGGGCGGGGTCCGAGAAGGAACAATGGTGCTTGCTCTGCTCTCTGTAGGACCCCAGACCCCTCCGCCACTTTCTGCGAGCCAACTGGGCCCCTCTGGCATCAATTCCCATGTGGGTGGGCCTGTGCACCCCTTGGGACCTTCCTTTTCAGTTAGTTCCCCAAAGCTCTATTTCCTGGTGCTGGGACCCTGAGTTGGGCGCAGCACCTTGCTTCACAATGGCTGCCTCGCTGGGTCTGCTGGTGGCCAACCCCCGGCTGGGGTGCCAGCCACTGCCGCTTGTGTGCCCAGGGTCTGCCCACTACAGTCCTGCACACCACCCGGGTTGCTCTGCCCTCTGCTCTGTGTCCCTGGCCTGGCCTGACTCTGCCCCTCCTACCAGTCTGGATGAACGTGTCTAATTTTAATTCCTGGGGAGTCCGACTTCCATACACTTCAATTTTCTGTCTGTTCTGGTTGTTATTTTGTTTCTATATTGTTGTTGTCCCTATCTTGGTTGTGCAAGGAGGCACAGTGTGTCTACCTATGCCTCCATCTGGGCTGGAAGTCCACCCCCCCTTTTTTTTTTTTTACTTTTTTATTGATATTTGAATACAGTTGTCTTCACTTTCCCACCACAACTTTCCCCCACCCTAACCATGCCCACCTCCCACCCTCAATCCCACCACCCCCTTGGCTCCATCCATGGGTCCCTCACTCATGTTCATTTATGCTCCTTTCCCTTCTTTCCCATGTTATTTCCCTCTCCCTTCCACTGTGGTTACTGTGAGTTTGTTGTTGATTTCAATGTCTCTGGCTATATTTTGCTTGCCAGTTTGTTTTGTTAATTAGGTTCCACTTATAGGTGAACCTAATTTTTTTTTTGGTCTTTCACCATGTGGCTTACTTTACTTAGCATAATACTTTCCAGTTCCATCCATGCTGTCACAAAGGGGAGGAGCTCTCTTTCTCTCTGTTGGGTAGAATTCCATTGTGTAAATGTACCATAGTTTTTTGATCCATTCATTTACTGATGGGTTGTTTCCAGCACTTGGCTATTGTAAATTGTGGTACTATGAACATTGGGGTGCATAGGTTCTTTTGGGTTTGTGTTTCAGGGTTCTTAGGAAGGAAACTCCATACTGTTTTCCACAGAAACTGCAACAGCTTGCATTCCCACCAAAGTGCACTAGGGTTCCCTTTTCATCACAACCCCATCAGCACTTACTGTTTGTTGATTTTTTTATGATGGCCATTCTCACCAGTGTAAAGTGGTATGTCATGGTGATTTTAATTTGCATTTCTCTGATGGCTAGTGATGCTGAGCATCTTTTCATTTGTCTCTGGACCCTCGTATGTCCTCCTTGGAGAAGTGCCTGTTCAGATCCTTTGCCCATCTTCTAATTGGATTGTTTGTCTTCCTGGTGTGGAGTCATGTGAGTTCTTTATATATTTTGGAAATCAAACCCTTTTCCGAGATATTGTCAAATATGTTTTCCCATACAGTTAGTTCCATTTTCACTCTAATAATGTTTTCTTTAGCTGTGTAGAAGCTTTTTATTTTGATGAAGTCCCATTTGCTTATTCTTTCATTTATGTCTCTTGCTCTAGGGGACATATCAGTGAAAATATTGCTGCATGGGATATTTTAGATTTTTCTGTCTATCTTCTCTAGGACTTTTATGGTATCATGACTTATAGTTAAGTCTTTTATCCATCTTGAATTTATTTTTGTGCATGGTGTAAGTTGGGGGTCAAGTTTTTTTTGCATATAGCTGTCCAGATCTCCCAACACCATTTGTTAAAGAGGCTATTTTGATTCAATTTTATGTTTCTGCTCCCTTTGTTGAATATTAATTGACCATAGAGTTTTGGGTTTACTTCTGGGCTCTCTATTCTGTTTAATAGATCTATGTGTCTATTGTTATGCCAGTACCAGACTGTTTTGATTACTATGGACTTGTATATAGTTTGATGTGAGGTATGGTGACCCCACCTACTTTGTTCTTCTTTCTCAAATTGTTACAGCTATTCAGGGTTGTTTATCATTCCATAAATGTTTGTTCTATATCTGTGAAATATGTCATTGCTACTTTAATAGGGATTGCATTGAATCTATAAATTGCTTTCAGTAGTATAGACATTTTGCTGATGTTAATTCTTCCAATCCATGATCATGGTATATGCTTCCATTTATTTGTGTCTTCTGTAATTTCTTTCTTCATTATCATGTAATTTTCTGAGTACAGGTCTTTTACCTCCTTGGTTAGGTTTCTTCCTAGGTATTTTATTTTTCTTTTTGCTATATCAAATGGGATTTTTTCCTGATTTCTGTTTCTGATACTTCATTGTTGGTATACAAAAATGCCTTCGATTTCTGGATATTGACTTTGTATCCCTTGTTTTGCCAAATTCATTTATTAGATCCAGTAGTTTTTTTGGTGAAGTCTGTAGGGTTTTCTATGTACACTATCATGTCACCTGCAAACAATGACAGTTTTGCTTCCTCCTCTCCAGTTTGGATGCCTTTTATTTCCTTTTTTTTGTCTGATTGCTTTAGCTAGGACTTCCAATACTATGTTGCACAGAATCAGTGAAAGAGGGCATCCTTGTCTTGTTCTTAATGTTAGTGGAAAAGATTTTAGTTTTTGCCCATTGAGTATGATGTTGGCTGTAGATCTCTCATATATGGCCTTTATTATGTTGAGGAATGCTCTGTCTCTTCTGATTTTGCTCATTGTTTTTACCACGAATGGGTGCTGTACCTTATCAAATGCTTTTCCCACACTTATTGATATGATCATGTGATTTTTGTCTTTGCTTTTGTTTATGTGATGTATTACCTTTAGTTATTCGCAAATATTGTTCCATCCTGGCATTACTGGGATGAATCCCAATTGGCCATGGTGTATGATCTTTTTAATGTATTACTGGATGCTGTTTGCCAGTATTTTGCTGAGGATTTAGGCATCTATGTTCATCAGCAATATTGGCCTGAAGTTTTCTTTCTTTGTTGTTTCTTTATCTGGTTTTAGGACTAGGGTGATGCTGGTGTCATAAAAGAGTTTAGGAGTCCTCTTTCTTGGGTTTTTTGGAATTGTATGTGAAGGATAAGGGTTAGCCCTTCTTTAAATGTTTTTTAAAATTCTCCTGTGAAACCATCTGGCCCAGGGCATTTGTGTGCTGGGAGTTTTTTGATTACTGCTGTGATTACATCAGGTGTTATCTGTTCAGGCTTTCTGCCTCTTCTTCATTCATTTTTGGAAGATTATATTTTTCTAGAAATTTGTCCATTTCTCCTAGGTTTTCAAATTTCTTGGCATATACTTTTTCATAGTAAATTCCTACAATCATTTGTATTTCTGTGGAATCACTTGTAATCTCTCCTTTTTCATATCTGATTGTGTTTATTTGGGTCCTCTTTTTTTTCTTGATGAGTCTGCTTAAAGACTTGCCAATTTTTTTTTTTATCTTTTCACAGAACCAGCTTTTGGATGCATTGATCTTTAGAATTGTTTCTTTAGTCTCTGTGTTGTTTAATTCTGCTCTGATCTTGGTTATTTCCTTCCTTCTACTTGCTCGGGGCTGTATTTGTGGTTGTTCCTTGAAGTTCTTATAGACATAGGGTTAGGTTGTTTATTTGAAATGTTTCTATCTTTTTTAGGTAGGTCTGTGTCACTATGAACTTCCCTATCAGGACTGCCTTCATTGTGTCCCATAAGTTTTCGACTGTTGTGAGTTCATTTTCATTTGTTTCCAGAAACATTTTGATTTCTTCCTTAATCTCATTCTTGACCCATTCATTGTTTAATAGTATGCTATTCAATCTCCATGAGTTTGAGTGTTTTTAGTTTTTTTCCTTGAGGTTGGTTTGTAGTTTCAGTCCCTTGTGGTCAGAGAAGATGCATGATGTGATTTCAAGTTCCTTGAATTTGTTGAGGCTTGTTTTGTGTCCTATCATGTGGTCTATCTTTGAAAATGTGCCATGTGCATTTGAAAAGACTGTGTATTTTGCTTCTTAGAGATGAAAGGCTCTCTATATATATCAGTTAAGTTCATTTGATCTAGGACATTGTTCAATGCCACAATATCTTTGTTGATATTTTGTTTGGAAAATCTGTCCATTTTTGATAGTGAGGTGTTAAAATCCCCTAGTATAAGTGTTTTGCTGTCCATATCTTTCTTGAAGTCCTTCAAAATTTTCCTTATGTATTATGGTGCTTCTCTGTTGGGTCCATTCATGTTTATAATGTTTATGTCTTCTTGATAGATTCTTCCTTTCAGTATTATAAAGTGTCCTTCTTTTTATGGCCTTTATTTTTGAAGTCTATTTTTTCTGATATGAGTATTGCTACCCTGGCTTTTTTCCCTGTCCATTTGCTTGGAATATTTGTTTCTAGCCCTTCACTCTCAGTCCATGCAGGTTTTTTGTTCTGTGGTGGGTCTCTTATAGGTAGCATATGTGTGGGTCATGCTTTCTCATCCATTCAGGTATTCTATGTGTTTGACTGGAGCATTTAATCCATTTACATTTAAGGTTTTATTGATAGGTACTTATTCATTGTCATGTTACTCTCCTGTACCTTTGTTCCTTTCTCACTGTTTTTTTTCCTCTTCTTAAAGCCATCCCTTCAGCATATCTTGCAGTGCAGAGTTGGTGGGGGTGTATTCTTTGAGGCTTCTTTTGTCTGGGAAGCTCCTTATTTGGCCTTCCATTTTACTTGAGAGCCTTGCTGGATAGAATAGTCTTGGGTGCAGGCCTTTGTTTTCCATTACTTGGAATATATCCTGCCATTCTCTTCTGGCTTGGAGTGTTTCCATTGAGAAGTCAGCTGCTAGCCTTATTGGGGCTCCCTTGTATGTTACTTCCTGTTTCTCCCTTGCTGCCTTAAGATTCTCTCTTTGTCTTGAAATTTTGCCATTTTAATTATGATGTGTCTTGAAGTAGGCCTCGTTGGGTTACTCTTGATTGGGGCCATCTCAGCTTCCTGGACTTGTGTGACTTTTTCTCTCATCAGATAGGGAAGTTTTCCATTATTACTTTTTCAAACAGGTTTTCTATCCCTTGCTCCTCTTCTTTTACTTCTGGTATCCAAATTACACGAATATTATTCTGTTTCACCTTTTTCTGCATTTCCCTTAACCCTTCTTCATTCTTTTTCTGTCTTTTTTCTTTTTGTTGCTCTTTTTGAGTTTTTTTTCTACTTTGTCTTCCAGGTCACTTGATCCCCTGCTTATGCAGCCTGCTTTTGATTCCTTCTTCTGTGTTCTTTAATTCAGAAATTATATTCTTCATGTCTTTTTGGCCCTTGTAGATTTTTCTATGTCTTTTATTTTTTTTGCTCATACAGTTTGCATTAAGTTCCTCATAATTTCTCTGTAGTTTTTGGTAGTTTGCGCTGAATTCATTGACATTCCTTATAATCATTGTTTGAACTCAGTATCTGATAGATGACTTGCCTCTATTTCACTTAGCATCCTTTTTGAGGATTCTTCCTTTTCTTTAGATTGGGGTTATTTCTTTATCTTCTTATCATTTGTGGGACTCTTCTTGTTTGCTTCTGTTTCTTAAATTGATCTGTTTTTACCTTCTGACTTTATGGTGTGAACTTCTATGGTGGGAAGCCTGTGATATACAGTAGTGCATCCTCCTTGATCACCTGATCTCGATGTTCTTGAGGTGTCCTTTATGCCTTTTAAGCTGGTTTTTCAGATGTAATTGGGTTTTGATTTTTGTTGGGTCATTCTTTTGTGGGTACTTCCCTGTCACTGGTTGACTGAAGGTCACTTTGCCCACCACATCTTGTATGCTGTTGTGTAGGTGCTGCCTAAACAAAACCACAGAGCCCAAGAAACAAACCCACACCCCCAAATGTAACTTCCCTCAACAATCCCAGTATCAATAGCAAATGAACCAGTATTAGTAAGGGTGAGGTTAAGACTATTATTAGAAAAGAGAGTGGATATGAGATAACCTACTGAAAGAGAAATGATTTTGAGAGGGTAGAGGGAGGAGCACTAGTAAAAGTTGTGTTTTGGAGCAATGGAAGGAGGGAAGGTAAAGTTTACCTCATGAATAAAGAAAGGTAATGAAGACTGTGGAATAAAGTATGAGAAGGGCAGCATGTAATATTAAGTTTAAACAGAAATTAAAATAGTATAAAATAAAATAAAGTGAGATAGAGAAAGAAAAAGGAAAGAAAATATTAAATAATTAATAAAAATATAGGAACCAAGTTGGAGAGAAAGATCTACCAGAGCACTATCATCAACAAATGAGCTAAAAGCTATTCACATAGGTTGTGTGGGAATAAGGGGGAAAGAGAAACAAGGAAAAGTGTTAAGAGATGTTTAGAGGACTGGGAACTGATTTTGTAATGATTGAGAGAGAGGTAATATTAAGAGTGAGGGACAAAAACTACACTGAGGGAAAAATTAAAATTTGGGATATAAAGGAAAAGAAAAAAAGGAGAATAAAGAAAAATAAAAGGGAAGGATGAAAGAGAAATAGAAGAAAGAAAAAAGGAAAAGGAAAAAACAGGCTAACATGACATAATTAAAATTTGAGTAAAAAAAAAGTAAGAGAGGGTTCCAGTAAAATTTGTTATTTGAAATACAGAATACGTGAAGCTCTAGATAACTTTGAAAAAGCAATGTAACAACAGCTACCGTACCCACAACCAACTCACAAAGTTTGTTACAGGTGTAGAGAGAACACAGGTATTTTAAGAGCTGTGCAAAAGGATGTGAAATGACCCTTGACAAGAAAATTCATTTTGAGTGTCTGGATAAGGGAGAAATAGTAAGAGCATGGAATGGAAACAAGTTGTAGATAGAGAGAAAACCAAATTTGAAATGAGAATACTGCAGGGAAAGAGGAAGGTAAGATGGGCTAAGAGAAGGGAAGGGGCAAATATGTGAATTGAAATACACTATAGTATAAAATGTAGTATATACAAATTTGCTGGACAAGAAATGAATGTTATAAAGCTATGCAGGAAAGAAAATATCACAAATCATGGAGATGATCACAAAACAGTGGCTTTTGTATCGGTAGCCTCTTGTATTTACCACTGTTTTTTTTCTTTCTGGATCTGCCTCTGGTGATGTCAGATGTTGACCCTGTCTGACCTTAGGCAGCCTGCTCCATACTTCCAGTGATCTGCTGTCACTGGCTGTCTCCTTCAATTGTTAATATGGTCTCTTTTTACTCAGTGGTCAGGCTTAAGCACCAAAGAGCCAGGGCAGAGACCCTCCTGGAGTTGGGGCTATGGTTTTCCCTCAGCCTACTGCCACTCAGAGGGGCATGGTCTGCCTGAGCACAAAGGCTGCTGCCATCTGGGAGATGACTCAGCACTGGATCACTGTGGCTACTCTCTCAGTTCTCTACCCAGAGCCTCTGTACCCAGTCTTTCCTCAAGCATCTCTAGTCCACGCTGCCCCGGCCTTTGCCTGAGCCCCAGGTAAGTGGCTGCAAATGAAAGTTTGAGTGTTGGCCCTCCAAATGGCCCTTGGGTCTCCAACCATCTGTTTCTGGCAGAGAGAAACCCTGTCACTTTTTTCCACTAGTTGTTATCTCTGTACTTTTTGGGTTCTGGTATTCTAGGCTGGGAATTCTAGCTTAGGGTTTAGACCCCAATCTTCTTCTGGGGATCCAACCAGCTGCTTAATTATCCCATTGGTGCTGCTGCCCATGGGTACCCAGCCAGCCCTCTGGAGTCTCTACCACACTCCTTACCAGACCTGTTGTGCAGATACTGGTTCTGTAAGTTCGAAGTTATATGCTTCTCTCTGGCTATTGCTTAGTTGTTTGTTCCAGGTGGTTTCTCAATTATAATCTGGAATTATAATTGAGTTATAATTCCAGATTGGTCCTGGGAAGAGGTCAGTGTTACTTCCAGTCACTCCTCTGCCATCTTTTTTTCTCTTTGTATCTTGATTCTGATAACTGGTGCTCCACCCTGTTCCCCTTTCCTGAATTCTTGTCTTGGGGTTTTGCCTAAGACCCCAGATGCCCTAGAACTTATGTCTTGTCTTGTTACAAGTCTTTCCTTCAAAGAAGCAAAATTTCTCCACTCCTGAAATCAAGCCCAGGAAATTTCAAGAAGGCAAAAAATTGCACATTAGGTTGTAATCATTTTTCCTTTTTACAAGTAACAGTGCAATAAATGTTCTTGTACATAAATGATGTGAGCCCCAGTCCACGTGGTCCATGTGTTGTGGCTGTGATGAACAAATTCACTTGGACTACAGAAGTCCTGTGGAGAAAAAGGGATGGTGTGGCCACTCTCTGTGTGAGAGAAGGCCCCTACCTTTGCCTGGACAAGCTTTTATTGCTTTTCTGGGCACATTGCATGAAGGATGGTCCTCATTTACTATGCACAGATTTGCTTTAGGTGGTTACCTTTTACAGAAAACAAAGGAGAGGATGTTGCTAATTACATCAAAGAAGAAGGATATTTGCAAATGCAAAGGAAAAAATGGTTGAACTGGTTACACTTGTCCTTGGGAGGTTTAGCATAGATTTTAGGAAGCCACTTTAAAGATATTCAGTAAATATTTGCTGCCTCAATTCAGAGTGAGGGAGTTTTAGCAAAAAGCAAGCCTCAAAGCAGCCTAGGTACAATGCAAGCCTGGTTCCCCATGGGAAAACCTATCCATGGGCTTGGGTCCTGGGTGGCAACGTCGCTCCCCGTTGGTTTTCCAAATCAGGGGCTGATCTATATTCCCCACGCTATGCAGAACAGTACCCTATACATAAATTTTTATTTTCTTCTCTGATTATTTCCTTGGTATGGTTTCCTTTTTCTTAATATTTCAATATTTCTAAGTTACATGGTGCACCTGTCAGTTTTTTCAAATGTTCACAAATCTCAAAAAATGTTTCTAATATGTCTATTGGGAAAAATTCATGTATAAGTGGACCATACAGTTCAAACCTGTTTGTTCAAAGGTCAGCTGTACTTGTCTGTTAAGACATACCCTCTCCCAGAAACTCAACAAAACAACCTCTTTAAGCAGGGCTCCTTAGAGAAAGTCAGGCATAGTTCTTAGAAGTACCACAATGCAGAAAGCTCTTCCATGAACTCACTGCCTTAACAACAATCCAGTACTGGCAAAGTGACTTGCCTTACCCTCTTGCTTGCTCTCTCTCAGCTCAGGTCTACACTGAGTCCCTGTTTTGGTGCAACTCGTTGGCAGAACCTAGATCACAGGCAGAAACCAGGTTGCAAAGAAACCTGGGAAATGTAGTTGTTAACTTCCCAGTGGCTACTGAATAAGAAGGCACCCTAGAATGGGGTGGTAGGGTGTTGTAATGGATGACATAGGACAGTCCATAGTATCCACTGGTGGGCGTGGTGGTGGTGCAAGTCTTAACTATGCTCTAAATAGGACCATCTGATCTAGGGGTCAGGATTTTGTCTGGGGACTTGGTGGGGTGGGGTGGGGTGGGGTGGGGTGGGGTGGGGTGGGATGGGGTGGGATGGGATGGGATGGGATGGGATGGGGTGGGGTCAAGAACAGATCAGCAGGTGTGAATAACTAGAAAGTAGAATGTCACTGGGGACTACAAAACATTTGATAGATAAATCACATGGACTATATTGAATTTGCACATGCAGGAAGAGTTCAGGGATGAATTCTGGCAGAACCCTCTGGGCTAACATGAACAGGCAAAGCTTTCTTTTTGTGCCCATGTGCCCCTATCTGGTGCCCAGCTGAGAACCCACATTCTATCTGGTACCTCATACTTCCACTGTAGTGCCCAACCTGGCCTAGCTTCTACTGGTCACACTACCTGAACATAATTAATTCATAAGAATATATAAATTAGGGGCTAGGGGCTTGATAATTTTGTAGTCCCGGGGATGTGTATGAACTTCATTGGAGCTTAGACTATGGGAGCATGTAAGAAGAAGGTGGACACCCACTAGTCAGGGATGCTGTGAGGGAGATTCAGGCACTGTGCAAAGTATTAGGCGAAATGGCCTGTAAGCCCCATTCTAACTCTGAAATGGTACTGTTGTGAGGCACATTGTCTTAGCCTCCCAAAAGGAAACTGTAATCGGAGGAAATGAGGCATGTGGTAGATGATAGAGGGGATAGGGGGCATTCAGAACCCAGGTTCTCCACAATCTGCAAATCAATGTTTGCCTCCCTAGTTTGCTCAATCACCTGACCAAAGAGTTTTTCAGTGGGAGGAGATAGTGCCCCATATTTCATTTAGACAAAAACATTGTTCTGTCTGAAACAGTTCATGCTCTTCCCAAGGGGGACTGGCATAGGAACTGAATAGATTAGAGGAAAGCCTACTTTTACAAACCAACAAGAGTCAAAATATAAATAGAATATTTTTGTAATATTATGAATGTCTGTGAACCACAATTGGTTGAAAGCCTGAAAAAACAAAACAAAACAAAGTCATGTGTTATGGGTAGCAGACTACAGTTAAGTTTCCTTTTTTCTTTTATTTGAATTTCTGCAAATATTCTTATAAATTTTCTTGATAGACTTCATAAAAAGTAATTATTTCTCTGGACTTAAAGGGCATTGCATCAATCACTATATTAGGAAAATTAACATGCTCCTAAATTTGTCTCATTTTGTCTTTGGCCATCAGTGGGGCTGAAAGATTTGGGGTTATATAATTTCAAGCCCATGCTGAAGGCACCTCAGACTTTAGTATCATGCTTATTTTTCTTAGTTTTGGAGCTAGGTGGGCAGGTTTGGTTTGAGGTGTTGGTGTCCACACAATAGCAGAGGAGATAAGAATCTCTGGGTCTTTTCTGTTCTTACCAAAGCAAAATTATTCTTTCATAATCAACAGACTCTGGTGCTAATTTCTGGATAAAGATGGCAGGTTGAACACCTGACTCTGATTTTGATCTCTCCTATAATTCTATTAAACTATAATAAAGGGAAAAGAGGAGAGTCCTGGCTTGGTAGCTCAGCTGGTTAGAATGTCATTCCATTATGTCAAGGTTACAGGATGAATCTCCAGTCAGGGCACATACAAAAATCAAACAATGAATGCATAAATAAGTGGGACAAGTCAATGTTTCTCTCTCTCTAAATCAATAAATTTTTTAAAAAGTGGTTTAAAATAGGAACAGGGGAAGAGATGATGAGGTTTGGAAGATGGAAAGCAGATGAAACCTAAATCTGACATTGCAGAAAGCTGAGATTATACACAATTTACATTTCAGCACTCTCAGAAAGTCAGGAAATGGTTGCACCAAGCACTTCTGACAGGGGGGGTAATGAATAAGAGTGGCAAAGTGTTAGAGAAACAGTTAGGTCTGCAAGTGCCCCACTATCACTTCACAACCCCATCAGAAGACTGTAGGTTTAGTTTATAAAGAAAGCAAATGGAGAGCCTCAGGGCCAAGAATACCAGTCACAACCAAGGATGGGGTCCTGTACTGAAAGAATAAGATGAAGTGAGTTGTACCTACTGGGAGTTGCACTGGCCAGCCTTCTTTTCTCACTCAGCTCCCAGCACACAGTTCACAAGTCTTCACCTGCCATGGAGGGTGCTAGAAGCTTCTCCTGAGGGGAGTCAGAAGGCTCAAGAGAAGAAACCTGAAAATACTGACATCAGGGGTTTCCCAACACATGGTCCCAGGAAGATCACCCTGATGAGAAGCTAACAGTCAACAGTATTCCTGCAATCCCAGAACAAAACATCCAATCAGCCTTTTCCTCTCCAATGTGGTCATTTATTCCTCTCCTTTTTTCTTCTTTGACCGGACTTGGAGCTTTGTGTCTTTCTGCCTCAAGCCAGCACTCCTCCTGGGCTCTATGTCCAACCTCTTCATCCTCTCAATAAAGATAATCTGAACTTCTTCCTGTCAAATAATAGATCCTTCTAGTCAGCGTTGGAACCCAATTGAGTCTCTTCTATCTTGAGGAACCCATCCGTCAGCCCCACATTGTCTCCAGTCCCACACCTTTCCATTTACTTGTCAACACACCTCAAACTGTCTTATGTTATGCCCCATAATGTGACAAAATCTGTGGTTCCAAGAAAGGACATGGAAGTTGGTGATAGCAGAGAACATCTCTATCTTTCCCTCTTGGCATCAGCATTCCCTGGTGTTAACCACCACCTTCTTCTTGAAATACTTTCTTCCACTAGTTTCTATGACATCCTATCCTTCTAAGTTCTCTCCTAGTTCACCAACCATTTCTCAGCTTTCTTTATTGTCTCTCCCACCCCTAATCAACCTATAAATCCTGATTTCTGTAGGGGCCAGTCCTAGCCTTTCTGTTTTTCTCACTCTACACTCTCTCCTTAGCTGAACACTTTTCACTTGTTCCCAAATGTATATCTACAGCTCTGACCTCTTCTCTGTGTCCAATTTCATCTTTGCAGGTCTAAAAGGAATCTCCAACTTACCACATCCAAACTGAGCTCACCATTTCCCCTCCAACTTATCCTTCTACAAAGCCCTCCTGATAGATGGCCAACATCTATAGGGTTGTTCATGTTGAACACCATGAGTCCCATTTGATACCCTCTTTT
Source organism: Trachops cirrhosus (assembly GCA_028533065.1). NCBI lineage: Eukaryota > Metazoa > Chordata > Mammalia > Chiroptera > Phyllostomidae > Trachops > Trachops cirrhosus. The sequence continues at coordinate 79,847,298 of CM052543.1, read as the reverse complement.
ACTTTCCATGTTCTAGCCTTTACTAAGTCCTGTTAATTTCAAAACATTTTGGAAATTCATCTTCATCTTCACAACCACCATCCTAACCCAGGCCCTCATCATCTCTTGCCTCCTGACAGCCTGCCCCACATTCATGCTTGTCCTCCAGTGTCATTCCCCTGCTTCATACTCTCTAGTGGATTTCCATTGTTTCTAAGATAGACAAGATTTTTAACTTGGCCTACTAGACCCAATATAATCCATTCACTCTTCCTCTACCTGCCTTTTTTTCTTTTTAGCCACATGGTCATTCCTTCCCTTCCTGCCCCTGGACCTTTACACTTGCTGGTCCCTCTACTCACAATATCCTTCTTTCCTTCCCCATCTTCATTTATAGACTGAATGTTTGTGTCACCTCAAATTTATGTGTTGAAACCCCAACTCCCAATGTGACTATATTTCAAGATAAGGCCTTTATGGACATAAATTTAAATGAGGTAAAAAAAAGTGGGATTCTAATTCATTAAGATTCATGGCCATATAAAAAGAGACACCTGAGACCACTGGTGCAACCTGCCCATCACATATGAGAACACAACTAGAAGACAGCCAGCTGTTTACAATCTCTACAAGCTAGGGACAGGTTTCTTACCAGGAATTAAATCAGCTGGCACCCTGATCTTGGACTTCTAGTCTCCAGAAATGTGACAAATAAATTTCTATTGTATAAACCCCCCAATCTGAAGTGTTTTATTATGGCAAGTCTAGCTGACTAATACATTCAGGTAATCTCTATCTTTTAGGTCTCTGTTGAAACCACATTTACTTTTAAAAAATCATTCTGGTTCTTCACTCCCATACCACATTCTCCTTTGTAACACTTATCACCTTAGCATAAACTCATTATGCTTTATCCACTAGACTATGGTTGATAAAGGTAAAGATAGTGTCCGTGTTTTTCAATGATGTAATCCCAGTACCTAGCACAGGGTCTAGTACATAGTAGGTGCCCACTAAATATTTTAAATATGTAATTATAAACACTATCCCTGAATCTGAGGAAATCTTCTGGAGCAGTTTTTAAATTCTGTTTTTAACTCTACAATCTTATTGGAGAGAAGAAAGAAATCTTATACTCCATATCACCCTTCTTTACTTGCATGCTTAACTTGTCAGTGCTCAAATTTTTTTATGTTGTAATGATCAGTGCTGCCTGATATTCTGTCATTTTTACTGCAGTGGAGAGGATGCCAGGAAAGCCTCTCTGCAGGATCTGAGCATCCAACAAATGTTGCTTTATCACAAGCCTTCTTCCTTTGGATTACCAGACTGCTCCTTAAAGTAGTTCAAGCCTGTAGGCCCTACGTTACATACAAAATTGTGCAATGTGTAATATTGCACTGGTTTGATGAGAAACTTTTGATTGACTATTAGTGATGCAATATGAGCAGATGGTAGGTTGACTGTGCATGTGTGGAGTAGCCCTGAGATGCCCAGCCTCTCTCCATCAGAACCAGGACTATACCAGGTTAGTCCCACAGCACAGCAGCTTTCAGGCCTTCTCCTGGCCTGGGCTATTTCTTTGCACTGCCTAACATCTGCTGGTGGAATTTTTCCCTCTCATGGACTAAATGTTTGTATCCCATCAAAGTTCATATGTTAAAGTCCCAATACAATAGTGTTTTGAGGTGGAGCCTTTGGGAGGTAATTAGATTTAGATGAGGACATGAAGAGGAAGCCCCATGATGGGATTAGTGCCCTTATAAGAAGGAGAGACCAGAGCTCTCTTTTTCTCTGCCCGATGAGGATATCCTTTTATGTCAAGAAGATAGCTGTTTGCAAGCCAGGAATAGAGGCTTGATGAGAAAGTGAATCATGCAGTACTTCTGCCATCATGCAGATTGTCCCTCACAAGGGGAAGCCCAGAGCATGCCTCCTGTTTAGTCCTCCCATTCTGCACCACAAAAAGTCCAGGAAATGAGTTTTTTTTAAAAGCAGTTCTTTCTTTAGAAGAGAAAAGAGAAGGGGAAGAGAAAATAAGAGGCAAAAAATCAAATTTTCTTAGGGGAGAGAAAGGAAGGAACAATTTCATCAGTTTTCTCTCTATCAAACGGCTAAGCCCTGAGCAGTTTTCATTGTTATAAAATACTTCTTTTTTGAAGTTCCATCTTGTGGGCCCCCATGGAACTCTGTGTGAAGCCCCATCATATTCCCTTTATCCAGTTCCCCATTGCACTTGCTTACCTGTCTCCTACCCACCAACAGCTAGCCTGTTCCATAGTGCCAATGGACCACAGGTCCATTATCAACATTGCATAAACACTGAATAAATGAAGGAATGAATGAATGAGTGTGTAAACAAATATTAGATAAATAAGGGTTTTTCCTTTATAGTTGTTTGCTTCTTTTCTTGTCTAGACCCATATTCAGCCCCTTGAGTCTAAAGACTGTGTATTGTTTTCCATTGCACCCACAAACCCAGTGCCCAGCACATGGCAGGCACTTAATAAATATCCACCGAGAAAAAAAGAACACAGCCTCATCATCCAAGTCTCAGCCTGGTATAAATAAAGCCTAAAGAGCTTATCAATAGCAGCCTAGCCTTCCATTCAGGTGTATGCCAAAAAAATAAAATTCTCATCTTCTGCACCTAAAATTGTGTCAAATGTGCTGTTGGTTTAGATACAAGGAAAGAAAGTTTTTTTAAAGCAAAACATTCTTCCTGTCTTCATCTCCTTGCCTTCTTTGATTCCTAACTACTTAAAAGTATCTTTCCCTAAAGATGAGGAGTCTATTAAGAATAATAATCTAAGAGCACAGAGGAAAAGGAGTTAAAGTATAGTCCCTTAAACCAAGAAATATTTCACTACCCTTTCCCATCCCAATCTCCTCCCCACTCTTTTTTATAATAAAACCCAGATGCTGAACAGAGTGTCAGGAGAGCTGAAACAACCTGTCTGAGGGGATCGGACACTGCACATGGACAAATGAGTCTAGGTCATTTTGCATGGCTCTTGCAGTGCCCAAATAGATGTGGCACTGCCAGACGTGCCTTTAGCAGAGGCCTAAAGAAGTTGGCACTGCTTCCTCACTCCTGCATGTCACCCATGGGAGGAGCAGGTTTCTGGACCTAGATGTGCCTCCCAATTCTTCCTTCCCTCCCCTCACAACCACCTTTCTCTTCAAACTCTCCCAATTATAAAAACAACCCCAAATTCAATAAAATGCCATATTTTGGTGGTCCCTGCAAATGAGGAGCATGGGCTCTGTCTCCTGACCTGCAGAAAGCCCAGGCACCCCCACCTGAGTTAACCAGACCCACCTATATTCAGAGTGTCACCTCCCTGATCCTACCTTTGCCAAAGGAAATAGCAAGGGGCAGAGAATGATCAAATGGAGGTATCTGGCCATAAATGGAAGTTCCTCAGCCTCTTTCCCTGCAGGTCTAAATGGCCACAAAAAACAATGTTTTTATTTTTGTTTGTTTGTTTTCTGGCTTTGGTCCAATAACTGTAGAGATAACCTTGTTGAATGTTTAGAGGGAGGTTTATGTGTAAAATTATCTACTTATTACCTTGTATTAACTTATTCTATTTATTTTACACTTCCCTACACATTTCTGTGCCCTTTTTTAATTACATTAAAAGAATACAAAGGGTTCTAGTCAAGATGGTGGCATAGGTAAATGCAGTACTCAAATCCTCCCATAGCCATATCAAAATTATAACTAAATTACAGAATAATCATCATTCAGAACTGCCCAAAATCTAGCTGAATGGATCTCCTACAACCAAAGATATAAAGAAGTCACATTGACATTGGTAAGAGGGATGGAGATGCAAAACAGAATGGTCTGATCTCACATCCACATGCTGCAGATAAATTTGGGAGAGATTACTTTGTCTGTGGAGGTCCCATCCCCACACACTGACTCCAGTGCCAGGAAGAGAAGTCCTATAACTTCTGGCTATAAAAAAAAATAGTGTGGGTTGTGGCTATGTAAGGTGGAGGAGTCATAGGTATTTCTCTTGAAGGATGCCCCCATATGGACTTACTGTGACTCACTCCCTTTGAGCTCCAGTGATGGCGCAGCTGCTCAAAAGGCACCAGGGACATATGGGGAAAAACTGAATTGTCTGGCTTCAAGACAAGGGCTGGAGAGGCAGGTTTCTTCCAGATAGAAGTGCTAGCAGAGGCTAGAGGCTATTGTTCCTTTGATGAGCCCGCCCTTCACAAAGCTGGCAAGTGGGCACCATATCTGAGTCTCCATCAGATATGGTAGAGACTCAGTGGCTGGCTAACACTGTATACCCTACCCTGGTGATTTACTGAGACCCTGCCCCACCCAACTTGTGGGCCAACCTAAGCCATTTTCAGTGGCTTTTCCATACAAACATTCTGTCCTGGTTCATGCTTCTGACTTTCCTAAAATATCTCAAACAAGCAGAATCTAGCTTCTGCATGCCCCATACCTCTTACTAAGTTGCCTCAGGCCTGGCACTAGTGGTAGCTGGTTTTGGTTACAGCTTGACCTCTTCTGGTACCTGCAGATCATTTCGTAATTTTGTTGGGTGTCCCCAATCAGGGCACAGGTGGTAGTTGACCTTGGCTTGTATCTTGCAGAGGCTCCAGAACCAGAGCACCTAGTAGACAGCACCAGACCACATCAAAGCATGATCCTACCACCTCCACAAGCAACACACTCAAGGGGCAGACTCAGTGGGCATCACAGCCCCACTGAAGTAAGTCCTGCTCCATGGCTTTGGTCCCTGCACAGCAGATCCTACACAGTGGTCACTGCCAGTCATTGGAGCTGATCAGGAGGTAAACCCCTCCCATTGAAGTGCCAAGAGTAATCAAGGCTCAACTACAAAATGAAGGTGTACACAAGCCACAAGAGAGGGTGCACTTGGAGTGCCCAGCTCCAGTGACAGGAAGGCTTTGTCACTGGACCCTATAGGACACTTACCACATTAAGGCCACTCTACCTGGGAGACATAGCAGCTCTACCTAATACATAGAAACAAATGCAGGGATTCAGCCTAAATGAAGAGACAAAGATCTCCAAATGAAATAATAGAACAAAACTCCAGATAAGGAAATAAACAAAATAGAAACAAGCAATCTACCAGACAGAGACTTTAAAACACTAGTTATAATGATGCTCAATGAACTTCGGGTAAGAATAGATGAACTTAGAGAGAACTTCAACAAAGAGATAAGAAACATAAAAACATAACAAGAAAGCATAAAAAACAACTGGTCAGAAATCGAAAATGCATTAACTGAAATGTAGAATACATTATAGGAAATCAACAGTGGAATAGATGGATGAAGCTGAGGATCAAATCAAAGATTGGAAGATAAGAAAACAGAAAACACCCAATCAGAACAACAAAATGAAAATAATTTTAAAAATTAGGATATTATAAGGAGTCTCTGGGACAATTTCAAGCATATTAACATTTGCATAATGGGGGAGCTGGAAAGAGAAGAGAGAAAACGAGGAATTGAAAACCTATGTGAAAAAATAATGGCAGAAATATTCCCTAACCTGGTGAAGGAAATACACATACAAGGCAAAGAAGCTCAGAGAATCCCAAACAAGATGAACCCAAAAAGTCCCACTCCAAAGATACATAGTAATTAAAATGCAAAATGTTAAAAACAAAGAAGAATCTTAGAAGCAGCAAGTGAAAAGCAGTTAGACACCTACAAAAAGAGCTCCCATAAGACTGTCAGCTGATTTCTCAACAGAAACTTTGCATGCCAAAAAGGAGAGACATGGATTCCAAGATGACGGCATGGTAGGACGGAGCAGATTCTACCTCTCCCACACCCAGGAAAAAATCCTAGCCATTCTGGGTAGGATCAGAGCAAAGAGCCAACATTATCACGACATAAATGAAAATAGGAGATCACAAATTGTAGCGGACATTGAAAAACCCCATGGTAAAGGGACTACGTGGATCAGTGCGGGGACCAGAGAAGTTGCAGCTCCAGACCCCGCCACCAGGCTCCAGGGAGAGAGCTGAGTTATCCGCTCCCTCCCTGGCCAAACAAGGACTGAGCAGCACTGGGGGAGGCCAGTTTACCGGAGGAAACAGAGAGAGGAGTGAGAGAGGAGTGAGGACGAAGAGGCAACCACACAGGGTATGTAAGCACCCACAGAAAGCCCTGGTGAAAGTGTGCAACCCACCCAGTGCATCCAAAGGCACCTGCCTCTACGCCCACGCCGCCAATGCAGAGAGGCTGTGGTTTGGTGAAAGACTTGGAAACCACACCATTGAAAAAGAAAAAGGCATGGGCACTACCCAGGACCTATGAGGCCCAGGCTGTGAATTTGGGGTAAGTGGACGCCTCTCGAGGTCCAGAGAGTGTGCACCTGTGAACACAGAAAAGGCGCGGGTGCTCCGCGGGACATCGGAACACAAGGCGGTGAACTCCCAAGGATACACATAGTTGCACACAACCCCCACACACCGATGCCTTCCAGGAAGCACCAGAAGGGATTGGGGAAAAACGCAGGCCTACATTATGAGCAGTACGCCAGAGGCTGACTGAGTCCTGAACGGGAACAGAGAAAAACTGTCTCCAGTCGCCCCTCAGTGTGCTGAAGCCAGCTAGAAAAAACGGTTTGGCCAGTCTGAAACCAACAATAGGTGTTTTTGGTTTTGTTTTGTTTTGTTTGTTGTGTGTTTGTTTGTTTTTGTTTTCTTTTAATTTGTATTACATTTTGATCTATTAATTCTTTATCCTTCCTTTTCTGTCACCCCAGTCTTGACCCCTTTCCCTTGCTTTCCAAATTTATCTCTTCTTCTTCCTTCCATCGTCTGCTTGGTTCCTTCCTTTTTTTTTTAACCTGCAAGTAATTGCATAATTGTATTATCATTATTTCATTATTTGTACACCTTTTATTTTAATAGTATTTTGGTATTCCTCTTCTTTTTGCATAAACTTCTTTGCTTGGCTGATTATATTGTATCATTTGGTAGGTTTCCCCCATTATCTCATTCATAGTGTATTACTAATATACTGTCCTTCATTTGTGTTCGATTAGTACAATACTCTCTATTCTTTTTTTTTCTTTTCAAACGTTTATTGAATATCCTCCATGTGAAATTCTTTTTTTTTAATTTTTTATTTTAGTTTATTCAGTACAGTTTCTATCCTTTATTCCCATTCCAGCCCACCCACCCATTCCTCCCCTCCTCCCTCCCCTTCCCAACACCCCTAGTTTTCTCCATGTGTCCTCTATATTTGTTCCTGTAAACCCTTCCCTTCTCCCCTGAAATTCCCTCCCCTCTCCCCTCTGGTCACTGACAACTCTATTTCAGTGTCTTTTGTTATATTTTACTTGTTTCTTTGCTTTGTTGTTTAGGTACCTGTTAAAGGTGAGATCATATGGTATTTATTCTTGAGTACAAGGCTCAATACTCTCTATTCTTGTTATCTAGATTTCATACATTCTGTCATATCACTATTGCTTTAATATTACTGTAAATAATAGCTATTCCATACAATTGTAAATACTTCCAGATTTTAGCCCACTTCGCAGGTTCCTAAACTTTATTACTGTAGTGATTAACTCTATTCTCTCACACACTTCACCTATTTACTACTCTTTACTCTCACCCTACCTCTGTGGTGTCCCCCCTGCCTGGTTTCAGGAGCCGTAACCCCCTGTGGCTAAGGCTGAGTGAGAAACCTCCCAGAACCAGGAGGCCTAAGGAGACAAAACTTATTTCCCTGAACATGGGCACTGCCTGCTCTGCTTTTCCCTTCAGTTCAATCAGAGAGTCAATGACAGGCAACCATTCTCTGGAAAGAATGGACCTAAGACAGAC
>CM052543.1:79804513-79838972 GCA_028533065.1 Trachops cirrhosus | reverse complement strand
AATTTTGCCATTTTAATTATGCTGTGTCTTAAAGTGGGCCTCTTTGTGTTCCTCTTGATTGGGACTCTGTGTTTCCTTGATTTGTGTGACTTTTTCTCTCATCAAATTAGGGAAGTTTTCAGTCATTACTTTTTCAAATAGGTTTTCTATCCCTTGCTCTTCTTCTTCTCCTTCAGGTATCCCTATTATACGATTATTATTATGTTTCATATTGTCTTGCTTTTCTCTTAATCCCTCTTCATTCTTTCTGACACTCTTTTCCTGTTCTTACTCTTTCTGGGTGCTTTTTTGTACTTTGTCCTCCAGCTGGCTGATCCGATATTCTGCTTCATCGATCCTGCTTTTCATTCCTTCTACTGTGTTCTTCAGTTCACAAATTGTATTTTTCATTTCCTCTTGTCCCTTGTTGATAGATTCTATTTCCTTTTTCATGTTGATATAGTTTGCAGTGAGTTCATTGCAGTTTCCCTGTAGTTTCTGGTAACTGACTCTGAGCTCATTGAACTTCCTGATAATCATTGCTTTGAACTCAGAGTCTGATAGGTGAGTTGCCTCTATTTCATTTAGCATTCTTTCTGAGGCTTCCTCCTTTCCTTTCTTTTGGGGATTGTTTCTTTGTCTTCCATTGTTTGTGAGACTCTTCTTGTTAGCCTCAGCTTCTTAAATTGATCTGTTCTGGTTCCCTGGGTTTATGGTGTGAACTTCTTTGGTGGAATACCTGTGAGATTCAGTGGTGTCGTCTCCTTGATCTCATGAGCTCACGGGTCTTAGGCTGTCATTTAAGTTGGCTCTGTGTTTGTCTTTGGGTTTTGATTGTTGTTGGGTGTTTCTTTGGTGGGTGTCACCCACCAGCTGGTTAAATGAGGGTCTCTCTGTCCACCACCTCTTGTATTTTGTTGTGCTGGTGAGAGCAGGTTGTGTTGAAGCTGGTTCTTCTGTGTGTATAAGGTTTTGAGGATTCTCTCTTGCTCTTTTTCAGTTGTTTGTACTGGGTAGTGTCTCCACTGTTTATTTGTATTTTCAGTTAGGTCCTGGATTGAGGTTTGTGTGGTTTCCACTCCCTCCTTCACCTTCTTCTGTTGTTATCTGTTAGTGGTTCCTTAGTTGTTGGGTTTCCTCTTCCAGTGGGTATCCAGGTGTTCAGCGCTTCCTGCTACACCTTTTGTGATCATTTGGAGGGAGAAGGCAAAATGGTTTAAGACAGCAAAAGAGTATTCTATGATATTTACCATAGAAGCCAGTAGAGAAGAGATAGGAAATCCTTTGGCTATGTATAGAGTTAACCGTGATCTTCCTCCCAACTAGCTGATTTTTAGAAAGGATGGAAAGAAGATAAAACTCTTGTTGGGGAAGGAAGGATTGTTAGTTGGATCTAGAAAGCAGTGAGGTTGTGGGAGGTCAGATTCTGAGCTAAGGTGAGAGTAAAGGATAGTAAATAGGTGTAGTGTTCTAGAGAATAAAGTTAACCACTACAGTATTAGAGTTCAGGAAACCGTGAAGTAGGTTTAAGATCTGGGAGGGGTTTTGTGAAGTATTTACAATTTTATGTAACAGCTATTATTTACAATAATATTAGAGCAACAATCATATGACAGAATCTATGAGATCTAGATAACAAGAATAGGGAGTATAGGACCTTGAGTAGTGTGCTAATGGGACACAAGTGAAGTGAAGGACGGTAAATTAGCAATACACTGTGAAAGAGATATCAGGGGAAACCTGTCAAGTGATACAATATAACCAGCATAGCAAAGCAGACTATACAGAAATAAGAGGAATACAAAAATACTATTAAAATGAGAAATGTAAGAATAACGGAAAAAATTCCAGTTCTAGGTGTTTTTTTTTTTTTAGGTCTTACTTGTAGGTATTTTAAAAAAAAGGGCAGAAAAAGGAAGAAAAAAGAGATAAAATTGGAGGAAAGAAAGGAAGAAGGAATCAAACAAGAAAGAAGGAAGAGAGGAAAAAGAAATTGAAAGAGAAAAAATAAAAATTTGAAAAATAAAAAATTATTAAAAAATAAAAAGAATAAAATTAAAAAGCGTCCTGGTTTCAAAGTGGCCAAACCGGTTTTTCTGGTCTGCTGGCTGCAGCAGGCTGAGGGTTGATTGGTATGGCTTTTGTTCCTTCCTGATCTGCACTCTCCAGGGAGCCAACCTGGCACCTCTCCCCTGCGCCTTGGGTGTGGGAACCAGGCCTTTCCCCAGGGTTACCACTGTGGGCTGGAGTGTAGGGGTGTGCTCATGCCTGTTCTCAGCCAGGCCGCCTCACCCTTCCCAGAGCTATGGGGTTGTGCAGGGTCTTCTGCACAAACACAACCTTCCCCGCAACCTTGGAATTGCTGCCCGACTGGGTGGCAGGGAGGCCAGAGCAATTGCTGTAGGAGAATTCCCCAAACTGTGTCTGTCTTTTCACTATTTCTTTTTGAGAAATTCCTCCTACTCAAGGCTGCCGCTCCATACAGTCGCCTGTCCTCTCCTGCAGCCCAATTCTCCAGCTAGACCAGTGATTATGGGGGCCAGGGTCCATCTCACAATTCTCAACTCTGCTGGTGGCCACAGACTCCAAGGGTGCTCACAGACCCTGTGTGTTTGCTAGCAAACCAGACCTTGTTTGGCTGGGGAGCGAGCAGTTGTCTCTGCTCTCTCCCAAGGTCTCTGTGGCAAACCTGGCAGCAGGCACTGGACCTGGGGCTGCAGCCCCCCGGACACCGCGCTGGTCCCTGGAACCTTAAGCAGTCTCCTTACCATCTGGGTTTTCAGTTTCACTACAATTTTTGGTCTCTTATTTTCATATGTTGGTTGTTTGCTCTTTTACTCCACAGATTGGCTAGGATTTTCTCCCATATGTAGAGGGATATGGAATCTGCTCCCTCCTACTCAGATGCCATCTTCCTGCTCCCCTATTTGTATCTTTCTTAATTTCTTTCTTTAACATTCTTTGGCTTGCTAAGTACACATCTTTTATCTCCTTGGTTATGGTTATTCCTAGGTACTTTATTTTTCTTGTTACTGTGGCAAATGGGATTTTTTCCCTAGTTTTTCCTTCTGATATTTCATCTTTGGTTTATAAAGATGCTCTAATTTTCTAAATATTAACTTTGTGTCCTTCTATTCCCCTAATGCATTTATTAGGTCGAGTAGTGTTTTGTGGAGCCTATAGGGTTTTCTATGTACACTATCATGATATTTACAAAGGACAGTTTTATCATAAATGGGTCTTAGATTTTATCAAGTGCTTTTTCAGCATCTATTGATATGATCATGTGATTTTTGTCCTTCATTTTTTTATGTGGTGTATTTATGTTTATTGATTTGTGAATATTATACCATCCTTGCATTGCTGAAATGAATACCACTTGATCATGGTGTACAATCTATTTAATGTATTGCTGGATCCAGACTGTCAATATTTTGTTGACATTTAGCCTCTATGTTCATCAGATATATTGACCTGTACTTTTCTTTCTTTGGTGCATCTTTACCTGGTTTTGGAATTAAGGTAATACTAGCCTCCTAAATGGAGTTTAGGATTATTCCCTCTTCTTAAATTTTTTGGAATAGTTTGAGAAGGATAGGAATAGTTCTTCTTTAAATATTTGGTAAAATTCACCTGTGAAACCATCTGGTCCAGGGTTTTTTTGTGTCAGGAGTCTTTTTTTATTACTGCTTCAATTGCACCAGTTGTTATTGGTCTATTCAGACTTTCTGCTTCATCTTCATTCAGTTTTGGATATTGTATGTTTCTAGAAATTTGTCCATTTTGTCCAGGTTGTCCACTTTCTTGGCATATAGTTTGTAATAATTTCTTTCAATCCTTTGTATTTCTGTGGTATAGTTTTAACTTCTCCACTTTTGTTTCTGATCAATAAAAAAATAAATTTTATTTATTTGGGTACTCTCTCTTTTTTTCTTCATGTGTTTGGTTAAAGATTTGTCAATTTTGTCCTTTAAAAAAACAGATCCTGGATTCTTGAATTATTCTTTTAGTCTCTATGCCATTTCATTCTGTTCTGATCTTGATTATTTCCTTCCTTATACTCACTGTGGGCTTTGTTTGTTGTTACTCCCCTAGTTCTTGTCGCTATAGGGTTAGGTTTTGTATTATAGATTTTTCTTTTTAGGTAGGCCTGTATTGCCATGACCTTCCCTCTCTGTATGGTTGGTGTGTCTCATCGGTTTTGGGTTGTTGTGTGTTCACAGTCATTTGTTTCCAGAAACTTTTTAATTTCTTCTTGATCTAATTGTTAACTCATCAGTTATTTAATAACATGTTGTTTATTCTCTGTGTATTTGAATGTTTTTGAGTTTTTCCTTGCTGTTCATTTCTAGTTTGAAGTTATTATGATGTGAGAACATGTTTGATGGAATTTAAACTTTCTTGAATTTGTTGAGGCTTATTCTGTTTCCTACTATGTGGTCTATCTTTGAAAATGTTCCATATGCATTTTAAAAGAATATATATTTTGCTTCTTTTGGGTGAAAATTTCTGTACATATAAATTAAGTCCATTTGATTTAATGTGTCATTCAATGCCACAACAGCCTTTGTTTCTTTGTTTGGGAGATATATCCATTTTTGATAGTGGGATGTTAAAATCCCCTGTAATGATTATGGTGCTGTCACTATCTTTTTTGAAGTCCTCCAAGATTTTTTTATATTTAAGTGCTCTTATGTTGGGTGCATATATGTTTACATGGTTATATCCTCTTGTTGGACTATTCCCCTTAAATAAGATGTAGTGACCTTCTTTGTCTCTTGTTATGGCCTTTGTTCAAAGTCTATTTTGTCTGATATTAAGTACTGCTACCCCAGTTTATTTTTTCATGTCTGTTTGAAATATCTTATTCCATCCCTTCACTTTCAGGCTATGTAGATCTTTTGTTCTGAGTTGTGTCTCTTGTAGATGCCCTGTGTGCAGGTCATGCTTTCTTATCATTCAGCTAGCTACCTTATGTCTTTTCATTGGAGATATTAATCCATTTACATTTAAGATTATTATTGATAGGTACTTATTCATTGCCATTTTTTCTCTTTGTACCTGTGATCCTCTCTCTCTCTCTCTCTCTCTCTCTCTCTCTCTCTCTCTCTTTCTTCATCTTCTTAAAGCAGTCTCTTTAGTATCCCTGGCAATGCTAGTTTCTGGAAATGTACTCTTAACCTCTTTTTTTTTCCCCTTTGGTCTGGTAAGCTCCTTATTAGAGCTTGGTTGCAGGCCTTTACATTACTTGGAATATTTAATGTCATTTCCTTCTGGCCTATAGTATTTCTGTTGAAAAACCAGTTGACTGCCTTATTGGAACTCCCTTGTATGTTACTAGGTGATTCTGCCTTGCTACCTTTAAAATTCTCTCTTGGTCATTAAATTTTGCCATTTTAATTATGATGTATTTGGTGTAGGCCTCTTTGGGTTCATCTTGATTGTGACACTCTGTTCTTCCTGGACTTGTGTGACTTTTTCTCTGACCAAGTTAGGGATGTTTTCTGTCATTACTATTTCAAACAAGATTTCTATTGCTTGCTCCTCTTCTTCTCTTTCTGGTATCCCTTTGATACAAATATTATTTTCTTTCATGTTGCCCCGTGGCTTCCATAAAATATTTTTGTTATTTTAGAGGGTTTTTTGGTTTTCTTTTGTTGCTGTTTGGGTGTTTTTTTCTTCTTTGTCCTGCAACTCACTGATATGAACCTATGCTTCATCTAGCCTGTGTTTTTTAAAGATTTTATTTTATTTATTTTAGAGAGAAGGGAAGGGAGGGAGAAAAAGAGGGGGAGAAACATCAATGTGTGGTTGCCTCTCACATTTCCTACACTGGGGAAACTGGCCCACAACCCAGGCATGTGCCCTGACTGGGAATTGAACCAGCAACCCTTTACTTTGCAGACTGGTGCTCAATTCACTGAACCATACCAGCCAGGGCTCATCTAGCCTGCTCTTAATCCCTTCCAGTTAATTCATCATTTCAGATATTGTATTCTTCATCACCTATTGGCTGTTATTCATGGTTTACATGTCATTTTTCATATTGATGTAATGCCCAGTAAGTTCCTTGTAGCTTCTGTAGAGCTCCTTGTAGTTTTCACTGAGCCCCTTGAGCATCTTTATTACTGTTATTTTGAACTTTGTGTGTGATAGATTGCTTGCCTCAGTTTCATTTAGCACTTTTTCTGGGGATTCCTCCTTTCTTTTTGATTGGGAGTTGTTTCTTTTTCTTCCAACTTTAGGTGACTCTTCTTGTTTGTTTTTTCTGACTTGGGCCAGTTCACCCCTCCTTAGGCGACCTGGTGCCCACCCCCCTGGCTCCTGAGAGGTCACCATATTGATGCTGAACTTAGTGCGGGCACCTGATCGGCATAGTGCACTGCAGCCCAGAACTCCTGGGCTCAAGTGATCCTCCTGCCTCAGCCTCCCAAGTAGCTGGCACTATAGGCATGCACCACCGCACGTGGCTGTTTTTTAGTATTACATTAATCTGCTTTGACTCCATGTACTCATGGTATAGTCTTTTGTGGTAGGGGAACTGTGGGACTTAGTGGTGTAGTCTCCTTGATCTTCTAAGCTTGATTTTCTGGGATTGTTCTTTATGACATTTATGTGGGCTCTCTTGTATTAACTTGGTTTTGGTTGTTGTTGGGCTGTTCTTTGGTGGTTTTTTTTCTCAAGCTGTCTAAGAGTCACACAACCCATCACATCTTGTATGCTGTTGTAAAGGTGCTGCCAGAACAATACAAAATAACCCAGGAAACAACACCCACACCCACAAAAATAACCCCATCCATAACCATGCTATCAACAATAAATGAGCAAATATTAATAAAGGTGGAAAGATATTAAGACTATCATAAAGAAGAAAAAGTGGATATGAGATGACTAATGGAAAGAAAAATGATTTTGAAAGGCTAGAGGGTATAAGAGTACCCTTAAAATAAGAGTAGGGAATAGAAACAGGTGAAGAAAGGAAAAAAGAAAATTTACATTGTAAATTTAAAAAGAGAGGGAAAAAGGAAAAATAGAGTAAGACAAAGGAAGAGTATAGTAGGAGGTTTAAGTTTTTTTTTTCACCCTGGTTGGTGTGGCTCAGTGTATTGAGCCCTAACCTGTGAACCAAAAGGTCACCAGTTCAATTCTCAGTCAGGGCACATGCATGGGTTACAAGCCAGTCCCCAGTAGGAGGCACATGGGAGGCAACCACACATTGATGTTTCTCTCCCTCTCTCTCTCCCCTTCTCTTTCTCCCTCCCTTCCATTCTCTCTAAAAATAAATAAATAAAATATTTTAAAAAATGTTTTTAAATAGTAAAAAAAAATATGAGCAAAACTGCAGTGAAACAGCCACCACAGCAATATCAACCAGTGAACAAAGATTAATACAGGTAGAAAGGAAATAAGAATGAAAAAAAAAGCTCATGAGATGCCTAAATGAAAGAAAATTGATTTTGAGAGGAAAGAGGGAGAAGAGTGAGGAATGAAAAACTGGCTAAGTGAGGGAAAAAGTGAAATACAAAATGCAAAAATCAAAGGGCAGGAGGAAGGCAAAATGGAATAGGAGAAGGGAACAGTAAAAGTGGAGACTTGAAATACAAAAATAGTGAACATCTAGGAATAAAATTGAAGAAATATAATAGCCACCACCATATCAACAACAAAAGAGCAACAATAAATAAAGGTGGAGAAATAATAAGGACATTATAAGAACAGGGAAAAGAATGTGAGATGACTAATCACAAGAAAAATGGGTTTGAGGGACTAGAGGGAGAAATAGTAGGAATGCAGAATAGAAACAAGTTGTAGGAAGAGAAAAAGTAAAATTTAAAACAAAAATAAGAAAATGGATAAAAAATTGGTGAATAGGGAGGCAGAAGATAGTGACAAGGTAGGTGGGAGCTGAGCCCACTTCCTCTTGCACCCAACTGGATCACCTAGCCAATCTTGTGAAAAATAGAGTGAACAGCCAATGGAACCCCAGCTTATATGAAGTTTGGAAGCCAAAGACTGAAGATGGCATTGAAAAATAGACAGTAAGGAGATGGTGAAGGCTGATAGGAAGGCTGACCTTGGCTGCTGCAGTCCCTGGCCCCATGCCAGGGACTTCGTCTGCTATGGGGGAGCTTCGTCCAGCAAAGTTCCCCTGGTCATCGTGGATGAGAATAGCTCTACCAAGACATGATCTGCTTTGGGAGGAAAGGTGACCAATCTTTCAGAGAAGGCCCTTGAGCCTGTTCCTGGATGGGCTTTTATCTGGTTTAATTTGCATAGGAATACAGAGCATATACATAAAGCTCATCAATCATTGTCAGGCAGTAATGATCAAGGAACTCAAAGAACTATAAGGGCTTATTCTGAGTCATGGACATGATAGGTAGAGTGATGCCAAAGGGCCATAAAACTTTGGGAATCAAACTCAGTTTATGCTTGGATCCTTATCATTTAAATTGAGGGTATTCTTAGCAAAGCAGGTTTCACAGGATTTTATGCATTCTTTCTTAGGCCTGATTGCCCCCCAGAAACCACCTATTCCAGCACAAGGCCACACACACTTCCAGCATTGTTTCAGGCTTAAAATCAGGTGGGGGATGTGGGCAGCCAAGAGATTAGGTGACTTTTTACAGATAGAATGAGGACACAGGCTATAAAAAGCCAAGGGGTGAGGGTCCATCACCACTTTTCTATAGTCCCCTAAGTCCTTCCCTGATGGTCCCTTCACAGCTGTGCATGTCTTTGGTTGCTCCTCCCTTGAGAAATTTTGCCCATCATTGGCTAACTAATCACCCACCTGGGCCAAGCAGGAGGACATGAAAGAGGGGATAAGCTTTTGTTTCCTTAGTGGCTTATGTCCCTAAGACATATTTACTCAGCCTTAGACATGGAGGGTTACAGCTTCTGAAACTAGGCAGGGCAGTTCCCAACAGTCTGCCACAGGATCTTTGGCAGACAGCAAGATCAGTGATTGTAACTTTGCAGCTCCCTCCCCTCCCAAAGCAGGGAAGCCAGTCCTGCACCAGGAGAGACCTGGATGCTTGAAGTTGCTGGGAGGATAAAGACACAGTGGGAGACACACAGAGGCAGTATTCCCCTGCTGGGACTGTTGTCACCAGCTGGGACAGTACCAGAGAAACTGGGGAGGCAGGTGACACCTGGACATGGGAGAAGAGTTGGGGTGCGACTACCCTGACCCAGATAGTCTTAGGAGTGGTCAGAGAGTTGAGCTGTGTGAAACAGGGCACTTGTTAACAACAGCCAGCCCTGACTGAGAGGGGAATTTGCTCAAAACAAAGGTTCTGAGCTGCTGTGCAAGGAACTCTCACATGCCATGCCCAGTACAGTGAAAAGGGAGGAGGGGTGTGATTCCAAATGAGGGTGACTCACAGACTGATCAAAGTGGGGCAACAGGGGCTTAGAGGGGTAGCAGTCCCCAGAAAAACTTAATTTAATAGGGGAACTAAACTGCCCTGAAGGGAGTTTGCCCATGCAGTGCCCATGCCAGCATAAAGGAGGAGGGGGTTCAAATTGCTCCCACTTGGTGCACCTCATGAATTAATCAAAGGGTGGCACAATAAGGTAGATTAAAGGTGCTGGCTTGGCACATATAAACAGTGGGGACTGTGAAGCACTCAGGGCTTGGCTGGAGGCTGGACACCTATGAATATTGTAGCACAGACCTAGCCCCCAGTGTAGAACTACCGGAAAGGAAAAAGAAATGGAGCCCAGCCCCCTCTCCCTCCAGCATCCAGGAAGACCAGATGCACCCACTTGGTTGGTTAAAAGTCAGCAGGAGACTTTTCTTCCTTGCAAGTGTAAGACAGTAAGACCTGGAGCTGTGAATGAACCAGACAGATTCAGAGAGAGATCAGATGGCTAATGCCAACAACTGAGACAAAATTTACTTTGTTTTTCTACAGAACTTCCATTTTATTTTTTACTTTTTATTTGTTATTTTTTTATTATTTTATTTCTCTTCCATTTAATTTTTTTGTTTTGTTTGTTTGATTTCATTCTTTTACTGGTTTTCTTTGTTCTCCCTTTCATATTGCATTTTAATTTCCCTTCACTCATATTCCAATTACACTACTCTTGGTCTTTTTTTATTCTTTTCATTCAGGTCATATATTTCTTGTCATATTATTCTCTTTTTTTCCAAATGGAGCAAACAGCTCTAGCAAATAAATTTATTTTAATTTATTCAGTAGTTTCTATCCTTTATTCCCATTCCAGCCCACCCACCCATCCCTCTCTGCCTCTCTCCCATTTCCAACCCCCCTAGTTTTGTCCATGTGTCCTCTATATTTGCCCCTGTAAACCCTACCCTTCTCCCCTGAAATTCCCTCCCCTCTCCCCTCTGGGCACTGGCAACCTGTCCTCTACTTCAGTGTCTTTTGTTATATTCTACTTGTTTGTTTTGTTGTTTAGGTTCCTGTTAAAGGCAACATCATATGGTATTTCTCTTTCAATGCCTGGCTTATGTCGCTCAGCATAATGCTCTCCAGCTGCATCCATGCTTTTGCAAAGGGTAGGAGCTCCTTCTTTCTTTCAGCTGCGTAGTAGTCCATTGTGTAAATGTACCAGTTTGTTGATCCATTCATTTACTGATGGGCACCTAGGTTGTTTCCAGCACTTAGCTATTGTAAATTGTGCGGCTATGAACATTGGGGTGCAAAGGTTCTTTTGGATTGGTGTTTCAGGATTCTTAGGATATAGTCCCAGCAGTGGGATTGCCAGATCAAAGGGCAGGTCCATACTGTTTTCCACAGTGGTTGTACCAGTCAGCAATCCCACCAACAGTGTACTAGGGTCCCTTTTTCTCCATAACCTCTCCAACACTTGTTGTCTGTTGTTTTATTTATGATGGCCACTCTGACTGGTGTGAAGTAGTATCTCATTGTGGTTTTAATTTGCATCTCTCTGGTAGCTAGTGATATTGAGCACCTTTTCATGTGTTTCTGGATCCTCTGCGTGTCCTCCTTATCATATTATTCTTATACCAATTTCCATACAGCAGCCTTCCCTGGTCTTATTCCATTTCACTATCATCCTGAGCATTATTACTGTTGTGGTTAACTTTATTCTCTCACACATTATGCCAAATTTTTATCCCTTATTCTCACTATATCCCACTATCTAGCCTCACGTAAGCTGTCTGCTTTCTGAAGTCAGCTCACATTATTTTTCCCTTCTAATAAGAGTCTTATCTTTTTTTCATCTTTTACAAAAATTGGCTAGTTGAGTGAAATATTACAATTATTGCTGTACTTCTCCAAAGGATCTCCTATCTCTTCTCTACTTTTTGGTACTTAAAATCCCATAAAAACTCTTCTGCTGTCTTAATCCAGTTTGCCATTGTCCAGACCCTGATCACATAGAAGATAAGACGGGAACTGTGAATACCAGCAAACACACAGGAGGAGAGAACCTATCAATGAACGAGCCATCAGGAGGTAAAACCCAAGTACAACAAAAGAGCCCACAAAAACAGAAGAAAGGGCAACCCTAGAGCATCCAGACAAGGAGATCAAAGAGACCACTCCACTGAGTTCCACAGAACTGCTACCATAGACATTAACCCTACAAAAACAGCTAGCAAAGCACAGTATCCAGAATCACAGAAACAAAGAAAAAGAGTCACCTGAAATAGGGAGACAAAGAAAGAACCTACAGTCAAAAGGAAAAGAAGACTCCCCACTAAAGGAGCTAAATGAAATGGAGGCAAGCAAACTATCAGATATGGAATTCAAAAAAACGGCTATAAGGATGCTCAAGGAAGTCACAGACAACTACAAGGAACTGAGTGAGAACTATAGCAGCACAAAAAAGGAAACAGAAACTATAAACAAGAACCAGGGAAAAATGAAGAATAAATATTCTGAAATAATAAACATAGTAGAAGGAATTACAAGCAGGCTGGATGCAGCGGAGGACCAAACTACTAGCTGGAAGAAAAGGTAGAAAGAAATACCCAGGTAGAGCAGCTGCACGAAAAAAAGCCTGAAAAAAATATGAAGATAACAAGGGAAGTGCAAGACAACATGAAACACAACAACAGTCAAATCATAGGAATACCAGAAGGAGAAGAAAAGGAGCAAGAAACACTGTTTGAAAAAATGACAGAAAACTCTGTATTTGGAGAGGGGGAAAAACACAGAAGTTCAGGAAGCACAGAGGGTCTCAATCAAGAGAAACCCAAAAAGTCTCACTCCAAGACATATCCTGATTAAAATTCCACATTTTAAAGACAAAAGAGAGAATACTAAAAGCAGCAAGGGAGAAACAAGAAATAACATACAAAGGAGAGCCAATAAAGATAACAGCTAATTTCTTACCAGAAACATTATTAAACCAGGACAGAATGGCAAGAAATATTCCAAGTAATGAAGAGTAAAGACCTACAACCAAGACAAATCTACACAACAAGGCTCTCAATTAAAATGGAAGGCAAAATAAGGACTTTCCCAGACAAAAGAAGGCTAAAAGAATACACATAAACCAAACCAGCACTGCAAGACATGCTAAAGGGACTGCTATAAGAAGAGGAAGAGAAAGAGAGAGAGAGAGAGAGAGAGAGAGAGGAACACAGGTACAAAGGAGGGGAAATGAATAATCACCTATCAATAATAACCTTAAATATCAATGGATTAAATGCTCCAATCAAAAGATATAGGGGAGCTGAATAGATAAGAAAACATGACCTGCACATATGCTGCCTACAAGAGACCCACTTCAGGAAAAAATAGACCTACACAGACTGAAAGTGAAGGGTTGGAAAAAAATATTCCAAGCAAAGGGACAGTGAAAAAAAGCAGTGGTACCAATACTTATATTAGACAAAATACAGTTCAAAACAAAAGCCATAAAAAGAGACATGGAAGGACAACATTTCATAATACTTAAGGGAAGAATCCATTCAGAAAACATAAATATCATAAACATGCATGCACCCAACACAGGAGTACCCAAATATATAAGGAAGATCTTGGAGGACTTCAAGAGAAGTATAGACAGCAACACACTTACACTAGGGGAGTTTAACACCCCACTGTCAAATATAGATAGATCTCCAAAACAAAACAGCAAGAAGGATATTGAGGCATTGAACAATGAATGTCCTTGACAAAATGGATTTAACTGATATATATATATATATAGAACCTTTCATCCCTCAAAATCAAAATACACATTCTTTTCAAAGGCACATGGAACATTTTCAAAGATAGACCACATGATAGAACACAAAACAAGCCTCAACAAATTCAAAAAAAGTAAAATCATATCAAGCATTTTCTCTGGCCATAAGGGACTGAAAGTAGACACCAACCTCAAGGAAAAAACTCAAAAACACCCAACATCATGAAGATTGAATAGCGTACATTAAACAATGAATGGGCAAATAATGAGATCAAGGAAGAAATCAAAAAGTTTCTGAAGTAAAATGAAAATGAACACACATAGTCCAAAACTTATAGAAGACAGAAAGGCGATGTTAACAGGAAACTGACAGTCATGCAGACCAACCTAAAAAAATAGAAACATTTGAAATAAACAACCAAAAGCTAAAAGAACAATCCAAACAATCAGTAAATTCAGGAGATGGTTCTTTGAAAAGATAAACAAAAATTGACAAGCCTTTAAGAAGATTCATCAAGAAAAATAGAGGTAGAAACCAAATAAATAAAATCAGAAATGAAAGAGGAGAGATTACAACTGATACCACAGAAATAAGAAGTATTGTAAGAAATTATTATGAACAGGCATATGCCAAGAAATTTGAAAATATGCATGAAATGGACAAATTTCTAGAAAAATATAATCTTCCAAGACTGAATAATGAAGAAGCAGAAAGCTTGAAAAGACAAACAAGAGCTGATTAAATCGAAGCAGTAATCAAAAACTCCTGGCACACAGAGCTCTGGCCCAGATGGTCTCACAGGAGAATTTTACAAAATTTTTAAGGAAGAGCTGACCCCTATCCTTCTCAGACTATTCCACAAAACCCAGGATGAGGGAAGACCCCCAAACTTTCTTTACCAAGCCAGCATCATCCTAATTCCAAAACCAGATAAAGACATAACAAAGAAAGAAAACTACAGGCCAATATCACTGATGAACATAGATGCTAAAATCCTCAACAAAATATTGGCAAACCACATCCAGCAATACCTTGAAAAGATCATACCCCATGATCAAGTGGGATTCATCCCAGGGATGCAAAGATGGTACAACACTTGCAAATCAAAAAACATAATACATCACTAAACAAAAGGGAAGACAGAAATCACATGATCATAACAATAGATGCAAAAAAAGCATTTGATAAGGTACAGCATCCATTGATGATAAAAAACACTCAGCAAAGTGGTAGTAGAAGGAGCATACCTCAACAAAATGAAGGCCATATATGAGAGACCTATAGCCATCATACTCAATGGGCAAAAACTAAAAACTTTCCCACTAAGATCAGGAACAAGACAAGGCTTTACCACTTCTATTCAACACAGTATTGGAAGTCCTAGCCACAGAAATTGGACATGAAAAAGAAATAAAAGGCATCTAAATGGGAAAGGAGGAAGTAAAATTATCACTATTTGCAGATAATATAATAGTGTACATAGAAAACCCTATAGTTCACTAAAAAACTGCTCAACCTAATAAGTGGATTTGGCAAAATAGCAGGATTCAAATTCAATATTCAGAAATCAAAGGCATTTTTATATATCACCAAGAAAATATCAGAATGATAGATCAGGAAAAGAATCCAATTTCTATAGCAACAAGAAAAATAAAGTACCTAGGAATAAACCTTACCAAGGAGGTAAAAGACCTGTACTCAGAAAACTACACAACACTGAAGAAAGAAATTAAGGAAGACACAAATAAATGGAAGTCTATAGTGTATTCATGGATTGGAAGAATTAACAGCATCAAAAAGTCCATATTACCAAATGCAATTTATAGATTCCACCCAATCCCTACTAAAAGACTAATGACATATTTCACAGATAAAGAACAAACCTTTCAAAAATGTATATGTAACCATAAACAATCCCGAAAAGCCACAGCAATTTTAAGAAAGAAGAGCAAAGTAGAAGGGATCACAGTACCTGATATAAAACTATATTACAAGGTCACTGTAATCAAAACAGTGTGGTACTGGCATAAGAACAGACACATAGACCATTGGAACAGAATAGATAGCCCAGAAATAAACCTAAGTCTCTTGTAAATTCATACTCAACAAAGGGGTCAAAAGCATAAAAAGGAATAAAAATAGCCTCTTCAACAAATGCTTTTGGGAGACCTGGACAGCTACATGCAAAAAAATGAAACTTGATCACCATAAAAGTCCTAGAGGAGAACATAGGCAGGAAAATCTCAGATATTCCATGCAATAATATTTTCACCAAAATATCCCCTAGAACAAGGGATATAAAGAAAAGAATAAACAAATGGGATCTCATCAAAATAAAAAGCTTCTGCACAGCTAAAGAAAACAGCAGTAAAATGAAAAGGGAACAAACAGTATGGGGAAATATATTTGCAAACAATACCTCGGACAAGTGTTTGATCTCCACAATATATAAAGAACTCACATGACTCCATTCCAGGTAGACAAACAACCCAATTAAAAAATGGGCAAAGGACTTAAACAGACACTTCTCCAAGGAGGACACACAGAGGACCCAGAGACACATGAAAAGATGCTCAATATCACTAGCCATCAGAGAGATGCAAATTAAAACCACAATGAGATACCACTTCACACTGGTCAGAATGGCTATCATAAACAAATCAAGAAACAAGAAGTACTGGGGAGATTGTGGAGAAAAGCGAACCCAGTGTACTCTTGGCAGAATGCAGACTGGTGCAGTCACTGTGAAAAACATTATGGAATTTCCCCATAAAACTAAAATGGAACTGCCCTTTGACCCAGCAATACCACTGCTGGGATTGTACCCTAAGTATCCTGAAACACCAATTCAAAGAACCTATGCACCCCAATGTTCATAACAGCACGATTTACAATAGCTAAGTACTGGAAGCAACCTAAGTGCCTGTCAGTAAATAAATGGATCAAAACACTGTGGCATATTTACATAATGGAATACTATGCAGCGGAAAGAAAGAAGGAGCTCCTACCCTTCACGACAGCATGGATAGAGCTAGAGAGCATTATGCTAAGTGAAATAAGCCAGATGGTGAAAGAGAAATACCATATGATCTCACCTGTTAGTGGAACCTAATCAACAAAACAAACAAGTAAGCAAAATATAACCAGAGACATTGAAATGAAGAACGAACGATCAGTAACCAGAGGGGAGGGACTAGAGAGCTAATGGGGGAAGATAAGGGAATGGCCATCAAGGAAAATGTGTAAAGGACCCATGGACAGAGCCAAAGAGGGTACATTCAATGGTGGGAAGCAGTGATGGGTGGGGCAGGGGCATGATGGGGTAAAAATGGAGACAACTGTATTTGAAGAACATTAAAAAAATTTTTTTAAATGATGAGTAGAAAAAAAAGAAGAGGAATAAAGAAGGCAAAATAGAAAAGAAGTAAAGTGAAGAGAAGGAAGGAGTAAGATATGAGATTTGAAATAAACTAAAATAAAGAGTGAAATAATTGGAACAACTTGAAGAAAAAGAAAAGATGTTAAAAAGCCATTCAGGAGAAAAAAATAACACAAATAATGAAGAAGACCACAGTGGAATTCATCTCAGCTGAGTCTAGTGTTTGCCACTGTCTTCTCTTTTTGTGTCTACCCCTAGTGATGTCAGATGGTGTCCTAGTCTAGCCCTAAGCAGCCTGTTTGAAACTACAATCCACAGTCTGTGGCTGTTTCCTTCAGGCTTGGCTCATCCCTACTGTTTTGCCTTGGGCTTTCCTTCAGCACAAGGCCCTGGAGTGGTTCTTCTAATGTCAGAGAGCACTGCCATTATGATCTCCACCTGTCTCCAGAGGGGGCCACTGGTG
The DNA here is from genome assembly GCA_028533065.1 of Trachops cirrhosus. Taxonomy (NCBI): domain Eukaryota; kingdom Metazoa; phylum Chordata; class Mammalia; order Chiroptera; family Phyllostomidae; genus Trachops; species Trachops cirrhosus. The sequence goes on along the minus strand of CM052543.1, from coordinate 79,822,013 downwards.
CAATCAGGAGGGTGGAATCCCTGGGTCACTCCTGGGGTGGCACTGTTTAGTCTTCAGGGGAGATAGTGGGAGTGCATCCCTGCCTCCTCTCCACAGTCTTCATCTGCCCCAATTATATCTAATAATGTATCATTTCTGGTGAATTAGCCATCCATTTCCTGTGAGGGGCCAGTCTGTGTAAAAGGAGCAGCTCTTTCCTGTTTGGCACTGACAAGCAGCTCTACAAGCCGGGGCTGGGTGGAGCCCTGAACACTCCTTCTTGTGCCTGTCTCTAATCTCTGTCTTCTCTACTGATTTCAGTGACTCAGGGCCAGTGGAGGCAGTGTATCTTATAGTGTCTGATATAAGTTCAGAAAGGGCCCTTTCAGAGCTTCTCCTCTCCCCTGGATATATGGGCCTAGCAAAGGGTTCCTGAGCCTTCTCACTGATCTGCAGAGCTTGCAATTCTGAAGGTGGGGGTTGGGCACATCTGCCTGTGAGGGGATTTGCCTGGCTGCAATGAATCTCAGGCATTCAGCTGCTGGCCATCCGGTCCTCGGCTTGCTGCTCTTGCAGGAAACTGAGGCCCATACTCTGCACAGTCCCCTGCTCACCAGCTGTGCTGGGTCAGGTCCCACAGTTCCTTCAACATGACACTTTCTGTTCTTCCTGTGCAGCTGTCACAGTTGGGCACAGATAACCAGGTTCTTGGTGATCGGGACAAAGAATTGAACCGAACACCCAGACTTTATAGCAGAGAATGTAAGGAGCAAGGAAAACTTAGACCATGAGAAAACAGGAACTGGTTAGGTCCCAAGGTACAGGAAGTTATCGAATGAACATCTTGCCCTCCTGCCTTGTGCAAGAACAAAGGATTGTAAAACAGATGCAACCTAACATGTTTGGTTTGTAAAGCTACAACTGTTGAGCCAACGCCCAACCCTGTTCCCGCCCGCGGTCTTTGTAAGCGAATAGCAAACTGCCACGTCTGCTTCTGTATAACGCTTGGTTGCCTGCACATATATATAAGGACTTAGCTGTAAGCGCTCTGCGTGACTCTGGTCAGCAGCCCTTGCAGGTACCGTGTCTCCGGACACTTTGAGAGTTTGCCCCTGCACAGGTAAAACTTGGCCAATAAAGTAACATCTTTGAAACCCTGAAAAGTCTCCGGCATCTGTTCTCGTGGTTGCTGAATGCAACAAGAACATGGGAGCAGGCCAACTCCAAGCAGAGATTGACCTCATGGGCTGGAGGGACTCTATTCCTATAGGGAGGATCCTTCCTGGCTAGTTTTGGTGGGCTTTTACTGTGCATGTACAAGTAGATGTATTACTTTAAAGCTACTGCACATGTGGTCTCCCATGATTTTCCCTGATTGGCCGCCAGGGACGAGGGTCCCACAGTGCTACTGAATCGATCCCCCCTTCTCCTGGGGTATCCCTGTACTAGGTTCACCTTTCCCTTCACCAGAGAATTATAGCTCTCCATATTAGAGATTGGTGAAAAGGAAAGGAGTTATTTATTCAAGTTATACAGAGTAAGAGTAATGACTTAATGTCTTCATCAAAATCCCAAAGTCCCTTAAAGCACCCACAAACACACACAGTCCTTCCTTCCCCCCTTTGCCCAGTCTGGGGAACCGTATCTCAGGAAAAGAAATAGAAGTCCATTGCTCAGGCAGCCCCCGGTTCTTCCCAGTAATCCGTCTCGGCTGGTAGGCCTCCCTCAGTTCCCAGCACCATCAGCTGTGTTGCCAGTATCTCCAGCTAAAGCCGCATGGTGATTCTCTTGGAAAGACATGTGGTGATTCTTTGCGAAAGCTGTGTGGTTGCGGGTGGTGGGGGAGGTCCCCACTCTGGCCAAAGGCATGTGGTTCTCCTTACAAGACTGCAGCCAGTACTTCTTTCACCACTGCCACAGCCGCATGGCTCCCTTTTCAATGGCTCCCTTTTCATCTGGGTTTAAATCCCCACACCAATTTTCCTTTGCAGCACCATTTCCAACTCTTCCCACAATCGGCTACACTTGCCAGCACTCCCATATCCTTTCAGCTTTACTGGGCTGCCATCATGAGTCTGGGCAGGTGTGGCCCCATGTCACAGAGCCAATCTTCTCCAAGCTCTCACGCAGGTGCTGTAACTAGGGGGAGTTGCCTCCCAGTTACATCTTGGGGGGAAGTTACTTCCATCCCTCTGGCTCAAAGCATGGCCACAGCTATTTAACATATCTATGAAACCAGTTAAAGGTTATAGATGTGTTAAATGACCACACCAGAGGTTAGCTGCAAAGCTTTTGCTGTACAAAATAGCTCTCAATGGCCCTGCTCCATGTGTCCCTTCCCCCAACTCACACCTGTGGGCAGGGGAGCTGAGGACATCCTATATATCTTCCTAATATTTCCTGGACACCTTGAGTTCTGGACCCCAATACAAACCCTTCTTTTGGGGGCCCCCTGGCTGCACCCTCCTACAGAGCTGGACTCAATGGGACCAAACTGTGCTTTCACTCTGGTTTCTTTGTTGGCAGAGCTGCTGTGCCCACGTATGTATAGCACAGAGTCCCTGCAAGTCTCTAGTCTGGCCTCATCTCCTCTTTTAAAAGAGCCTCTATGTGGCACCCTTACTGCAGTACCAAGTCCTGGGCTGGTTCTCCACATTCTCTACCTCCCCTAAAAGCACAAAGTCTCTCTTGGTCAGGGCTGACCACAGCCTGCCAGTGCCTCCAACAGTTTTAGATAAGAATTTCTGTCTGGAACTCTCCCAGATGGTGCTGCAGCTATGGATGTGCTGCTCACTGTGTGTATGTAGCCTTAGTCACCCAGACTACATATCCTTCCAAGTCTCTCCCGATTAGGGTTGGTGGTTTCCCTGTGCGGGACCAGTGCTCAGCTCCTAGAAGGGAGGAAGCCATTAAACTGCATTTTCTGACTGATCTCTCTTCTGCTATAGGTACCTTGTGATACGGGACTCAAGACTTGGAAATTTTAGCTTAAGGTAAAAAGTTATAAGTCTAGCAAGTAATGTGTATGTTAAAGCTTTTGTTTCAGAAACTACAGATAAGGCCTGTCCTGGCTCCTGGGAAAACAGTCGACTTTCTGGGGCACAGCTAAAGATTACCACCTGGGGACAACTGGAGGCATCTGGGCCTTTGTGTTCCAGGGAGTGACAGACGACCACCCAACCACCCGCCCCTGGGAACAGCTAACTGCCCAGGACAGGAATGTTGCAGCTTCATTCACCTAATCCTCCCTGAATTTCAAAGCCCTTATGGTACTTGGTTTATTCCTTGTTACAAAAAGTCTGGCCTAGAAAGAGAAGAGAAGATGGTCTGTTAGGGTATGAACCCACCATCTTCTCAGATCACCAGAGATCTGAATAAAGCTCCCATAAAGATTCAATCGCTGTCATTGTTTATTGGGTTTGGTGGTGACAGGCAGCCCAAACACCAGTGTCTTTTCCAGTTACACTTGCACAGGGCATTTCTCCATCAACTTATAAAATCTCTTATCAGATGGTGCAAAGCATCCTCTACACTCCTTGACTTCAAAAATTCATATCAGCTGAGATTCCATTGATTGTTCAGGTCACTTGGAAGATCAGCCAAAAAACAAGCCAAGTGCAGTCAGCTTCCACCTACTCAGTCACCATCTTCCACTCCAGAAGTTCTTTATAAAATATTCTCATTGCCTCTCTCTGCAGGGGAATTCCAATTACTAATTAGCAGAAAAGATCACACAACTGATTTAAAGGCAGAGTGCCATCTTTTACCTGCTTTCAGAAGTATGTGTCAAATGAGTATCAGGCATGGGGATACTTTAGTGAAATCCATTTCATGGTAGGGGTGCCATCATGAAATAATTATAGGCAGAACAGTGGGGAGCAAGTGTATGTTGGAGTATGTTTTTACCAAAGAAGAATATGAATGATAGTATGAACTTTTGTCACACCAAAAAGTCAACTAATGCTACCATTTGAAAACTGCTTTTAAAAGATAATGCTTCCACATTCATAAAAGCCTTTAAAATAGTATTTACACAAATCCAAAGTAATTGCTTTAGTGTGCATTTACCCATTCTCTTGAAACATTATTAAATGAATTAGGGTATGATTTATGAATTTCCACACTATCGTGATTTGGACAAGTGCCTTTAGAACACAGGTGGCAAACACAAGGCCTGTGGGCCAAATCCAGCCCTCCACCTTGTTTTATCCAGCCTGGCACCTTGTTTCTACCCAGTGGCAGCACTGAGTTCCTTGCCCCTAGTTAAGGAGTAGTTACATTTATACAGTCCTAAAATTACATTCAGCCCTTTGAAGGGAAATGCAAGACTGATGTGGCCCCCAGTGAAAATGAGTTTGACACTCCTGCTTTAGAGGTTACATGACAGCTGTAATAAGATGACATTTAATTCCTACTCTTCCTTTGCAGAAAAGGAGAAACCACATTTCATTTTGGTTTTGCTTAGTTTTCTATCACTTCCAGAACATCCCACTTTCAATGGAACAAAAGACTTCAAATGTGCGACTCCACAAATGACAATTTGTAAGCATTCCGAGATGAATGAAGGTTGTTCCTTTTTATTCCCCATGTTCTCACAGTTTCTCTGCCAATAATACTATTTGTTACACCACATGTGGCCAGCCTTTTACGTGACCTTGGGAAAAAGGAAAACAAGGTGGATAGAAAACAACCTCTACAGGAATGGAATGTCTTCAGATACTCCAAATCATGGGTTTTAATTTAGATCAAGAAATGTCAGTGATGTGCTCTGTGTAGCATTGGGTTTTCCCATTTCAGACATGCCTGTGACTGTGGTGTTCCCAATTTCAACTAGAGTATGGGTCAGACACTCTGAAGGTGACTTTAGATCAAGGAAAATTTTAACACATGAGAGCCATTTGGAATCTCTCCAATGAGAGAGAACCCAATGATCTTAGAGTCTCCTCTAGGCAAAAGTGAAACATACAGTTCCATTGTAATTCTGTAAATTGTAAATCTGTCTTCTGTAATACTCCATCTGGGCAAAAGCTAACTACATTCTGCATTCTTGGCTGAAGGCATTACAACTCAGCTTTATTTTGAAATACATCTATTGGCTAAAGACACCTAGGACATCCACAGAAACTGCATAATGGTAAGGGTTGAGTAAAATTAAGCACCCCTGGTCAGAAGTGGTTTTGTGCAAGGATAAGGCACATCTAGTGCCCTTTTTGAAGGTGAAATGAAACTAATTGGATAATCTCTAGGACAATTAGGCTGAAGTGGATAAAAGAAGTCACTGATCAACTAAAAAAGATATATTCTCTGGTAGAGGGAGGAAAAACTTTGTGTATATCAAATGTGACACAAGGAATTGAAATTTTATTTGATAAAACTAAGATTTCTTTCCTTTTGTAATGGTAACTACATTAAAGGGAAGATATTGGACCTGAGATAGATGGAGATTGGACTTTTCAGGTATAAGAGAACAGTACACAAAATGATATTGTTAAATATCAGTTGTAATTAAACATCCTGTGAAAAGAAAATAGATTTTATACCTAATTCTACTTAGTGGTCTATGTGGCTATATGCTCAGCCCAAATGAAAGCCTTAATTATGCTGCTACTAAAAGCATCATGTGCAGAGGTGAACATCCTTTGCACATTAAGCACATTAACAAGGCATAGCCGCAAATAAACCTAAGAGAGATTACACTAGCACATACCTACTCAGAGTGTGCATCCATAAGAGGGTTGGTCAAACTGAGGACACCATCGGTCATCTTTCATAGATGAAATTAACTGGGTCTTTGGGTGGAGGGTGTGAAATTGACCCCATGGCTTCTATATCTATTGTCCTCTAAACAACAGGCCTCAAAAGTTTTGCAGCAAGGGGAGGTGATGCTTGCATTTAATTGCATCTAATATTTCTTGCAGTCAATAGCAAAGAGACCAGTGGTCAACCAGAGGGTTATGGTATCCCATTGTATTTCCAAGGTCTGTCCCAATGCCTGGCATTGATGGGGGCTCAGTAAATGTGAAAATGTTACATAATCTGCAGTGACATAGTAAGACCCCAAGTCAGCTGTAAATAACAGTAGGATGTTTTCTTAGTTAGGTTTTCTTAGTTTTCTTAGGTGCTTTCTAATCTCTGTAGAAATGGTGGGCATCTTGGGAAGTTTCTTGGGTGGCAGGGAGCTGCTGTAGGACCAGTATGAGGGATGGAAGGAAGCATGCTCTCAGCATCCATGGGTTATAGAGAAGGAACTGTCCCACTGCAGGAGGTCTCCATCACTTGTTGATTATAAGTCCTTCCCACTTATCCCACAATTCCCTAAAACCCACCTCTATCCCACAATTCCCTAAAACCCCCCTCAAACTTCAGGACCAGGCTGATCCCTGGCACAGTTCCCCAAAAGAGAGCTCGATGCTACCCAGGGTTGGCTCCAGTGACCTATCAAACTTGAAGGCTCAGGCTTTTTCAAGAATATCCTGTGATCTCTCCTCTGCACCACCCTTTATGCCTGCCTGATGCTCTGATGATGGTGTCCCACCTAAAGGGAGAGTACTAGCCCTGGAGACCTCTGCTGGTGTCCCAACACCTATATTCAAGTACTGTCACATGAAAGGTATAAAATCTACCATTCTAACCATGTTTAAGTGTGCAATGGCATTAAGTGGCATTAAGTATACATTGTGATGCAACTATCACTACCATAAATCGCCAGAGATTTTTCGTCATCTCAAACTAAAACTGTTATACCAATGAAACAACAACTCCTCATTATCTCCTTCCTCAACCCCTGGTAACCACCATTCTTTCTGTCTCTATGAGTTCGACTATCCTAGGTACCTCATATAAGAGGAATCATCCTTTTTTGCCTGGCTTCTTTTACCTGGCATAATGTTTTCAAGGTTCATCCATGCTGTAGCATGTATCAGAGTTTCCCCCCTTTTTTAGGCTGAATAAGATACTACTTTTTGTCCACCGTTTGTTTGTTGATGGTCACTGTGCTGCTTCCACCTTTTGAGTGTTGTAAATAATGCTGCTGTGTACATGGAGGTACAAATTAAAAATATCTGTTCAAGTCCCTGCTTTCAATTCTTTGACATACATACCCAGAGTAGAATTAATGCATCATACAGTAATTCTATTTTTAATTTTTTGAGAAACCACTTGTTTTCACAGCACCTGCAACTTTTCACACATCCACCAGCAATGACCTGTGTTCCAATTCTCCATACCCTTGACAACACTTATTTTCTTATTTTTCTTTCTTTTTAAAAATAATAGCAATCCCAGAGTATGGAACAGTATCTCATTGTGGTTTTAATGTGCATTCCCCTAATTACTAAGGATGTTGAACATTTTTTAGTGTTTATTGGCCAGTTGTGTATGTACTTTTGGAGAAGATATTCAAGTCATTTGCCCATTTTTAATTGGGCTGTTTTGTTGTTCAATTGCTAAATGTGTTCCTAATCTAGATGGAGAAATCCTTATGGAGAACTTTGAAGCAGTCAGCAAAGTAGAAGTGGCCTGACTGAACTCTTACTTAGGCCACCATTTGCCCTACATTTATTAGCTCACTTAATACTTACAATAACTACACAACTATTGGTAAGAGGTTGGGTGAGTGAGCAGCTCGAGGACACAAGCAACATTAACATAAACAGCTCTTGGGGGCAAGGACTGCTACGCCTGGCTGCAGATGTCGGGGGTCACTCTAGGGCAGCGGTTCTCACCCCCATCCGCCATTGGAGACACCTTGGGCTTTCTTCTAAAAACTCGGTATCTTCCCCCCTCCACCAAACTTCCACAACCGGCTGTCTTCAGCTCAAGATGCACATCAGCATCACTAAACTCCTAGGAAGCTTGTAAAAGCCGGTTTGTCCAGGCTGCCCCCATCTCAATTACATCACAATCTCTGGGGTTGGTCTTGGGCGCCAATATTTTTGAAACATACCTAAGTAATTCCAAAGCGCAGTGAGGATTTAAGATCCATGTCCCACTGCTAATTAAACACTGGGAACTGATTTGAAATATTATATACATCGGTATTTGTTGCTTTTTGTTCGTTTAATTGGTAAAAGGGTGGAAGGTGTGTTTCTTTCTTCCGATCTTTTGATCCAAGGGGAGGTGACCCCGTCCCCACCCAAATCCTCACAGTAGAGTGCGGGGCGTGACACAAGCCTCCTTAACTTGCACGCCCGCGCTCCAGCCTGGCGCTCCTGACTCCGTCGCTCGCGCCCTCCTCGCGTCACACTTGCCGGGCGCCACACTTGCCACGCGCCCGCACGATCTCCAAAGTAAACACTGAGGAAGTACGGGGCAGGACTGGTACAGCACCGCTGAAAGCTTCCAGCCTCAGAGCTGAGGCGGGGTTTGAGCCTTGGTGGAGGACGTGTCGGTCTAGCAGCGGGGTGTCTCGGGAGTCTGCGGTCTGTACGGTGAAATCATCCAGTGGTGAGCGGCCGGCGCCTTCCCACACGGCCGGGTTTCGGGGTCCGGGCGGGGGGCGTTCTTGGTCCACAAATGGAAGAGGCGAGGTTGGAGGTGGGAAGAGAGTAACTCCCTCACACCCCCAGGACTTTCTGCCAGGCGTGGGGGACGACTGCCCAAGTTCTGGGGCCTGGATAAAAAGTACAAAAGGACAGCCATTCACGCCCAGAACCAGCAGCTATTGAAGCTGGTTGGCCAAGATGCAGACAGGAGTGAACACACACACACACACACCAGTAAAGGTCTCCGGGTCAGCGGTCAGCTATGGCGCAAGTGTGGCTTTTCTATCCGGGGGCTTCCTTGTTGGACACACTTCCTGCGGAAAGCAGTCCAGCCTGTCCTTGCCGCTACTACTGGTGCTGGCAGAGTAGTTCGGGGCGGGGGCGGGGGCGGGGGCGGGGGCGGGCAAAATGAGTTTTCCCGGGAGAGGAAATGTTGTCCAGTCTGAGATCCAGAATACAATGTTTCCTAACTTAAAACAAAGCAAATTTTAGTTTTAAAAATGCATTCCACATTCACTGTGGTTGTTTAAATAGAGGCAGAAAAACACTGAAAAGAAAAATAGCATTAGCCCTTGGGACTAATAAAACTCATAGGTTTGTAGTTCTTCCTAAGAAGGAAAATAATGAAAACCAGTCCTAAAACTTCAGTTTTTATTAGGCGGATAACTAGTAGATAGCTGATTACTTTTTTTTATTGTCGTTCAAATACAATTGTCTCCATTTCCCCCTCCCACTCCCCACCACCCCAGCCACTCCCACCTCCCACCTCTGTTCCCACCCCTCCTTGTTTTTGTCCACCTGCCCTTTATAGATGTTCCTGAAAATCCTTCCCTCTTTTCTCCCCGCATTATCCTCTCCTGCCTCCCCTCTGGTTACTATCAGTTTGTTCTTAATTTCAATGTCTCTGGTTATATTTTGCTTGTTTGTTTGTTTTGTTGATTAGGTGCCACTTATAGATGAGATCATATGGTAGTTGTCTTTCACTGCCTGGTTACTTTTAAAGAAAGTTTAAAGGAATATTTCTCAAGAAAGACTTTCTGAAAAAATTATGTGTGTGAATGGAAAAATGAAGGGTATGTTTGTGATTATAACCCAAAAAGGTCTAAATGGTTACACTTTTCATTCCAAGGAAATTTTTTTTAATATTTTATCTTGCATAAGAGAAAAAATTTTAAAAACAAGTATTAAAACACGATGTTTTTAGAGTGTTAAATAGCAGTGCTCTATTTCTTTTACATTCACTAACTCAGATCCCTCAGAATATCCGTGCCTTCTTAGAAAAAAAAGACTGTGAGGATGCCTTTGTCAACAATTTCGGGTTACCTTTAGTAAACTAGAGTTTCTGGGGTTTGCAGTTATGCTCCAGAGATTTTAAGAACAATTGAGATTCAAAAAGTACCTCGACATCCTCCTAAGGTAGTTTGTGAACTGAATGGGCACAGGCTGCACAAACAGTGTAGGTTCCCTAAATCACTTAGTATGGTGCCAGAGGTGTCCAACCTTTTGGTGTCTCTGGGTCACACTGGAAGAAGAAGAGTTATCTTGGGCTACACATTAAGTACAGAAACACTAATGAAAACTGAGGAGTAAAAAAAAGGTTTTAAGTAAATTTACGATTTTGTGTTGGGCCATATTCATAGCCATCCTGGGCTGCATTTGTCCCATGGGCTGTAGGTTGGACACACCTGGCTGTAGACCATTTTGGTGGTGAGTAGAACTAATAATTCAAGTCCTATGCCACAAGTTCCTACCCCTACAGTACTCTGACTTACATAAGAAATGTCCAAACCTGTAAGAATTTTTATGAGTTTATTTGGGCCAAAACTGATAATTGCTAGGAAGTAAAATCTCAACAGATTGAGAAAATGCTCCAGGGAATGCAGTTATTCACCTTATTTTATACATTACAATCAAAGGAGGAGGCATAAGGTGTTTACATTAAATCTAAGTAACTCTGGGGGTCCATTTTCTTCTGGGGTTCAGAAGAAACCATGTGATTTGAGGGGTCCAGAAAAAAATTACCTTGATATTCCAAAGGTATATTATCAGGAATATTATCATTAATGCAAAAAAACAAAAAGTCTCAGTCAGTTAAGGTGAAGACTGACCTTTGTTTAAGGAAAATACTGCTCTAGGACATGAGTACCTGCCATGAACTGCTTTCAATTAGAAAGTTTTAATTTTAGACCATTCTATGTGGTTACTTTAGGTCTCTTGAGTTTGTAAGGCTGCCATGTGAGGCATTGCCTGAGCTTGTCAGGTTTAGTATATGGCCCCTTTTTTGTCCACACTCTTCAAGGGGAGAGAGTGGGACAGTGGAGTTGAGGACGGGTTTAGTTTTCCTTGGAGGATGGTTCTTAGGCATCCAGTCGTAGGAGAATGTTTAACAGATCGCTAGTACTTGTGATATTGCTGGTGGAAGTGGAGTTCTTGTGACATCACAAGGAAAGCATTTTAGGAGACCCACAAGGGAGGATGAGGTATGACAAGATTTATTTGTTGCATGGCCTGCATTAAATAACTTGAGTTTCAAAATCATGCAAACAACTGCTTCAGAGGAAGAGGGAACAGAGGTAAGCTATGCAATGTACTCTGAGTTACAGGCCACAGGGACTGGCAAGCCATGCTGTCTTCTGCAGTCACCTACAGGGGTGATGGACTGTAAGGGGGCATTGCTTTGTGTCTTAGAAAGGAAATAATTTTCCATTTTATAGTTATAGAGATCTTGGCTGTAACCTTTATAAAGGTATGTGAAACAGTGTCTGCTGAGCCCAATCATTTGGACTTTTTTTCAGTATTATGCCTACATTCCAAAAATATAAAACAACAAAAGACACCCACCACATTCTTAATCTAATGGCCCAAAATCAATATACGGGGTGGGGGGCAAAAGTAGTTTTACAGTTGTTCATATGGAAAATAATGTAATGGGCGGACCACCCCATAAATAGGGAGGGGTGGAGAAGCACCAAAAACAGCACATGTGTACATTGCCCTGACAACCAGGGCTGTGCAAGCATGATGCAGCAAGAAGAGGCAGGATGGGCTGGTGCCAAAAGGTGGGGAGGTAATTGGATGGGAGGGACATACCCTAACATCTACTTCTGCTGTGTGAGGGATTATGGGAGCTGTCTTAAAAAGCAGAGCAGATGGCAAATGCATGCTTTTTGCTCCCCCATCCCCTGGCTGGTGAGTCTGCAGCTGGGGTACTGAAGTTCCTGAGCCAGTGGGCTTTGTCTGAGGTTCCTGAACTGGCAGGCATTGCCAGGAGGATTCCCCATGGAGCGCAGCAGGTTCTGGTAAGAGGGCAGGGGGAGGCTCAGGCTGACGGGTTCAAAGAGTGTGGCTGGCTGGCAAGCTCCACATCCTTTCACCAGACAAGAAGCTGTGGTGGCTGCTGCCTGCCCGCAGCCCATACTTACAGTGCAGGCCCAGCAATTCCCATGCCCCTTCCTAGATGGGAAGCCATGGTGGCTGTCACCTGTCTGCAGCCCATGCCAGTGCAGGCTTGTCGGTGGTAGGGTCCCAGTGAACCTGGGGAACAGGAGGCTCTGCCCCCATTCCTGAGTATTCCAGGCCTGACCAGGTGTGCTACAGCACTAGGCTGGTAAGAACAGGGGCAGGAAACTTGAGCCTGCAAGTCCTAGCAGGCAACGCAGCCTGGTGGCAAGCCCCATACCCTTCCCCTGCACATGAAGCCACCTTGAAGGCTACCCACCAGCTGTCTGCACACTCCTCTGCCAGCAAAGTAGGGGGGCTATCAAGAAACTTGCTGTGCATATTTTAAATTAAAAAGTCTCCCCCCACAAAAAAATTCCTTTTTCCTTTTCACCAGACTCTTGTCTCCAGAGTTTTTGCCTATGGGTGGTAAGTGGTAGAAACCCACTGGTTGTTTGGTTACAATAGTACAATACTTAATAAATAATAACACAAGAATAAACTGTTTTACAGACTCACAACTCTAAACCTACTTTTGCCCCACCCTGTACTTAACTCTGAGCTGAGAACCAAAATGTACAATATATTACTGATGCTGACTGGTGAACTTTTGTATTCAGTAAATTAAATAGGTTTCATTTAGTTGGATCCCGTACTCACGCTTACCACTGACCCTTATCAGAATGTCCTATTGTAGAAAAACTGATGCCAATTTCCTCTTCCTTATCTTCCTCTCCCCTAGGCTGGTGGACAATTTCTGCATTTGTGAAGGTTACAGTGTGCCTAGTTGCTTCATGTATGAGATCTACATGGACATCTGTGGGCAAAATGTCCAGAACCAAGTCAACCTAGCCATATTTGGGAAGGTAGGTTGTGAAGATAAAAGTGTAGAATCCTGAGTTTTTAAAAAAAGAACCAATGTTAATTGATGAGGCAATGTTAGAATTTAAGTTTAATGGATTCTCAATTGGGTATAATTTGGCTTTGCTCTGGGAAGCCAACCAGATGGCTAACATGCTGTTGTACTCCATCTCTATGGAAAAGCCATTCTTTCTTTGTCCACACTTCATAGTGAGGGCCCAGTAAAGGTAAGGAATAGAGTGACACCTCAGAGATTCACTCTCTGATCACCATGGTGGCTCCAGATACCCAACCAGTTTTGCCAGGACATTATTCCCTGCATGAAATGCCCAAATTCAGCTTCACACAAGTCCTAGGATCCACTTTGTAGTTCAGAAAACTGATATTTCTAACAATTTTATCAGAAAACTTAGAAAACTCATTAAAGATTTCCTCTGGAAGTTAAGAGCCCTATCAGGAACTTTGTTTAGTTTATACAATATACAGAGAGGGTTAACAGAGGATAGTCTTCTGAGACCATCCACATTTAACAAATATTGAGCAGCCTCAATGTTCCAGGGACTGTTTTAGATGCTGAAGATACAACAAATGAAAAGAACATTTCTGACCTTACTGAACTTATTATATTTTAGGTGGGGAGACAGATAACTAAGATAAAATATATAGTATATTAGATGGGTTAAATGCTAAAGGAGAATATAGAACAGAAGGAGATAGGACTTTAAGGAAAAGGGATATCTCATCCAATCCAATTGCAAGTTGGACTGGACCTCATAGTCCAGTGCTGTCCAGCAGAAATATAATGGGACCATAGACATAATTTAAAATATTTTAGTAGCCTCATTTTTAAATATTTTTAAAGATGAAAATAATTTTTATAATTTTTAAATATAGTCCAAATTATCTAAAATATTACCTTTTCACCATGGAATCAATATTAAATATCATTGAGTTATTTTTTTCATTCTTTTCTTTAACTAAATCTCAAAAATCCAGTGTATTTTACATATAAACCCCTTTCAGTTTGGACTAGGCACATTTTAAGTGCTCATTAGTCACATGTGGCCAGTGGTTCCCATCTAGGACATACCATGACTAGATGGTGGGTGAGTCGCCAGACACCTTCTCTTTCTCCCTGTGGTAAATCCTTTACCCACAGGGACTCTGCTTCTCTCCACTGGCCTGCTGTGGGCCCTGTAGCCTCCTCCTCATCTACCTGCCTGGCAGCTTGGTCAAATGGAAGTGGGGTTACTCTGACTTGACATGTTTTGGGTCTGTATGATCCCTACTTTCTTTTCTAAGAAGTGAAAAACTAGTTTTCAAAATCTGTTTCAGACTTTCTTAGAAGTTGTCTCACTTCTAGGGAAGTCCCTAGAGTTAAAACAAGACTTTGGTGTGTATGACAATGGGTATTTTGTTAGCATTTTTCGTCCTAATACTCCCTGAGAATCCTTTCCAAAGGCACTAACTTGCAGCTCTTTTTGGAAATTTACCTGAAGAATGGGCTAGTGGAGCCCAGTGGAGCTGGGATTGGGAACGTATCCTGTGCTACCTAATTTGTGACTAAACAGAGAAGGGAGAGGAAAGGGAAAAGGATATGATTCCAAAGTATGTTTACAAGAGAAACAGCAAGATACCCAATTCTCATTTCCTCCCCCAACCCCTAGGAATGGAGTCAATTCCACATCCACAGCAGTTCCTGTGCAGATGTTAGAATGTTTCTTGCTCCTTTTGGCAGTCCTGGGTATAGGATGGGTAATACTCATTTCTAGTGCAAGTGATAATTTTACATGGATGAGGGGATTTCCATAACATTGGCTTCCTTTTTGAAAATAACATTTACTGATTTTTTCTGATTATAAAAGTAATATACCCTCATAGCGAAAATGTGAGAATTGGAGAAAAGTGTATAAAAAGAAGAAAAATACCTGCTACATCCAGAGATATAGCCATTTCTGTGGTTCATTAGAATGCTCATGCACACATGCACACCTGTGACCAGAGGAGCCAAAGAAGAAGGCACACAATGGGGGCTTCTCCTTCCCTTTCACCACCTTCTCCCACCTTTCTGGGTGTTGGTTTGACCCCTCCAGGAGGGCGAGGTAAAAGCAGCTGCAAAGTTCCTACTGCACAGCTTCATGCTTTGGAGACCAAGCTGACTCTTGTATTTTGGTCTCTTTGGTGGCTTCTTCAGAGTAGCCCTTGGAAATGTTCTAGTCATGCCTTGCCTTGGTGACTGACTCTTTCTGAAGCCTGACAGCCCATCCTGGCACCCTTGCTATACAGAGTCTGGGCTCTTCCACATGTCACCTCTTTCTTATTTGTGGCCAACTTCTGGTCATGGGAACTACCACCATTCTTGACCTGAGCAGACTATGGGTATGCCAGCTAAAACCAGGGCAATAGAACTCTCTTCTGGCTGTCCATCAAGGCCACTGGCCAACCTATCTCTCATCTGCGAGGACTACTGTGCAGCCTGACATAAACTGTAGGGCCCTTACAATAATCTCTTTAGTCAACCCATGAATCCCTTTCTGCTAGGCTTATCTCACACACCGTTCAAAGGCAAGAGAGTAGTCTTGCCACAAGAAATACCCTCACACTTCCTTTTCTCTCTCCCTCTTTGTGCATTATTTGAGTTGAGGGATTTTCAGAGTTTTAAAACCAAATTTTAGTGAAATGACTAAGGGTGCAAGTCCCCTTGAGTGTGTGTCTCACAATACACTTTGCTGTCCGTTGTCTTCGTGCTCTTCCTCTTGTAACAAGAGACCCCACCCACCCCAAGAAATGGTGGAAGGATTGAGAAATGCAGAGGACTGTGCATATGTGTGTTGCCCCAGGAACCAGGAAAACACACATGACTCAGTAGAAAAGAAGTGTATAGGGCTAATACTTAGAGCTAAAGAAGTGATTGGATGGGAAGGACATGCCCTCCCATATACTTCTGCCACATGGGGGACTATGAAGAATGTCTTTAAAAGCTGAGTGGGTGAAAATGTCATGTACTTTACTCTCCTTTCCCCTGGTTGGTATGTTAGCAGCCAGTGTCAGAGGCTTAGGTGCCTAAGCCAGTGGGTCTTGAGGAGACCATGTGGTCCAGGAGTGTTTCCCATGCTCCTACCCTGTACAGAAGCTGCAGAGGCACCAATGACTGGAGCCCTGCTGCATGGGTCCTGCCCTGGCAGGTACACAGAAACACCAGAGGGCAGCAGCCAGAGGAAGATGGCATTGGGTGCCATGAGTAGGACACCTGGATGCACAGACTCCAAAGGCTGCCTGAAGCCAGACAGCAACTGGAAACCAGCTAAGCCATCTATGTTTCTTAAAGGATAGTGCCTTTGGGTATGAGAAGAGGTCCCTGGGCAACCTTGAACTGAGCTGGAAGAGGGTGGCAGGGTGATTTTCTTTGGATGTTTTAGAGGAAATGGGCTTTGAGGAAGAAACCTGCCATTATTTCAAACTGTATGTACTTTAAATAAAAGATTCCCCTTTTTTCCACAAAATTCTGTCTTCAGAGTTTTTGCCTATTGGCAGCAAGTGGTAGAGAACCCCACTGGTTGTTCAGTTACACTGTTGTATAGATACCATGTAGATGGATGGATTGAAAGATAATATATGGATGGATATACAGATGATGGGTATTCAGAGAGACAGGGAGGTGGGCACACACTTATAGGATGACAGAGTGTACTATGGCACACTTTTTGACAACACTAAGCCTAGAATCAAGCTAATTAGGTTATAACCTTGGACAAGTTATTTATCTTTTTTTGTGCCTCAACTTTGTCATCTGTAAAATGAGAATATTGATAATGTTACTAGTACCTACGTCATAAAGTGCTTTTAAGGAATTAATGAGGAAGCACATGTAAAAAGAATTAAATAACTTTTGTACTTAGGAAACACCCAAGAAACCTAAACTATTACAATCATATGCCTATTTTCACCTAGAATATCATAAAAATTTTCACATTATTTTCAAATGTTTTATAAAATATTTTTGGATGTTCCAGTATTTATCTCATCATTCCCTTTATTGGAAATTTATCTTGTTCATAATTTTTCTCTAATATAAGTAACATAGATCTCCATTTGTATCTGGTAATTTCCCTAGAAGAGACTCTACACAAATGTAACCAATTCATGGCTCTTGTAATAGTTTTTGATATTCTTCCCCAAATTCATAATACTCCTAACCTAGAACACTCATTGGTTAAGAACTATATTTAGCTGTCTAGACTTGGATTTATTGGGTGATTAGGGAAGGTAAGCACTTTTGTGTGTGTTTTGGTCATATGTTTCTTGTTTGTATACATTTTATCACCAGACCACTTTCTTTTTTTTTAATTAATTTTTTTATTTTAGATTATTCAGTACAGTTTCTATCCTTTATTCCCATTCCAGCCCACCCACCCATCCCTCCCATTTCCAATCCTCCTAGTTTTGTCCATGTGTCCTCTATATTTGTTCCTGTAAACCCTTCCCTTCTCCCCTGAAATTCCCTCCCTTCTCCCCTCTGGTCACTGAATACCTGTCCTCTATTTCAGTGTCTTTTGTTATATTTTACTTGTTTCTTTGTTTTGTTGTTTAGGTTCCTGTTAAAGGCAAGATCATATGGTATTTGTCTTTCACTGCCTGGTTTATTTCGCTTAGCATAATGCTTTCCAGCTCCATCCGTGCTGTTGCAGAGAGTATGAGCTCCTTCTTTCTTTCAGCTGCATAGAATTCCATTGTGTAAA
>CM052543.1:79784049-79804013 GCA_028533065.1 Trachops cirrhosus | reverse complement strand
ATAGCTAGTGATATTGAGCATCTTTTCATGTGTTTCTGGGTCCTCTGCGTGTCCTCCTTAGAGAAATGCCTATTCAGGTCCTTTGCATTTTTTAATCCAATTAACTTTTCCCTGAATTCTAAACCCCTTACCTACACTTTGTTCTCCTTATGAAAAGGGCCATTTTTAAATGGAATTTAAGACAGTCTGTTAGTCTATGAACTTGCCTGCCGTCTTCTCAGACCACTGGCCATCTGAATAAAGCACCCATAAAGATTCAATCCCTGTCTCTGCTTACTGGGTTCATTATGTAATAGACAGCATGAACGCTGGTCTTTTCCAGTTTCAGAATGACTGATTAGCTTTTCCTAATAACCAAGAGTCAGTGATAAAACCCAGAGAAGACCCCTAAGTCTACATTAGCTAGTCTGTGTTGTATCTTCTATAAAACATGAGTGGTGTGACATCATCTTTAAGACAACCTTTATTTTTCAGGTATCATTATGATGGAATCAAGAATAGTTCCTTCTTTTATGCCCAGTATACCTTCTGAATGAAAAAAGGCATCACAGGTTAGTATCTATCATTGAAGTAGTTTGGTCATGAGTCACAGCCTGAGTAATATTAGAACCATTCATATTTTTGTTGAATTAACTGGATTTTGGCTGTTCTGCCATTAATCCTTTTTCAGGATAGAAACACATACACCATCACATCAATACATCTTTGACATGGGCAGAAAATCAATCTCTGACAATTTCATTGGCCAGAGAAATGCATTTTCAGTTCATTTCCTTAGATTTTTTTATCTTAACCATTATCTCAATTGCCAAATCACTGGTTAATGGCCCCTTCTCGTTCTCCTTGTATCTCCCTTCCCCATTAAGTGCAGACATTTTTCTTACATCCCACAGTTGGTAATCTTCTTACTGTCTGGCCGAAAGACACATCCTTTTATACCTTTCACCTATTGATCATTCTGTTACAGAGCTTGCCAAAACTGTAAGCGAGCAGACCAGGGCCTATTCACATAGCACCTTGGTGAATGACCCAACAATTCATGCTGGAAGGGGCAGATCTTTATTTACAACATTCCAGCCCTGGGGGAGCCCAGAGCACCTCAGCTCAAAGCCCTCCTTTCCCAATATAAGCACTTCCCATGCTCCCCAGCAAGCTATGAGCCAAAAGCATTCCCCAAAGTTTCCCATGTCCTTATCTGTACAGGATCTATAATATGTTGCCAGCAACCTTCTTGTAATAGTCCAGGAAAGCATTATTATTCCTGATCCAGGAGTTCGTGTTACTCTGGACCACTGTATTACTCTGGTGAAGCTCAAGAAAGGCACAACTCTTAATAGTCCAAGTAAAGTCCAAGTCTAAAAGGCAGCATCTTGCAAAGAAGTCCTTTGCAGCTCTGGAGTCAATTAGAGCAGACATGATCACAGTAGTAGTGCATGACCTAATCCCTTACTACAGACAGTACATCTCTGTCCTCACGTGGCCAAAAGCTCCTCTCCTTCCTAAACCACATGGTCAGGAGAGCTCCACACAGCTGCTACATCCTGCTTTTCTTCTCCTTTCTAAGCTACCTGGCAGAGAGAGAGTGTGAAAATGAGGGAAAAAGCACCCCTCATGGCTCTCCTACTCCCTTCCAAGCAACATGGTCCAGAGACCATGGCTGCCCCACACTTGAGTTTAAATCCCTGTACCTCCTCAACCCCATTTCCAACTTCTCCCACTACATCTGCCCATCCTCTGGTTTCTTCTGCCTTTTTCAGCTGTTAGTCTGGGCAGGCTTTGCCCTGTGACTTAGGGGAACCTCCTTCCTGCTCTCAGGCAGGCTCAGCAACCAAGGAGCCGCCTCCTGGCTACATAACAGCTTAAAGTCATGCCCACCTCCCTTATTCTGAGTCCCTGCCACAGCTACTTAACTATGTAAGAAACTAGCCAGGTGTTATTGATATACAAAATACCTCTTAACTGGTCTGTCCACTTCCCAGCCCCAGGCAATGGCTGTGGGTTTTTTTCCCCAGGTACCCAAAGTTCTGAACCTTGTCCCATGCCTGTTACAATCCCATGGGTGGCTCCTCCTAAATAATTTCCTCTGGTCTTGATGGGGGACTCAAGAGTTGGAAAATTTTAGTTTAAGGTAATAGTTAATAAGCCTAGTAGTTAGTGCATATAAAAAGCTATTGTTTCAGAAACTGCAGGAAGGCCTACCCTGACTCCTGGAGACCACAGGCAATTGACCTTCGTGCTCCAGAAAAGACCGTAAGCAATCAAAGTGGTGTCTGAGCCATTGTATTTCATGAAGAAACAGTCTGCTACCCAGGGTACTGTTAAAAAAATTGCCCAGGACCCAGGACACAAATAAAGAAAATGATCGGTCAGTGGATGAAAGGATGTTAGGAAAATTGCTGGACTGCAGCTTTTATCTGATCAACCTCTTGAATTCCAAATCCTTTATCTACATCTTTTTCCCTTGAATTGCAGACCCCTTACCTACACTTTTGCCCCCTTATAAAAAAAGGCTGACTTGAAAGGAAATGTAAGATGGTCTGTTAGGGTCCATACCTACCATCTTCTCAGATCGTTGGCCATCTTAATAAAGTGCCCATAAAGATTCAATCCCTGTCTCTGCTTATTGGGTCTGGTAAGTGACAGGCAGCACAAACATCGGGTGTTCTGGTTTCATTCTCATTTCTCCAGCCTCCTGAGCTTTCCTCTCTGGCTATTTCTGGATATTTCCATTTAGATGACCTGCTGGTGCCTCATACTTAGTGTGTAAAAATCTACAATAAAGTTATAATCTTCATTCAAATCATCTCTGCTTTCTTGCTTTCTTATTTCAATCTATCATTCCAACAGATAGAATCTGTACATATTGTTGCCTCAAAACTATCCCTAACTCTCTTGGGTCACATTGTGCTGTTAATCCTACTTTTTCAGTTCTCCAGGAGATTTACTCATTTTAGCTACCAGTATTTCCTTTAAATTCTTGTCATTGTACATTGAGATTATTTCCATGGATCCATATGGCCTTCCTCTCCTCAGCCTCACCTCTCTCTAAATATGACCATGAGAAGAGTTTCCCAAAATGCTACATTTTCTTTGTCTCTTTCTTGCTCAGAAACACTCAGGTACTTGCTGTTCTTACCTCCTTTATAAAGACTACAGCCTCGCCCCACACATACACACTGGTGTTAGCACTCCAGTTTCTTCCTACCCCACTTTCCAATCCTGGTGCTTATTTTTCCTCAATATAAACCATCAATTTCAGCCATAAACTCTTCTCTGAATATATCAGATGTGTTTCCATCTTTGCTCCCATCATCCTATCCTTCCATGATGTCATTCCTTTTTCTCTCTGTTTAATTGGACCTTCCTGAATCTTGTTTCTTCCCACTGGTCATACCTCAGGGACCACCTATTCATTGGAACCATCCTCAGAAATACCAGCTCTAATCAAGACACCGTCTGCAAACCTTTTACATTATTCACTGGCCGCTACATTATAAATCAGTAGCAATGTAAATGTAAGTGTAACTGTAAGTGTAGGCATTTCCACTTAATTCATAAACTATTCATTGATACTTCATTTGGCATAAATAGACTACCATGTGACCAAGTAGCCAGGGACAATTTTAGTTTTACTTACAGTCCAGAATAATTATTAAGAATGGCCCATTCACTATCAAAAGTGTCTTGCTTTGGACAATAAATTATAACAAACTATGTGATCAACTTTTGTAGAAGTTACCCTATGTGTGAAGCCGCTGTTGAGGTGGAGCCACCAATATGAATAAGACATGGGCTCTTCTCTCTGACAGATTAATAGCAGAGATTGGTACACATTGAACTGGATGCCAGGTGTAATGTGATGGGTTTCAGAAGTATACAAAAGGTCCTGGCTGGTGTGGCTCAATGGTTTGAGCACAAGCCTGCAAACCAAAGGGTAGCTGGTTCAATTCCCAGTCAGGGCACACACCTGGATTGTGGGCCAAGTCCCCAGTGCGGGGTGTGCAAGAGACAACCACACCTTAACATTTCTCTCTCTCTCTTTCTCCCTCCCTTCTCCTCTGTCTAAAAATAAATAAATAAAATCTTTAAAAAAAGAAGTATACAAAAGTTCCCATGAGAACTCAAAAGAGCAGACACCTTGGGCAGATAGTTGTGAGGGCCTGTGAGAGAGTCATGTTTTGAGCAAAGTTATGAAAGACAGTTTAGAATGTTGACAGGTAGGTTAGGTGGAGGGGGAAAAGGAGACAGGAACATGGAGGGTACCCAGACTTGGGGGAGGAAAGTGAGAGAAGACAAAGGAATGAGAAGTCAGAGGTTTCCTGCTATGTGGGAATGTGTGGAGCTGTAGCACAGGATAAACCTAAAAGGTGAGTTCAGAGGGCCTTGAACACCTGGCTAGGGGCCCAGCCACCTGTAAGTCTTTGAGACTTCATTTGAGAAGTGGGGTGGTATTATCATGGGAATTTTCACAAGTGCAGGAACCATGGAGTTTTACTTGTTTTTAACCCCAGTATTGCCTGGAAGTAGAATGGGAACTGAACTAGCTGTTGAAGAACTGAGAAGTCTGAATAGGGCTTTAAGAAGACTAGACTGAGAAGGAGAAGGTGACAGCTGGAGAAGCTGCCAGTTACTCAGATCAGTGTCTGAACCACAAAAGAGGCAGGTTGGAAAGACCTGAGGTATGTTGATGCAGGACTTCAGTTGTTTGAGTTTCAGTGACATTAGGAGGGTCAGAGATGACTGAGCCCAGCCTGCCTCACTGAAACCTCAAACTCAACCTCAAATAGAGTCATTATGTTCTGCTTCCAACCAGTTCTTCCTCTTCAATCTTACTCATTCCTTAGGCACAATGATAAAAAAATTACATGAACTAAAATAGAGAAGTTAGGGAAGGGAGAGATTTTTTTCAGTAACAATGAGAACTTTGCACAAATGTCTTGAGTAAATGTCTTCTCCTACTGACTGACCCATCCACTCCTGTAAGGCTGGGCTCAGAATCTGTTGTTCTTGGTTTGCTCCAGCAGTCAACCAACAGATAGTTTGGAGATCCCTGCACACACACTCACCAGAGTAAAATAATGACAAAGCTGGCAGTCAGCGTGGGTGAGGGGCCATTAGCATCCTGAGGTCTCTGGGCTGATATCACAGAGAGAGAAAGAGAGAGACTGGAACTGGTCTTTGTGAGGGAAAAAATAGACTTTATCCTCAGCAAAAAAGGAAGGCTGTCAGGAGACAAAGATAAGGACAAAGGTGATATTGGCTTATTCATAAGATAAGCCCAGCAACAAACATTTCACGAGTACTCTGTGCTCAACTTGTGTTTGATAATTGATGAAGTCTAGAGCCTTGGCCAATTAAGAGAATTTTTTAATAATTAAGATTTAAGGGTAGTTTCTTACCAATTCCACATTTTAGGAAATACTAAATATCTATTTTAGAAGGCAAAAATATAATAAATGATACATTGTAGTTAGTAACCTATGAACTAAACTGATAAAAATGTCTTCTATTTTATTATATAGTTTATAATAGGACCCGTGTGACAAATTCCTCTTAAAAATTAAGTCTCACAATACAAACTTTATCTCTAGTTTTCAGATATTTAAAACTGTATAACTCATTCATTTATTTATTTGTTCAATTCAACAAATATTTGAATTCCTACAATAAATCAGGCCCTGTTCTAGCTACTGGTGATGAAGTAGTAAACAAGATAAGCAAAACCTCCCCTTTTGTCACTTTAAGTATAGGAGAAGACAATTAAACAACAGCAATAGTGAGATTGATAGGAAGACGATAAAATGGAGTCATGGGAAGGCCTCCCTGAGAAGATGCTTTTTGAGCAGAAAACTGTAAAAAGGAGCCAGCCAAGTGAAGACAAGCATTTCAAACAGAGGAAAAAGCAAGTGCAAAGGGCCTGAGGCAGGGAAAAATGCAAATAACAGCTACAAAGTCTGAGGGTTGGGTTGGTGAATGAGTAGGAGAGTGAGAGGAAAGGAATGTGAAAACCCAGGCAGAGATCTGTAAGTCTGAGGAAGGAGATGAGGTATTAATCTGAGTGTGATGGGAGCCACTGGGAGAGTCTCAGGCTAGGGAGTGAAGCAATCTGCTTTGCATTTTAAATGGAGATCCTCCAGGCAACTCTGCTGAGACTGGGCTAAGAGAGGAGGCAGAGTGACCAACCCTGGAAGAGATGGCCCATGAGATTTCTCACTGACATAAATGTAATGCTTTCAAAAAGGCAGCGTAAAGTATGCAATACCACAAGTCAATAAGACCAGAGACTCTGGAACAAACTGCCTAGCTCAACTACTAGTAAGCTGTCTGACTTATTGCACTGAGCATAATGCCCTCAAGGTACATCCATGCTGTTACAAATAGCAATATTTCGTTCTTTTTATGGATAACTAATTTTCTATTGTATACAAGTGGCACATCGTTTTTATCTATTCATCTGCTAATGTACACTTAGGTTGTTTCCATATCACGGCTATTGTAAATAATGCTGCAGTGAATATGGGAGTGCATATATCTTTTTCAGTTAGTTTTTTTCATTTCCTTTGTATAAATGCCCAGCAGTGGAATTGTTGAATTGTATGGTAGCTCTATTTTTAATTTTTCAGAACTTCCAGGCTGTTTTCCATGGAAGCTGCACCAGTTTATATTCTGACCAACAATGCATGGGGATTCTATTTTCTCCACATCTTTGCCAGCATTGGTTTATCTCTCTCTTTTTTTAAATAGCCATTCTAACGGTGTGAAATGATATCTCATTGTGGTTTTGATTTGCATTTTCCTTATGACTACTGATATTGAGCATCTTTTCATGTGTTTATTGGTCATCTGTAAATCTTTGGAAAAATGTCTATTCAGAGTTCCGGCCAAGATGGAGGTGTAGGTAGAAACCTTTCGCTTCCTCGCACAACCAAAAGGATAACAACCAATCTAAAATCAATAAACAACCAGAAGTGCAAGAAAATCAAACTGTATGGAGCTCCGACAACCAAGGAATTAAAGAAACAGTCAACCAGAACAACCAGACTGGCAAAGAACCTATAGTGAGGCGGCACACTGTGCAGTGGGGCTGACTAAATGGGAAACAGAGTTTCAGAACTGACTGTGGACTATGGCAGTTGCTGCAGTGGGAGAAACTCCCAGTCTCACATGAGAGTTCATTGGAAAGTGGGCTAGAGACAAGCAGGCAAGCTGGATTGTTGCCTCTCTGGCCCCTCCCCCACAGACAGAGCTGCTGCACAGCAAGGAGGGTTGGCCCACCCTGATGAATACCTAAGGCCCCTCCCCTAACAACTTAACAGGTGTGTGGAGACACAGAAATGTGGCCCAAATGAAAGAACACAGCAAAACTTCAGAAAGAGAGCTAAGCAATGGGGAGATAGCCAACCTATCTGATACTTTAAAGCCCTGGTAATCAAAATGCTCACAGAACTGATTGAACTTGGTTGAAAAATGAAAAAAACAAATGAAAGATACCCAAAATGAAATAAAGCAAAATATTCAGGCAACCAACAGTGACAGGAAGGAAGCCAGGACTCAAATCAATGATTTGGAACAAAAGAAAGAAATAAACATCTGACTGGAACAGAATGAAGAAAGAATTTTAAAAAATGAAGAAGCTGAGGAATCTCTGGGGCAATCTGAAACTTTCCAATATCCAAATTATAGGGGTGCCAGAAGGAGAAGAACAACAGCAAGAAATTGAAAACGTATTTGAACAAATAATGAAAGAAAATTTCCCCAATCTAGCAAAGAA
Organism: Trachops cirrhosus; assembly: GCA_028533065.1. Classification (NCBI taxonomy): domain Eukaryota; kingdom Metazoa; phylum Chordata; class Mammalia; order Chiroptera; family Phyllostomidae; genus Trachops; species Trachops cirrhosus. The sequence goes on along the minus strand of CM052543.1, from coordinate 79,796,242 downwards.
AATAGACTTCCAGGAGGTCCAGGAAGCGCAGAGATCCCAAAGAAGTTGGACCCAAAGAGGAACACACCAAAGCACATCATCATTAAGTTACCCAAGATTAAAGATAAAGAGAGAATCTTAAAAACAGCAAGAGAGAAGGAGACAGTTATCTACAAAGTGGTGCCCATAAAGCTATCAGCTGATTTCTCCAAAGAACCTTACAAGCCAAAAGGGGCTGGAAAGAAGTACTTGAAGTCATGAAAGGCAAGGACCTACATCCAAGATTACTCTATCCAGCAAAGTTTTCATTTAGAATGGAAGGGTAGATAAAGTGCTTCCCTGATAAGGTCAAGTTAAAGGAGTTCATCATCACCAAGCCTTTATTTTATGAAATGTTAAAGGGACTTATCTAAGAAAAAGAAGATAAAAAATATGAACAGTAGACTTCCTCCTACACATGGAAGAAAATCCTAGCTGATCTACGGAGTGAAAGAGCAAACAACCAACAAACCTCAACATATATGAAAATGAGGGACCAAGAATTGTAGTGGAACTGAAAAACCGGACGGTGGGAGGAGTGCTTCAGGACAGTGATGTCCTGGGGACCAGCATGGGGTCTGGGGTGGCTGCGGCCACAGGCCTGGCACCCACTGCCGGGTTTGCCACAGAGACCTTAGGAGAGAGCCAGGGCAACTGCTCCCTCCCCAGCCAAACAAGGTCTGAGAGGCACCGGGAGAGACCCAGTTGCTAGCAAACACACAGGGGCTGTGAGCACCCTTGGAGTCTGTGGACACCAGCAGACTTGAGAGTCGCACAGCGGGTCCTAACCTCTATAGTCACCACTTTGGCTGGACAGTTGGACTGTGGGAGAGGCCAGACCACTATATATGGGCCCTGACCCCCATAGTCACCAGTCAGGCTGGAGAATTGGGCTGCAGAAGAGGCCAGGACACTGTATGGAGCAGCAGCCTTGAGTAGTAGGAATTTCTCAAAAAGAAAAAGTGAAAAGACAGGCACAGTTTGGGGAATTCTCCTATAGCAATTGCTCTGGCCTCTCTGCCACCCAGCCAGGCAGCGATCCCGAGGTTGAGTGGAAGGTTGTGCTTGTGCGGAAGACCCTGGGCACCCCCATAACACTGGGAAGGGTGAGGCAGCCTGGCAGAGGGCGCATGTGGAAGGGCAACCTGTACCCCAGCCCACAGCAGTAACCCTGGGGAAAGGCGTGGTTCCCACACCCAAGGCGCAGGGGAGAGGTACAAGAATAGCTCCCCAAACAGTGCTCCTGGCTGACTGAGTGCAGATCAGGAAGGAAGAAAACCCATACCAATCACCCCTCAGTCTGCTGCAGCCAGCAAGACCAGAAAAACCAGTTTGGCCACTTTGAAACCAAGCCGCTTTTTAATTTTATTCTCTTTTTTTAACAATTTTTAATTTTAAAATTTTTATTATTTTTTCCTCTTTCAATTTCTTTATCCTCTCTTTCATTCTTTCTTCTTTTATTCCTTCTTCCTTTCTTTCCTCCAATTTTATCTCTTCTTCCTTCCTTCTGCCATTTTCTTTTTAAATACCTACAAGTGAGATAAAAAACAAAAAAAGCAAACCAAAACCTGGAACTGTCAAAAGATCAAGAGTTGAACCCAAAGAAGGGGCATCACAACAGCTGTGACAGTGAGACAAATTTCACTCTGCTATTACAGAGAACCTGCAAGTTATTGCATATATGTATTATTATAATTTTTCCATTATTGTTACATCTTTTATTTTAATAGTATTTTTGTATTCCTCTTATTTCTGTATAGTCTGCTTTGCTATGCTGGTTTTATTGTATCACTTGACAGGTTTCCCCTGATATCTCTTTCACAGTGTATTGCTAATTTACCGTCCTTCACTTCACTTGTGTCCCATTAGCACACTACTCAAGGGCCTATACTCCCTATTCTTGTTATCTAGATCTCATAGATTCTGTCATATGATTGTTGCTCTAATATTATTGTAAATAATAGCTGTTCCATGCAATTGTAAATACTTCAAAACACCCCTCCCAGGTCTTAGCCCACTTCATGGTTTCCTGAACTGTATTACTGTAGTGGTTAACTCTATTGTCTCACACACTACACCTATTTACTATCTTTTACTCTCACCTTAGCTCAGAATCTGACCTCCCACAACCTCACTGCTTTCTAAAGCCAGCTCACAATCCTTCCTTCCCCAACAAGACTTTTATCTTCTTTCCATCCTTTCTAAAAATCAGCTAGTTGGGAGGAAGATCACGGTTAACACTATACATACCAAAGGATCTCCTATCTCTTCTTTACTGGCTGCTACTGTAAATATCGTAGAATACTATCCTGCTGTCTTAAACCATTTTGCCTTTCCCCTCCAACTGATCACAAAAAAGAGTAGCAGGAAATGGTAAACACCAAGATACCCACTGGAAAAGGAAACCCAAAAATAAAGGAACCACTAACAGACAACAACAGAAGAAGGTGAAGGAGGGAGTAGAAACCATACAAACCTTAATCCGGGACCTATCTGGAAATACAAAGGCATAAACAGTGGAGACACTACCCAGTACAAACAACTGAACAAGTACAAGAGAGAATCCTCAAAATATTATTATACACATGGAAGAATCAGCTTCAACACAACCTGCCCTTACCAGCACAAAAAATACAAGAGGGGGTGGACAGAATTACCCTCATTTAACCAGCTGGTGGGAAGGAACCACCAAAGAAACACCCAACAACACTCAAAACTCAAAGACAAAAACAGAGTCAACTTAAATGACAGACCAACAGAAGTAAGTTCAGGACATCAAGGAGACTGCACCACTGAATCTCACAGGTATTCTACCACAGAAGTTCACACCAGAAACCCAGGGAGCCAGAACAGATCAATTTAAGAAACTGAGCCTAACAAGAAGAGTCTCACAAACAATGGGAAGACAAAGAAACAATCCCAAAATGAAGGGAAAGGAGGAAGCCTCAGAAAGAATGCTAAATGAAATAGAGGCAACTCACCTATCAGATATTGAGTTTAAAGTAATGGTTATCAGACAGCTCAATCAGTTCACAATGAGCTACCAGAAACTACAGGGAAGCTACAATGAACTCACTACAAACTATTTCAACATGAAAAAGGAAATAGAAACTATCAACAAGGGCCAAGAGGAAATGAAGAATACAATTTCTGAACTGAAGAACACAGTACAAGGAATCAGAAGCAGGATTGATGAAGCACAAGATCAGATCAGCAAATTGGAGGACAAAGTAGAAAAAAATACCCAGAAAGAGCAAGAACAGGAAAAGAGGCTCAGAAAGAATGGAGAGGTATTAAGAGAAATGCAAGACAATATGAAACGTAATAATATCTATATAATAGGGATACCTGAAGGAGAGGAAGAGCAAGTTTTAGAAAAACTATTTGAAACAGTAATGATGGAAAACTTCCCCAATTTGATGAGAGAAAAAATCACACCAATCCAGGAAACACAGAGTCCCAATCAAGAGGAACCCAAAGAGGTTTGGGTTTAAGACACATCATAATTAAAATGGCAAAATTCCAAGACAAAGAGAGAATCTTAAAAGCACCAAGGGAGAAACAGGAAGTAACATACAAGGGAACCCCAATTAGGCTAGGAGCTGACTTCTCAATGGAAATGCTCCAATCCAGAAGAGAATGGCAAGAAACAGTCCAAGTAATGAGAACCAGAGGCCTGCAACCAAGGTTCCTTCACCCAGCAAGGCTCTCAATCAAGATAGAAGGCCAAATAAAAGAGCTTCCCATACGAAAGAAGTCTAAAAGAATACACCTACACCAAACCAGCTCTGCAAGAGATGTTAAATGGACTGCTTTAAGGAAAAAAAAGGAAAAGAGAGAGAGAGAGGAACACAGGTACGAAAATGGCAATGAATAAGTACCTATCAATAATAACCTTAAATGTAAATGAATTAAATGCTCCAATCAAAAGATAAAAAAAATAGCTGAATGGATAAGAAAGCATGAACCACACATATGCTCCCTTCAAGAGACTCACCTCAGAACAAAAGACCTACACAGGCTGAAAGTGAAGGGCTGGAAACAAATTTTCCAAGCAAATGGACAGGAAAAAAAGTCAGGGTAGCAATACTCATATCAAACAGAATGAACTTCCAAAAAAGGACCATAAAGAGGAACCCACAAGGTCACTACATAATATTCAAGGGGAGAACTCACCAAGAAGACATAAACATTGTAAATATATATGCACCCAACATAGGAGCACCCAAATACATAAAGAAAATCTTAGAGGACTTCAAAAAAGATACTGACAGGAACACAATTATAGTAGGGGATTTTGACACCCCACTGTAAAAAATGGACAGATCTTCCAAACAAAATGTCAACAAAGATATTGTGGCATTGAACAAGGCCCTAGATGAAATGGACTTCACTGATATATATAGAGCCCTTCATCCCAAAGAATGTAAATACACATTATTTTCAAATACGCATGGAACATTTTCGAAGATACACCACATGATAAGACTCAAAGCAAGACTCAACAAATTCAACAACATTGAAATTATACCAAGCATTTTCTCTGACCACAAGGGACTGAAACTGGACACCAAGCTCAAGGAAAAAACTCAAAAACACTCAAAAACATGGAGATTGAAAGCATGCTATTAGACAATCAATGGATCAAGAATGAAATAAGGGAAGACATTGAAAAGTTTCTGGAAACAAACGAAAATGAACTCACAACGACCCAAAACTTATGGGACACAGCAAAGGAAGTTCTGAGACAGAAGTTCATAGCGATACAGACCTACCTAAAAAAGACAGAAACATTTCAAAGAACCTAACCTATGCCTACAAGAATTCAAAGAGCAACAACAAAGACAGCCCAAAGTAAGCAGAAGGAAGGAAATAACCAGGATCAGAGCAGAATTAAATGACATAGAGGCTAAAAGCACAATTCTAAGTATCAATGAATCCAGGAGCTGGTTCTTTGAAAAAATAAACAAAGTTGATAAGCCTTTAAGCAGACTCATCAAGAAAAAAAGAGAGAAGACCCAAATAAACACAATCAGAAATGAAAGAGGAGAGATTACAACTCATACCACAGAAATACAAAGGATTGTAAGACATAACTGTGAAGAACTGTATGCCAAGAACTTTGAAAACCTAGGTGAAATGGACAAATTCCTAGAAAAATATAATCTTCCAAAACTCAATAAAAAAGAAAGAGAAAGCCTGAACAGACCAATAACGGCTGACAAAATTGAAGCAGCAAGCAAAAAAAACTTCTGATACAAAAAATTCCTGGTCCAGAGGGCTTCAGAGGAGAATTCTACAAAGCATTTAAGGAAGAGCTAACCCCTATCCTTCACAGACATTTCCAAAAAATCCAGAATGATGGAAGACTCCCAAACTCTTTTTATGAAGCCAGTATCATCCTAATCCCAAAACCAGATAAAGACACAACAAAGAAAGAAAACTTCAGGCCCATATCGCTGATGAACATAGACGCTAAAATCCTCCACAAAATATTGGCAAACCACCTCCAACAATAATTTAGAAAGATCATACACCATGACCAAGTGGGATTCATCCCAGGGATGCAAGGATGGTTCAATATGCGCAAATCAGTAAATGTAATACATCACATAAACAGAAGCAAAGACAAAAATCTCATGATCATATCAATAGATGCAGAAAAAGCATTTGATAAGGTACAGCAGCCGTATATGACAAAAAACACTCAGCAAAGTGGGAATAGAGGGAGCATTCCTCAACATAATAAAGGGCATATATGAGAGACCTATAGCCAACATCATACTCAATGGGCAAAAACTAAAAATCTTTACCACTAAGATCAGGAACAAGACAAGGTTGTCCACTTTCACAACTTGTATTCAATATAGTATTGGAAGTTTTAGCCACAGTGATCAGACAACAAAAGGAAATAAAAGGCATCCAAATCAGAAAGGAGGAATCAAAACTGTCACTGTTTGCAGTTGACATGATAGTGTACATAGAAAATCCTATAGAGTCAGCCAAAAAACTGCTTGCCTTAATAAGTGAATTTGGCAAAACAGTGGGATACAAAGTCAATATCCAGAAATCAAAAGCATTTTTGTATACCAACAATGAAACAGCAGAAGCAGAAATCAAGAAAAACATCTCATTCGATACAGCAAAAAGAATAATAAAATACCTAGGAATAAACCTAACCAAAGAGGTAAATGACCTGTATTCAGAAAACTACACAACACTGAAAAAAGAAATCAAGGAAGACACAAATAAATGGAAACATATACCATGTTCATGGATTGGAAGAATTAACATGATCAAAATGTCCACACTACCCAAAGCAATCTACACATTCAATGTAACACCTATTAAAGAACCAATGGCATATTTCACTGACATAGAACAAGCAATTAAAAAATTTATATGGAATTATAAATGACCCCGAATAGCTGCTGCCATTTTGAGAAAGAAGAGTAAAGTAGGGATCACAATACCTGATACTAAACTACATTACAAGGCCACTATAATCAGAACAGCCTGGTATTGGGGCAAAAACAGGCACATGGACCAATGGAACAGAACAGAGCGCTCAGAAATAAACCCAAGTCTCTAGGGTCAATTAATATTTTTCAAAGGGGGCAGCAACACAAAGTGGAGTAAAAACAGCCTCTTTAACAAATGGTGTGGGGAGAACTGGACAGCTACGTGCAAAAAAATGAAACTCCAGAACCAAATTACACCATACACAAAAATAAATTCAAGGTGGATAAAAGATTTAAATATAAGCCATGTCACTATTAAAGTCCTATAGGAAAACATAAGCAGGAAAATCTCAGATATTTCAGGCAAACATTTTTACTGATTTGTCCCCCAGAGCAAGGGACATAACGGAAACAATAAACAAATAGGATCTCATCAAAATAAAAAGCTACTGCACAGCTAAGGAAAACAGTATTAAAATAAAAAGAGAACCAACTGTATGGGAAAACATATTTGCCAATGATACCTCAGACAAGGGTTTAGTCTCCAAAATATATAAAGAACTAACACAACTCCACTCTAAGAAGACAAGCAATTAAAAAATGGACAAAGGACTTGAACAGACACTTCTCCAAGGAGGACATGCAGAGGATCCAGAGACACTTGAAAAGATGCTCAGTATCGCTAGCTATCAGAGAGATGCAAATTAAAACCACAAGGAGATACTGTTGCAGAAAAACGGACTCCTACATGATTCAGGGTGGTGGAATAAGCCTTTTATTCACGCACACGGACCCAGAGGAGGCAGTCTCCAAATTCTGGGCGCAGAACAGGGATTGGGTAGGTGGTTAATTACTCTAGTAGCTAGGCGGGAAGAGGAGAGAGGAGGGGCTACATGGTGCAAGCAGGGAGCACAGAGGTGGAATGCAGAAGCTAAGGGTACAGAAGCAGAATGCAGAAGTTATCTGGGGCCCGGAACAAAGAGTCAGCTTTGGCTCTTATAACATTACCCACTTTGATGCTAGACTGAGTCTTCTTCAGTCATAGCATCACCAGGTTTGGGCTGGAGCCTCTGGTAGTGGCATCTTTGGAGTGAGAGTATCTTTGCAGTGGCTGCCCGGGCCGCCATCGTCTTTACCTGATCAGTGAGGGTGTGTATTAGGCGCGGTCCTAGCGTTATGATCAGGAACAGGATGAGCAGGGGCAGTTATCTTTACAGCCTAAGTCAGCCTGACAATGGCCCCTGCAGTGGCTGTTTAGGCAAGGCAGATTAAACAGGCGAAAGTTAGGACTAAACACAGATATACTGTTCCTAAGGCAGTTCATTCAGCGACGTTCCATTCGGGTGGTGGTACGGTCACCAATCTGACCCCCAGAATTCCGCCTACAGTGCCAATCAGGAGCATCTGTCCATTCTTGGGAGGTGTTTTCTCCCTCAGCCAGCGACCTCCGGAGTTTTAGAGTCAGCAGTCGAGAGGAGGACCTGGTTCCTTTCACATCAGGGTCCGCGGCTGCCTTGGCTTGGCTGTAGTGGATCCAGGGGGTGACACCTGCAACTTTAAGGGTGGTTGGGGTGGTTAATAATACCAGGTGGGGACCTGTCCAGGCTGGCTGGAGGGGTTCCCTCTTCCAATCTTTTACCCATACATATATTGTCCTGGCTGAAAGGAGTGCACTGGCCTCCCTCGGGGCTGGGGCTCCTGCCCTAGTCCGACCTTACTTATGACATCTAAGGTCTGCCCCAATCACTCTAGATACTGAGTCTGGTCTAGCTCCCCCCTTAGCCTTAAATCTTGTCCTTTTTCTAAAGTTACTATAGGAGTAGGCCTTCCAAATACTAATTCATAAGGGGTGTACCCCGAGGAATTTGGGGTGTTTCTGACCCTCAGCAAGGCTAGTGGCAGCAAATCAGTCCAAGGCAGCCCTGTTTCTTCATGGGACTTGACCAGAGTTTCTTTAAGAGTCCGATTCATCCTCTCTACCTTGCCTGAATTCTGGGGTCAGTAGGCAGTGTGGAGCTTCCATTTCACGTGCAAGAGCCAGGCAATGTCCTGTACTACCTGAGAAACGAACGCTGGTCCCTTGTCACTGCCGATCGTGAGCAGGAGTCCCTATCTGGGGATGACTTCCCTCAGGAGGGGGTATTGCCGCAAGTGGCAGGGCCTGGCTCCAGACTTGAGGTCAGTCACTACTGGGACCTGGTCTCTGGCTAGACCTGGTGGGTTGTCTTTGGCCCAGACCACTGGGAATTCCCGCAGCAGGTTGTTCCCGCCCTCCGGTCTTGGGCTGGGGCTCCCTTCCTCAGTAAAGTGTAGCTTATACTCCTCCTCCTCACATGGCAGGACGACCACTAACAAACTTGGGCTGCTTACCTGTAGGGAGGCCTCACCCGTGGGCTGGAAAGTCAGCCGGGCCCCAAGTTTGGTAAGGAGGTCCCGTCCCATTAGCGGGACGGGGCATTCTGGCAGGTACAGGAACTCGTACCTGATTCTGTGGCCTCCCAACTCCACAGTGCCAGCTTGACAGAAACTCTTAGGGCTGCTGGGCAGACCAGTGGCCCCTATGATAGCGACCTCTCGCCCTGAGGGAGGAGCAACCGGGGTGGTGACGACCGAGTGTTCCGCCCCGGTGTCTACCATGAAGGAAAGAGTCTGGCCCCCATCAGTGGCATGGACCATGGGCTCACAGGGGCTGAGATTCAAGGAGCCCAGTCCCCCTCAGTCTGAGTCTAAGCCGGCCAGGCTGAGGATGGTGGGGGCTGGCTCAATGGTGGACTGGTTGGCTTTCTTCTTACGGTTTGGACATTCTCTCTTCCAGTGTCCTCTTTCTTTGCAGTATGCGCACTGGTCTCGCTCTACCTTATGGTGCCCTTTCCCTTCCTTTTTTCCCTTATTCGTCTCCTTGGGGGGGCGGTGGCCCAGGGCTGCTGCCAGCAGGGCCGCCTTTTTTTCTAACTTCTTCCAGGCCTCTTTTTCTGCCACTTCCTCCCGACTTTGGAAGACCTTGCTAGCAATTTCAATTAGCTGACTGATGTCCATTCCAGCAAACCCTTCTAATTTTTGGAGCTTCTTACGGATGTCTGGGGCAGACTGGGAAACAAAGGCGATGTTGACCATCCGCTGATTGTCCGGACTTTCAGGGTCAAATGGAGTGTATATGTGATAGGCCTTGCACAACCTTTCCAGGAAGTCACCTGGACATTCATCAGGACGCTGCACCACATTGGCTACTTTGGACACATTGGTGGGCTTTCGGGCCCCTGCCCTGACTCCCTGGAGCAGAACTTCGGGATATCTGTCAAGGGCTGCTCTGCCTTGTTCACTGTTATGGTCCCATTCCGGCTGCGTCTCAGGTGCCGCAGTTCGGGTGTACTGGGCTGGGTCTAGAGTTCCGACCAGTGCTGTGGCTTCTAGGTACCAGTGGGCCTCCTGCATGATTCTTCACCTTTCCTCAGTGTTGAACAGGGTGAGGAGGAGATGGCGACAATCATACCAAGTGGGTCGGTGAGTCTGCATGATCAATTCCATCAGGTCAATGAGGGCCTGGGGTTTCTCTGTGTATGAGGGCGTGTGGTGCTTCCAATTCAGGAGGTCGGTGGTGGTGAATGGCTGATAGTAGAGGACCACCGCTCCAGGCTGAGGTGTTCCATGCAGGCTGAGCTGGGGCGGTCCCCGTGCCTCCCTGAGGGGCTTCTGGAGGGGCAGCCGTTCCCTGAGGCGGGATGCTATGGGTGATTCTGTCGGGGCTGATGCTTCTGGAGGAGGAGGTGAGACTGAGCCTGGTGGGGTATCCAAGGCCGGCGGCTGGGGCCTTGGATTATTCATTAGATATGGACGCGGGAAGGCGGGTGGCTCATCTTCCTCCACTTATCCCTTGAAAATTGGGGGTCGCTAGGCGTTGGTGACCAGGATTCAGGGCTGATTTCTTGGTTGTGGGCAACAGGCTTGGGAAGCCTTCCAGCGGGCCCCTGATGCACCTTGTACCCGGGGTGCCTGCCTGGCACACCACTGGAGCCACTTTAGCATATCCTGCACTAGCTCCTGCCACCTATCTGTATATACATACTGATCCGGGTGTCCAGGCTTCCCTGTCACTATCAAGTGGACTGCCCTAATAGTGGTCAAATTAAGGGTTCCCTCAGGGGGCCAGCCTACTCCGAAAGTGGGCCATTCCGAAGAACAAAAGGTTTCCAACTGATCGGGTGTCATACCGGGGTCCTGTCCCCTGAACCGGTTAAAGTTCCGGAGCATGCAGTCTAGGACGGTAGACTGCCCTCCACCCCTGTTTCCTGCCCGATGCGGCACAGACAGACAAAGGAATATGGGTTTTCAATTTCACCCACCTGGCCTCTCCTCTCTCGAGGGACTTTAGTCTGTCTTAGCTAAGGCTGCCTGTGTAGAATTCGGGTTGAACTCCCAGCTGTCATGCCATATAATGGACCGAGGACCCACAGGTTGGGACTCACGCAGACTCCATAGGCACAATGCTGGTGGAGCCACAGACACATTCACTCCAACACGCACACACAGTCACACCGAGATTAATACCTTTCCCTCCCGAGCAGGGAAACCCTACCTGAACCTGAGGCCAGTGGCCTGAGAGGTGATCAGTCTCTCCTTCCACCCTTAGGGTGGGTCTGTTCTCGGGCCTTGTTCCCTGGGCACTTACCAACCCCGCGCCTTCCCAGATGGCCTTAGTCTGCTTTCCCTGAGTGCCCGGGTCGAAGAGCAGCCCGAGGTCCGGACTAAGGGGGACCTAGCTTCTCGGGACCCGAAATCACCGGGGCACGTGCTTCCCTTCAGTCACCGGGCCCCCCCTTGTCGACCCCAGCCACCTTCACCGGAGGCAAATGGCCTGCTGGTGTGTGTTGTCTCCCAGTGTGAGAACCAAATGTTGCAGAAAAACGGACTGCTACACGATTCAGGATGGCGGAATAAGCCTGTATTCACGCACACGGTCCCAGAGGAGATGAACTCCAAATTCTGGGCCCCAGGCAGGGGTTGGGTAGGTAGTTAAATACTCTCCTAGCAAGGCACAGGAGAGGGAAGCAAGGAGGGGCTACGCGATGCGAGCAAGGGGCACGGAGGTGGAATGCGAAAGGTAAACATGCAGAAACAGAATGTGGAAGTTATCTGGGGCCTGGAACAGGGAGTCAGCAGTTTTCTGGGGTCTGGGATAAAGAGCCAGCTTTATTTCTCATGAGAATAGTACTTCACACTGGTCAGAATGGCCATCATAAACAAAGGAACAAACAACAAGTGTTGAACAGTTTGTGGAGAAAAAGGAACCCTAGTGTATTGTTGGTGGGATTGCAGACTGGTACAACCACTATGGGAAATAGTATGGAATTTTCTCAGAAAACTAAGAATGGACCTGCCCTTTGATCCAGCAATTCCACTGCTGGGACTATATCCTAAGAACCCTGAAACATCAATCCAAAAAAACCTATGCACCCCAATGTTCATAGCAGCACAATTTACAATAGCCAAGTGTTGGAAGCAACCTAGATGCCCATCAGTAAATGAATGGATAAAAAACTATGGTACATTTACACAATGGAATTCTATGCAGCAGAAAGAAAGAAGGAGCTCCTACCCTTTTCCACGGCATGGATGCAACTGGAAAGCATTATGCTAAGTGAAATAAACCAGGTGGTGAAAGACAAATATCATATGATCTCACCTTTAACAGGAACCTAAACAACAAAACAAAGAAA
>CM052543.1:79765035-79783549 GCA_028533065.1 Trachops cirrhosus | reverse complement strand
AGGGGAAAGGGGGAAGGGTCTATGGGAACAAATGTAAAGGACACATGGATAAAAGACTAGGGGTGGGTAGAAATGGGAGCGAGGAAGGGAGGGCTGGGTGGGTGGTCTGGGATGGAAGTAAAAGATAGAAAATTGTACTTCAACAACAATTAAAATAAAATAAAAAAGTATAAAAATATAAATAGTAAAATGACAACAAACTCACAACTATCAACAAATGAACCTAAAAGAAAAGACAAACAATGAAAACAAAAATTAAGGAAACAACTAGAACAGGAACAGAATCAGAGAAATGGACATTACATGGAGGGTTTTAAGTGGGGAGGGGAATGGGAGGAATAGGGGGAAAAGGTACAGAGAAGAAGAAGCATAATTGGTAGGCATAAAATATATGGGGAGAGATCAAACATGGTATTGGAAACAGAGAACTCAAAGAACTTACATGTACAACCCATGGACATGAACTAAGGCGGTGAATGCTTGAGGGTGGCAGGGTGCAGAGTGGAGGAGAGATAAAGGGGGGGAAGTTGGGAAAATTGTAATAGCATAATCAATAAAATACACTTCAAAAATGTCTATTCAGATCCTCTGTCCAATTTTATTTATTTTTTGCTATTTATTTCTATAAGTTCTTTATATATTTTAGACATTTACCTCTTGCATATGAATTATAACTATTTTCTCCTATTCAATATGTTACTTTTTCATTTGGTTGATTGTTTCCTTTGCTGTGCAGAAACTTTTCCATTTGATGCTGTCCCACTTATTTATTTTTTATTTTGTTGACTATGCTTTTGGTGTCAAATCCAAAAAATTATTGCCAAGACCAACATCAAGGAGCTTACTGCATATGTTTTCTTCTAGCACTTTTATGCTTTCAGATCTTACATTCAAGACTTAAAACATTTTGAATTAATTTCTCTATATGGTGTAAGGTAGTAGTCTAGTTTCCTTTTTTTTTTTTTTTTTTACATTTTTGTATTGTGGTTCAAGTACAGTTGTCCATTCTGCAGCCCACCACCACTACCCCCAATCCCAGCCACTCCCATCTCCCATCCTCGATCCTACCCCCCTTTGGTGTTGTCCTTGTGTCCTTTATACTTGTTTCTGAAAACACCTCCCCCTATCCCACTCTCTATCCTCTACTACCTCCCCTCTGGTTACTGATCATTTGTTCTTCATTTCACTGTCACTGGTTATATTTTGCTTGTTGTTTGTTTTGTGGATTAGGTTTCACTTACAGGTGAGATCATATGGTATTTGACTTTCACAGCCTGGCTTATTTAACTTAGCATAATGCTCTCCAGTTCCATCGATGCTATTGCAAAAGGTAGGAACCCCTTCTTTCTTTCTGCTTCGTAGTATTAACCTCTTGTAAATGTACCATAGTTTTTTGATCCATTCATTTACTGATGGGCACTTAGGTTGCTTCCAACACTTGGCTATTTTAAATTGTGCTGCTATGAATGTTGGGGTGCCTAGGTTCTTTTGGATTGATGTTTCAAGGTTCTTAGCATATAATCCCAGCAGGGGAATAGTTGGGTCAAAAGGCAGTTCCATTTTTTGTTTTCTGAGGAAATTCCATTTTGTTTTCTACAGTGGCTGCACCAGAATGCATTCCCACCAACAGTGTACTAGGATTCTCCTTTCTCCACGTCCTCTACAATACTTGCTGTTTCTTGATTTGTTTATGATGGCCATTCTCACCAGTGTGAAGTGGTATCTCATTGTGATTTTAATTTGCATCTCTCTGATGGCAAGTGATGTTGAGTATCTTTTCATATGTCTCTGGACCTTCTGTATGTCCTCCTTGGAGAAGTATCTGTTCAAGTCCTTTACTCATTTTTTAATTGGTTTGTTTGTCTTCTTAGAGTGGAGTCATGTGAGTTCTTCATATGTACGTTGGAGATCAAACTCTTGTCTGAGGTATCATTGACAAATATGTTTTCCTGTATGGTTGGTTCTCTTTTCATTTTAATTCTTTTCTGTTTAGCTGTGCAGACACTTTTTATTTTGATGAGATTCCATTTGTTTATTTTTTCCTTTTTGTGCCTTGCACTAGAGGAGATATCAGTGAAAATATTGTTGCATGGATTATCTGAGATATTCCTACCTGTGTTCTCCTCTAGGACTTTTATGGTATCATGACTTATATTTAAGTTTTTTACCTGACTTGAATTTATTTTTGTGTATGGTGTAAGTTAGTGATTGAGTTTCATTTTTTTTCCATGTAGCTGGCCAGATCTCCCAATATTATTTATGGAGGAGGCTATTTTTACTCCATTTTATGTTTTCAGCTCCTTTCTCAAATATTAATTTACCATAGAAATTTGGGTTTATTTCTGGGCTCTCTATTCTGTTCCATTGGTCTATGTGTCTGTTCTTATGCCAGTACTGGGCTGTTTTGATTGCAGTGTCCTTGTAATACAGTTTGATATCAGGCATGTGATCCCTCCTACTTTGTTCTTCTTTGTCAAAATTGCTGCAGTTATAAGGGTCATTTATGGTTTCATATAAATTTTTGAAGTGTTTGTTCTATATCTGTGAAACATGCCATTGGTACTTTAATACAGATTGTGTTGAATCTATAAATTGCTTTGGGTAGTACGGACATTTTCATGATGTTTTCATGATTCTTTCAGTCCATGAACATGGTACCTGCTTCCATTTGTCTTCCTTAATTTCTTTCTTCAGTGCTGTGTATTTTTCTGAGTACAATTCTTTTGCGTCCTTGGTGATATTTGTCCCTAGGTACTTTATTTTTCTTGTTGCTATATCAAATGGGATTTTTTTTTACCTGATTTCTGTTTCTGATATTTCATTGTTGGTGTACAAAAATGTCTTTGATTTCTGAATATTGACTTTAAACCCACTGTCTTGCCAAATACATTTATTAGGTCGAGTAGTTTCTTGGTAGAGTCTATAGGATTTTCTATGTACACTATCAGGTCATCTGCAAACAATGACAGTTTTGCTTCCTCCTTTCCAATTTGAATGCCTTTTATTTCTTTTTCTTGTCTGATTGCTGTGGCTAGGACTTCCAATACTATGTTGAATAGAAGTCATGAAAGCGGACATTCTTGTCTTGTTCCTGATCTCAGTGGGAAAGCTTTTAGTTTTCATTCATTGAATATGATGTTGCTATAGGACTCTAGTATGTGGACTTTATTATGTTGAGGAATATACTCTGTATTATCTCTTTGCTCAGTGGTTTTATCATAAATGGGTGCTCTACCTTATTAAATGCCTTTTCCTCATCTATTGATATGATAATGTGACTTTTGTCTTTTGTTTTATTTATGTGATGTATTGCATTTATTGATTTGCGAATATTATACCATCCTTGCATCCCCAGGATAGATCCCACTTGATCATAGTGTATGATCTTTTTAACACATTGCTAGATGCCGTTTGCCAATATGTTTTGAAGATTTTTGTGTCTATGTTCACCAGTGATATTGGCCTGAAGTTGTCTTTCTTTGTTATGTCTTAATCTGGTTTTGGGATTAAAATGAAAGAGTATGGGAGTCTTCCATCTTCTTGCATTTTTTGGAATAATCTGTGAAGGAGAGGGGTTAGCTCATCCTTAAATGCCCTGTAGAATTCTCCTGTGAAACCATCTGCTCCTGGGCTTTTGTCTGTCTGGAGTTTTTTTGATTACTGCTTCAATTTTGTCAGCTGTTATTGGTCTGTTCAGGCTTTCTGCTTCTTTTTTATTGAGTTTTGGAAGATTTATTTTTCTAGAAATTTGTCCATATCACCTAAGTTTTTAAATTTCTTGGCATACAGTTCTTCATAGTAATTTCTTACAATCCTGTGTATTTCTGTGGTAGCAGCTGTAGTCTCTCCTGTTTCATTTCTGATTTTGCTTATTTGGGCCTTCTTTCTTTTTTTTCTTGATGAGTCTGCTTAAAGGCTTGGCAATTTTTTTTTAATCTTTTGAAAGAACCAGCTCCTGGATTTATTGATCCTTAGAATTATGCTTTTAGTCTGTATGTTGTTTAATTCTGCTGTGATCTTGGTTATTTCCTTCCTTCTACTTGCTCTGGGCTTTCTTTGTTGTTGTTCCTCCATATCTTGTAGATATAGGGTAAAGTTGTTTATTTGAAATGTTTCTGTCTTTTTTAGGTAGGCCTGTATTGCTATGAATTTTCTTCTCAGGACTGCCTTTGCTGTGTCCCATAAGTTTTGCACTGTTGTTAGTTCATTTTCATTTATTTATACAAACTTTTTGATTTCTTCCTTGTTCTCATTCTTAACCCGTTATTCTTTTATAGCATGCTATTCAATCTCCATGAATTTGAATGTTTTTGAGTTTTTTCCTTTATATTGGTTTTCAGTTGCAATCCCTTGTGGTTGGAGAAAATGCCTGATATCATTTCAAGTTTCTTGAATCTGTTGAGGCTTGTTTTGTGTCCTGTCATATGGTCTGTCTTTAAAAATATTCCATGTGCATTTCAAAACAATGTGTATTTTTTTCTTTGGGATGAAAGACTCTATGTATATCAGGTAAATCCATGTGATCTAGGACATAATTCAATGCTGCAAATTGTTGCTGTTTTGTTTTGAAGATCTATCGATTTTTGACAGTGGGGTGTTGAAGTCCACTACTCTAATGATATTGCTCTCAATATCTTTCTTGAATCTTTCAAGGTTTTCCTTATGTATTTGGGTGCTCCTATGGGTCATAAATGTTTACAGTGTTTATGTCTTCTTGATGGATTCTTCCCTTGAGTATTTTAAAGTATCCTCCTGGGCCTCTTTTTATGGCCCTTTTTTTATTTTTTTGTGAAATCTGTTTTGTATGATATGAGTATTGCTACCCTGACTTTTTTTAACTGTCTGTTTTGCTTGGAATATTTTTTCCAACCCTTCACTTTCAGTCTGTGCAGATCTTTTTTTCCTCAGGTGGGTCTCTTTTGAACCGCATATGTGTGGGTCATGTTTTCTTATCCATTCAGATACTCTATGTCTTTTGACTGGAACATTAATCCATTAACATTTAATTTTATTAAGGGTGGGTATTAATTCATTTCCCCCCTTACTTATGTTCCTCTTTCTCTCACTCTTTTCCTTCCTTTGCTTATAGTAGTCCCTTCAGCATATTTTGTAGTGCTGGTTTGGTGGAGATGTATTCTTTCAGCCTCCTTTTGTCTGGGAAACTCCTTATTTCACCTTCCATTTTAATTGACAACCTTGCTGGATAGAGTAGTCTTGGTTGCAGGCCTTTGCTTTTCATTACTTGGAATATTTCTTTCCATTCTCTCCTGGATTATAGTGTTTCTGTTGACAAATCAGCTGTTAGCCTTATAGGAGCCCCTTGTGTGTTACTGCTTGTTTTTTCCTTTCTGCTTTTAAGATTCTCTCTTTGTCTTTAAAATTTGGCATTTTAATTATGCTATGTCTTGCAGTAGGCCTCTTTGCATTCATCTTGATCATCTTGATCGGGACACTCTCTGCCTCCTGCACTTGCATGGTTTTTTTCCCTCTCCAATTTTGGAAAGTTTTCTGTGATTACTTTTTCAAATAAGGTTTCTCTCCCTTGTTCCTTTTCTTCTCTTTCTGGTATTCCTATGATTTGAATGTTGTTGTGTTTCATGTTATCCTGGAGTTCCTTTAAGCTAACTTCATATTTTTTCAGTCTCTTTTTTTGTGCAGCTGCTCTACCTGAGTATTTCTTTCTACCTTGTCTTCCAGCTCAGTAGGTCGGTACTTTGCTTCATCCAACCTGCTTGTAATTACTTCTAGTGTGTTTCTTATTTCAGAAATTGTATTTTTCATTTCTTCCTTGTTTTTGTTTATAGTTTGTCCTCTTTTTCATACTGTTGTAGTTCCCATTCAGTTCCTTGTAGTTGTCTGTGACTTCCTTGAGCATCCTTATAGCCATTCTTTTGAATTCTATAGCTAATAGTTTGCTTGCCTCCATTTCTTTTATCTCTTTTACTAAGGAGTCTTCCATTCTTTTTGACTGCAGGTTCTTTTTTTGTCTCCCTATTTTAGGTGACTCTTTTTGTTTGTTTCTGAACTTCCTGATATTCTGCTTTGCTAGCTGTCTTTGCAGGGTGAACTTCTATGTAGGAGTTCTGTGGAATTCAGCAGAGTGGTGTCTTTGATCTCCTTGTCTGGATGCTCTAGGGTTGGCCTTTCTTCTATTTGTGTGGGCTCTTTTGTTGTACTTGGGTTTTTACCTCTTGGTTCTTCCTTTGTTACTGGGCACTTTCTGACAGCAGGTATATTGGTGGTCTCAGCTCCCACGTACTCTTATATGCGATCAGTTGCCTGGGGAAGGCAAAATGGATTAAGAAAGCAGCAGAGTGCTTTCTGGGATTTAAAGTACCAGCAAGTGGAGAAGAGATAGGAGATCCTTTGGATAAGTATAGTGTTAACTGTGATATTTCACTCAACTAGCCACTTTTTATAAAAGGTGAAAAAGAGATAGGACTCCTGTTAGAGAAGGGAAGGATTGTAAGCTGAATCCAGAAAACAGAGCCCTTGTGTGAAGTCAGTTGATGAGGCATAGTGAGAGTAAAGGATAGAAAGTAGGGGTAGTGTGCAAAAGAATAGAGTTACCACAACAGTGATAAAGCTCCAGAAGATAGTGAAATGGACTAAGATCCGGAAGGGTGCTGTATAGTATTTACAATTACATGGAAAAACAATTATTTACAATAATACTAGAACAACAATAATATGACAAGAAATATATGATCTGAAAAACAAGAATAGGAAGTACACAATCAAGAGTAGTGTGATATTGGAACATGAGTGAAGTGAAAGGACAATTAAAATACAATGTGAAAGAGAGAACAAGGAAAACCAGTCAAACAATGAAACTACAGAAACAAAGAAAACAAAGAAAACTAAAAAGAGAGAAGAGAAATAAAAAAATACTAATAAAATAAAAAAGTAAAATTAATGAAAAATAATATTAATACAAATAAATAATAAAATGCAGGTTCTATAGGATAGCAACATGAAATTTGTCTCCATTTCTAATTTGTTGGGGTTAGCCTTGTGTTCCCCCTTTGGGTCTGTCTCTGAACCTTTCACAGCTCCAGGTCCTATTGGCTCACTTGGGGGAAAAATACTTAAAAAGCCTCCTGCTGTCTTTAAACCCACCAAGGGAGTTCTACTGGTCTTCCTGGATTCAGCAGGCTGAGGGGGCCTGGGCTTCGCTTTTCTCTCTTCCTATGGTTTTGCAAGGATGGGGGCCAGGTCTGGGCCACAGTCTTCACAGTTGCCCAGCTTCCAGCCCTGGTCCTCTGTGTGCTGCCGGGACCCCACTGTCCATTTGCTCCAGGCTGGTGCCTTTAATCCACCAGTTGTGCCATCTGTGAGGTACACTAATCAGGGGCGACTCACACACCATCTTCTCCCTTTTTGCTGGCCTAGGTGCTGAGCACTCTCAGAGCCTCTTCAAGGTCGTTCAGCTCCCCCACTGAGTTAAGTCTCTCTGGGGACTGTTAATTTCCTGAGCCCTGCTGCCCTCCTCAGAACAGTTTGTGCAGGATGCCTCCTCCTTCCTCTTTGTGAGCGAGCCTCCATGACAGCCAGCCTTGGTGGCAACAGGCAGCCGCTGTGTGAGACTTCCTTAGTCATTGGTTGAGAGCCTTTTTTTGAGTAAAATCCTGTTGTTTAAGCCCGCTGTTCTTTTTTTAATTTTTAAGTATATGTTATTGATTATGCTGTTACAGTTGTTCATTTTTCTCTCTTTTTTTTTTTACCATTTATTTAACTTTTTGGTTAGTTTACTTTCAGTATCATATTGTTTTTTTTTAACATTTTTTATTGTTGTTCAAGTACAGTTTTGCCTTTTCCCCTGACCCCTCCCAACCACTCCAGCCCTCCCCACCTCCCTCCCCTGTTTCCACCCCACCCCCCTTGTTATTGTCCATGTCCTTTATAGTTATTCCTGTAAACACTTCACCCTTTTCCCCCATTATCCTCTCTTCTCTCCCCTCTGGTCACTGTCAGCCTGCCCTCAATTTCAGTGTCTTTGGCTATACTTTGCTTGCTTTTCTTAATAAGTGCCTGGCTTTTCACACAGCCCAGTTTTCTAACCAGACTGGAGACTATCTGAGTCAGGGTCTGTCACGATCCCACGATCCAACTCTTCTCACTTCTGCAGGTGTCACCTGGCTCCCCATTTTCTCTGGTAATGACCTAGCTGGCATCCACAGTCCCAGTGGGTGATCTCTGCCCTCCCACCCCCCATCCAGGTCCATCCTGGTACTGCTCTGTCCTCCATGTTTGGTAGGGGAGGGAGCTGTTGATTTGGCTCTCCTCCAAGGTTCCTGCCACAGGAACCAGGCTGGGGCCTGAGTAGCCTTGGCCCCCTGCGTGGGTCTCAGGGACCTTAATGTCCCAGTGAAATCTCCTTACCATCTGTATTTCAATGTCTTGTACAGTTCTGTCCTCCAAACTTCATATAAGCTGGGATTCCGTAGACTGTTCACTCTGTCCCTCAGAAGATTGGCTAGGTGTTCCACCTGTGTGCAGGGTAAATTGTGCTCTGTTCCCACCTACCCCACCGCCATCTTCCACTCCCTCCAGTTTCCTTCTTTTGCATGTGGTTATCCAGTTTTTCCAACACCATTTATTGATCATACTGTCTTTTCCCAATTATATATTCTTACCTCCTTTATCAAAAATTAATTAAACATGTATGCATGGGCTTATTTCTAGGTTCTGTACTCTGTTCCATTGTATCCTAGGCATTTGGGTTATGATGTTAAAATACTTTGGATACTCTTTAAATCACTTTTAGCAGGCAGTCACCTTGTTTAGATTTATCATATTATTTCTGGCTTACTTTTGTGGACTGTACTTCCAAAGATAATTTTGTTTTCTGAACCCTTGAATGCTATTCTTACCTCCTTCATTCTTCTGACACTATTGAGACTTCTGATCAATTCCTTACTGGTACTAAATGGGATTGAACCCATTTCCTGGGGCCACCTTCTGCAGGGAGTAGAGAGCCAGAGTAGCTGTGCCTGGTACCCTTATGCCACTCGGAGTAGGGCAGGGAGATTACAGGTTTTGCTGGTATGGGTAGAATGCCTGCCTTTCACTGCAAGTATAGATTGGGTGTTAAATTGGTCAGTGGCTTCAATACTGTCCATGTGGGGGGACCTAGCCCACCTGTTAATGTGCATTGGATGGGGGGTGTTGGTCAGCTCATCAGGACTTTGAAGCTGCCACTTCAAAGTGGCAGATTGGGTTGCCAGCCCATGGCCTGGTTGTGAAAAAGGATTGTAGCCCCTCTAGGTCTCCATTGGGCTTACCTTTTCTGGCCCTTTGCCCACAGAGTACAGACTTTTCTTGGGACTTATGTCTATGGCTGTTGACATTTAAAGATTTCCCCAGTGCCCAGTGCAGACATATATGAAAGAGAATAAACAAACCCAGGGGACTCACCACAATGTCACTTCTCTAGTCCTGTGTTCCCTGGTTGGTCTACCTTCTTGTTTTCAGCTTTCAGAGTCCTTTATCATGGTCTATTGAATAATTTCCAGGGTATTTATTTGTATTAGAAGGCAGGAACAAGGAAGGGTGAACCTACACAATCTTGTTTCCTGTCTTAATTCAAGCTGCCTCAGAAACATTTAAAAAAGCAGGCCATATATACATTATAAATCAATGTTTCCAGTAAGTGGCTCTCTTAATTATATGATGGTGCCTAATAAATTAAAATATAATGAGTTAAAATATGGTCGCAAATTTGGTTTCAACAAAGTGGTATAGAACCATTTCTTTCTGCTCCTTGCTATGCACAATTATAAACCCTAGGAGTAATGCAAGAGGAAACCAAAGGAAAACTCCAAAAGGTGGTGAGAGGAAATTGAGCTGGTTGAGGCCCCCAGGACAGCACAGCCAGCAGAACGGCATCCTTTAGTTGCCCCATCCAGACCGAGTGTTTCCCATCCCTGACCCAGCAGGAGGAGACATCTCAGGTAGACTCAGTATCAGGTGAGAGGATGCAATAGGGAGTTTGTCAAAAATAAACAGCCAGGGGAAACTGGGTCTGAGATACTCCTTTTCCCCCAGAGATACTAAGTGTCAGTTAATCTGTCAAGGGAGACCCAGCTACAGCAGGTAGCCTGGTCCAAGGACTCGCATTGTCCTCCACAGCAGAACGACCCTTCCCCAACAGAGAAAAAAGTCCTCCAGCCTATTAGGCAGTACCAGCAGAGAGCACCAGAGGCACCAGATAAACCAGACAGACCAAAATTATATATTCATACTCACAACTAAAATTTCCTACAGAGATGTAGTAAGGATACACAATCTATCATAAGGAGAAAAAATGTAGAGTCTAGGGGAATCCACGTGCAAGCTTCCCACACTCCTCCCTCCCATGATATCCTCACACAGCATATCCTCCTCCAGCAGTGAAAATGCAGCAACATGATTGTGATGTTTCTGCTCAGGGGAGCCCAGTAGAGACTCCACTTTCAAACTTTTTATTGGGAGGTGGTCACATAAGTCCCTTCTTCTTGGCATGTACCAGAACTATGGATCACCATCCCCCAAAAAGCAGGCTATTCAGCATAAACTACTATATTGTTTGCACATTCTAGGCACAGTGAACCTCCCTTATCAGTTAACTTAACTGGAGACATCCTGGGAACCAAGTGCCCAGAGGCCAGCCAAAGACCAGTCTTGCAAGCAGGCCTATCTAGGCACAGCAATCTCAGTGCTGCTCTGTTATCTTTTTTTCTGCACAATTACATGACCCTGTGAAAACACTAAAAATAAAAACAATGAAAACACTGAATTGCACTCTTTAAGTGGGTAAATTGTATAGTACATGAATTATCTTTCAATGAAGTTTAAAAAAATCCCAGCAATGTTTTTTGTAGACATAGACAAGCTCATTATAAAAGTTATATGGAAAGACAAGGCCCTAAATAGCTCAAATAACCTTGACAAAGAAAGGCCCAAGCTGTGCACTAAGCCTGGCTTTCTCCAAAACCAAGCCCGGGGCAGTTCAGCAAAAGGCCTAAGGCACCCTGAGATGTGTTTCTGCATGCCAGAGCCTCTACTTTAGTGCATGATATAAGTTCTTAGTGAGTCAGCAGATAAGGGTGAGTGGTGTTCACCAGCTTGATACTGGTTCAAACTCAGTGCTTTGTGTAAGGCCACTCAGAAAAAGTCTCAGGGTATACAAGTTTAGCTGCCACTTGCCATGTGCCTGCACACATTTGTGGTGGAGTGGGGTCTCAGGGAGTTGTCAGGGTGAGGACAACAAAGTTTATCAGGCCCACATAGACCAAGATTTGGCCACGTGAAGGGAGGTTTCTGCACCAGTCAGGCATACAAGGGAAAAATGGCCCCTCTCCTAGAGCTGCACTAATCAATCTGACCCAGATTCTGCCAATCCTCTTGGAGATCCTGAGCTAGGCATAATGGAGCCACCAGGAGTTTGGAGGATGGGACTAGTTGATCTCTTATGGGGGGAGGCACCAGTATGCCAGAAGGTAGGGGAAATGGCAACTCAGTCACTGACATCCCTGAGTATTTCTGGACCTCTACACCTTGGGCACAGATAGCTGACTCTTCTACAAAGCATAAGCTTTGAAGGGTGGGACACAGGGATTCCAGAGGGTCTGGCAATTGCTTTCCCCCAAGCTGATGCTGTATGGAGGAGGGTGCTCCATCAAAGAGAATTGGTGTCTAATGTGTGGAAGAGTGTCTCAGCATAAGGATCCTGGGGCTTGTCCCTTCAGCTCTCTACCCACAGTCTCAAATCCTATTCTCTCTTCACACAACTCCAGTCAGCTCTGCCCTCCCTTCACCAGAGCCCTAGGTGAGTGGCTGCAGACTAGATCTTGTACACTGGCTCTTTTAGGGGATGCCTGAGTCTCTTGCAGACTCTGTCTCTCCCTGGCAGACAGAAACCCCACTGATTTTCACAGCCAAATATTATGTGGGCACCTCTTCCCAGATCTGGTGCTCCAGGCTGGGGAACCTGGTGTGTGGTTGAGACCCCATGCTTTTCAGGGGAGTGTCTCTGCAACTGAGATATCTCCCCAGATTCTCCATTGCCACCCATTGGAATACGTTTACTGTTTTCTTGTCTTTGCCCTTCCCACCAGTCTCAATGTGGCTTCTTTTGTAAATCCTTGGTTATAAGACTTCTGTTCAGCTAGTCTTCAATTGGTTGTTCAGGTTGATTGTTCTATATTTTTGTTGTAATTCCAATTAGGTGCTGTGAGATGAGTGTACTCTCAACTACTCTGTTGCCATCTTGTTTGTCTTTTTTTTTCTTCTGGTCTTTCTGTTAAGAAAAGAAATAGAAACACTACTAACAGCATAGAGAGACCTGACCTGGAAACAGGATTGGTAGCAAAGTGGTGGCTTTCAGGTGACTTGAGGACTTGGCTTCTTCATGCCCACCATTATCAGGCACTGCAAATGAGCATACTTTCTAATTAAAATAAATTTAGTCTCAAGCTAAGCCCCTATCTCTTTCCTATTTTCTTCATATTTCCCCTCCTAAGTCCCATCAGTACAGAATTTCTGTGCCCAGATCTCAAACACTATCTATCCTACCACTTTCCCTCATGCCAACAGAAGCAGCATGAGGACATAGTCCTCACTGATGATCCCCTTAAACTGTACATCTGAATAAGTGGCCATTGAACAGATGAGTCCTGCTGTCAACTGCTTTCATTTTCACTGGGGTGGGGTGGGGGTTGTGGTAAATCTCATTAAAAACTGCTGAGACAGCATCTGCCCTGAACCAAGGAGAAACCAAGGCTTGATTTTTAAAACAAATGAAAAGCTCAAGGCTATTTTTTAAAGGAAAATGAGTATAAATATACAGTGTGCACCATATGAAAAGGACCCCTTCACAAAATCCAGAACGTTTTGCCTCCCTACTGCCCTCTCCAGGGTAACATCATTTCACATGTAATAGATCTCCCCAGATTCCAATCTTGTTTAGTTGGCAACCAGACTGAGACTTGGACCCTTGTGTAATTGCTGACCTAGAAATTTACTGAAGAATTGAGGCCAATGTAGAAACCACTTTATTGTCCGTGAAGAAGGGAGGAGTGTGTGTGTGTATTTTTCTCACATTTAGAGAAATACTTCTGCTTAACTCACTTTTATTCTCTACCTTTTAGGCAAAATCTGTTGTCAATATATTTCAGAAAAATTGTCATTTTTCAAATAGATGAATCCCTGTTCTATCTAATGTAAATTCTGATATCCATTGTACTGTCTTATATTTTTCTCAGGATACATGGAAACTAACCCTTGGCCTCATTCCTAACCTCCTCAGTCCACACACATACATGCACACACACAGCTTTTCCAAGTTAACATTTTAAAGGTTTTTAAAAAGCTTCTAAAATTGTGCCTTCAATATTCTATGCTTTTGTTCTCTTATTCCTTTGTTCTTTTGCCAGCTCATGAGCTAAGGGAGCTGCCTGGGCCTCAGCAGGTCCTGGGGAATCCAGAGTTGTGGGTCCACAGCTGGCTAGTTATGCTGACAAAGCAGAAAGGCACAGGGTTTATCCTTCAGGCCATACCACACTGGAGGAGGGTCAGGTCACAGTGCTGTCATCCTGGCACTTGTAGCCACCACAGACCTACAGATGTCAGAAGAGCACAAGCAGTTCCTTTAGAGGTATTCTTTGGCCCCAACAAGAGCTTCTTTTCCTTCTGTTCATGCAGCCAGGGCACCTAAGCCTTCCTGGGTCTAGGGCTCCCTGCAAGGACTCTGATGAGCCCAGAGGACTCACCTCTTGGGTCCTAATCAGATGTCCAAGTTGTGACTCACTTTTTGACCCTGTCTACCCTATGGTTTTCAAGGGTGGTTAGGGCTTATTGAAATTAAAAAAAAATATCCATTACCTGATTGTTTTCTAGCAGCTCAAAAAACATATGTGTGGGGAATTACACGCTAGGCTGCACCCTTGCTTGGGAAAGGTATGAAAAGCTGGTGATGCTCCTGGGCTCCCTAACATGGAGAAGTGTCTCATTTGTTCAAAGCATCCCTCCTCCGCCCATCCCCAGCCCAGAGATGCTCATGACAATGCAACATGCTCTCTGCTGCCTACCAGTGAGGCCTGAATTCAACCTGCTAAATTTTGCCTCAAGAACATGAATATGAATGAGTTTGACTTTCAACACTTCCAACTGGGTTGTCTTAACTACATTTTGTAGTTAAGTTTTTCATAAAATCGAATGGGTTAGGATACAGTTGAAAGTATCCATCCCCAATGCAGAAAATGACCAATGCATAATTCTTAGCAAACCAGATTTAAAAATAAGATTGTTCTTTTCTGTTTTAAGATTCAAAACTTTGACTTCCTTTGCCCTTCTTGTGTACATTACTTTTTATGACACATGTATATTTATCAAGACAGATTAGACTGGATAATTGAGGTGAGGCCATGAAGTCAGAGCTGGGTTTCCAGATCTACAAATTCTGTTTTTCTTTTCCTATATGTAAAATTGGGATAACTAATTACTATCTACCTACCTAATGAGTCATTGTGAGAATTAAGGTAATACAAGAAAAGCACTTAGCAATGAGTTAGTGCTCAGTATATTTTAGTGATTAGTATTAGTATAATCAAAATGATATTAAATACAGTGTTTTGCAATCATAATGACACATGCCTTTATATGAATACATATTTACTATTTTAACTTTGGATATAAAAATATTCATTAAATTAAGTGTATCTTATAATCAGAACCAAAATAATTAATTTATGTGCCTTGAGTAAGAATTGAAATAAGATTTTTTAATGATTGGAAGACAAAGCACCTTTGTTCTGTAATCTGACACTAAATAAGCATGGTACATAAATTAGGTTTTATTACATTTTTATCCTCTTACCTTTATAATTGCTTCAAGTTGTTTCATTGCTGTTAGAGTGATTTGAGAGGGCAAATTGCAATGCCAAAATGATGTAAATGGAAGTCTGAATTAATGACAAATGATGTCAAAACCTTGGAATGTGAATGTAAATTGTAGTTAGACTAAAAGAAAGTTAAATGCCAGAAAGCACATATCAAGCTAACATTATATTTGAAAGATTTTATGGGGGTTAGGAGGAGATGAGTTGTGTGCCATATAATAATGTCTCAATTCTCTTTTTGCTGGACCCCATTTAGCCAAACTGATCATGAAAAGTAGTTAAAGTAAAATATGGTTCCTTTGCTGTATCTGCACAGCAGTGAGTAAAGTGGACAATCTGTGGGCTCCAGAGAGACCTCCCTGTACTCCCTGTGCAAGGCCTGGAAAGAATCTTTTAACCATCATAGAAACCATGTAGCACTGAGGCCCCCAGTTAAAAGATTTTATTTCTTGAGAATTTGGAAGATGGTGGCGAGGTGGGTGGGAATGGAGCCCACTTCTCCCTGTGCCCAGCTGGAATATGTAGCCAATCTTCTGAAGAACAGAGTGAACAACCAACAGAATCCCAGCTTATATGAAGTTTGGAGGCCAAAAATTGCAGAGGACATTGAAAAACAGAGGGTGACGGGATTGCGTTGGGATGGTAAGGTCCCTGGGATCTGCACAGGGACCAAGGCTGCCCGATGCCTGCCACAGGATACTGGGAGGAGAGTTACATCATCAGCTCCATCCTCTACCAGAGCAAGGAGGGCAGTCCACCACCAGGAGGGACCAGGATGCTGAAAGTCCCTGTGGGGAATAGACATGAAGTGGGAGACACACAGAGGTAGCACACATCTGCTGGGACTGTGGACACCGACACTAGAGAAATTGAGGTGCTAGGCGACATCTGAAGAAGGGGAGTGTTGGGCCCAGTCGGATTCTGACTCGGATAGTCTCAGAACTGGTTGGAAAGTTGGGCTGCGTGAAAAGCCATGTGCTTGTTAAGAATGGCAGGCAGCTGCTTTGTAAGGAACTCTCAAGCAGCAGCTGACTCGCTCCAAGGGTGATTTCAGCTGTACTCTCCCAGAGTCTGAGTAGCTGAGGAGAACCAGGTGCCTCACTTATATAACTCTGCCTGCCCAGAAGCTGAGTGCCTGAGAGAAAGAGCATGCCTGAAAAAATATAATCTTCCAAAACTTAATGAAGAAAAAGCAGAAAGCCTGAACAGATCAATAAGAGCAAAAGAAATTGAAGCAGTAATCAAAAAACTCCTGACACACAAAAGCCCTGGACCAGATGGTTCCACAGGAGAATTATACAAAATATTTAAGGAAGAGCTAACCCCTATTCTTCACAGACTATTCCAAAAAATCCAAAAAGATGGAAGACTCCAAAACTCTTTTTATGAGGCCAGCATCATTTTAATCCCAAAACCTGATAAAGACACACCAAAGAAAGAAAACTTCAGGCCCATATCGCTGATGAACATAGACTCTAAAATCCTCAACAAAATATTGGCAAACCTCATCCAACAATACATTGGAAAGATTATACACCATAACCAAGTGGGATTCATGCCAGGGATGCAAGGATGGTTCAATATTCACAAATCAGTAAATGCATCACATAAACAGAAGCAAAGACAAAAATCTCATGATCATATCAATAGGTGCAGAAAAAACATTTGATAAGGTACAGCACCCATTTATGATAAAAACACTCAGCAAAGTGGGAATAGAGGGAGCATTCCTCAACATAATAAAGGCCATACATGACAGACCTACAGCCAACATCATACTCCATGGGCAAAAAGTAAAATCTTTTCCACTAAGATCAGGGACAAGACAAGGTTGTCCACTTTCACCACTTCTATTCAATATAGTATTGGAAGTGTTAGCCACAGTGATCAGACAAGAAAAGGAAATAAAAGGCATCCAAATCGGAAAGGAGGAATCAAAACTGTCACTATATGCACATGACATGATAGTGTACATAGAAAACCCTATACACTCAGCCAAACAACTGCTTGACCTAATAAATGAATTTGGCAAAACAGCGGGTTACAAAGTCAATATCCAGAAATCAAAGGCATTTTTGTATACCAACAATGAAACAGCAGAAGCAGATATCAAGAAAAACATCCCATTTCATATAGTAAAAAGAAAAATAAAATACCTAGGAATAAACCTAACCAAAGAGGTAAATTATCTGTATTCAGAAAACTACACAACACTGAAGAAAGAAATCAAGGAAGACACAAATAAATGGAAACATATACAATGTTCATGGATTGGAAGAATTAACATCATCAAAATATCCACACTACCCAAAGCAATCTACACATTCAATGTAACACCTATTAAAGAACCAATGGCATATTTCACTGACATAGAACAAACACTTCAAAAATTTATATGGAATTATAAATGACCGAATAGCTGCTGCAATTTTGAGAAAGAGGGGTAAAGTAGGAGGGATCACAATACCTGATACTAAACTATATTACAAGACCAGTGTAGTCAAAACAGCATGATATTGGTGTAAAAACAGGCACATTGACCAATGGAACAGAACAGAGAGCGCAGAAATAAACCCAAGCCTCTAGGGTCAATTAATATTTGAGAAAGGGGGCAGCAACATAAAATCCAGTAAAAATAGCCTCTTCAACAAATGGTGTTGGGAGATCTGGACAGCTACATGCAAAAAAATGAAACACGAACACCAACTTACACCATACACAAGAATAAATTCAAGGTGCATAAAACATTTAAATATAAACCATGACACCATTAAAGTCCTAGAGCAGAACAGAGGCAGGAAAATCTCAGATATTGCATGCAGAAACATTTTTACTGACATTTTCTCTAGAGCAAGGGACATAAAGGAAAGAAAAAACAAATGGGATCTCATCAAAATAAAAAGCTTTTGCACGATTAAGAAAACAATATTAAAATAAAAAGAGAACCAACTGCATGTGGAAACATATTTGCCAATGATACATTAGACAAGGGTTGAATCTCCAAGATATATAAAGAACTTACAGGACTCCACTCAAAGAAGACAAGAAACCCAATTAAAAAATGGGCAAAGGACTGGAATTGGCATTTCTCTAAGGAGGACACACAGAGGATCCAGAAACACATGAAAAGATGCTCAATATCACTAGCCATCAGAGAGATGCAAATTAAAACCACAATGAGATACCACTTCACACCAGTCAGAATGGCCATCATAAATAAAACAACAGAAAACAAGTGTTGGGAGTCACAAGAGCAAAGCCACACCGGCGGCACTCAATGGAGGAGAAGGCCTCTTCGCAGTAGGAGGAAGCTGTGAACACCTGGATACCAGAAGAAGACTATACCACTGAATCTCACCAGTACTCTACAACAGAGGTTCACACCATAAACCCAGGGAGCCAGAACAGATCAACTTAAGAAGCTCAGGCTAGCAAGAAGAGTCTCATGAACAATGACAAAACAAAGAAACAATCCCCAAATGAAGGGAAAGGAGGAAGCCCCAGAAAGAATGATAAATGAAATAGAGGCAACTCACCTATCAGATTCTGAGTTCAAAGCAATCATTATCAAGAAGTTCCACGAACTCTCAATGAGTTACGAGAAACTACAGGGAAACTACAATGAACTCACTGCA
>CM052543.1:79746611-79764535 GCA_028533065.1 Trachops cirrhosus | reverse complement strand
TGTTGGGACTATATCCTAAGAATCCTGAAACACCAATCCAAAAGATCCTATGCACCCCAATGTTCATAGCAGTACAATTTATAATAGCTAAGTGCTGGAAACAACCTAGGTGCCCATGAGTAAATGAATGGATCAAAAAACTATGGTACATTTACACAATGGAATTGTATGCAGCTGAAGAAAGAAGGAGCTCATACCTTTTGCAACAGCATGGATGGAGCTGGCAAGTATTATGCTAAGCGAAATAAACCAGGCAGTGAAAGACAAATACCATATGATCTGGCCTTTACAGGAACGTAATCAACAAAACAAAGAAACAAGTAAAATATAACAAAAGACACTGAAATAGAAGACAGGTAGTCAGTGACCAGAGGGGAGAGGGGAGGGAATTTCAGGGGAGAAGGGAAGGGTTTACAGGTACAAATATAGAGGACACATGGACAAAACTAGGGGGGTTGGAAATGGAAGGGAGGAGGGGAGGAATGGGTGGGCGGGCTGGAATGGGAATAAAGGATCGAAACTGTACTGAATAAACTAAAATTAAAAAATTTAAAAAAATGAATAAATCTTTTAACTATTCTGAATTTCATCTTTTGCACTAAAATAGAAAGTGTAGGGAAACAAGTACACATTTAAATTAAAACTTTTCCAATGCTTTAGTGTTCTAAATATTTCAGTTTTGGGTGATAATATTCATTCAGCATGAGTACATTTAGTAAATACGTATCCAGTGTAAAGCATAATAGTGAGATAGAGACCAAGATGTCTTCAAAATGGCCCCTGTCCTATTAGTACAATGTTTAAAATATCCACCCATATTGGATATCTATTATATTTCTCCTTTTCTTCATTCGCTCATTAATATTAACTTAATTCTTACCCTGTGACCTGTACCATTTCTGGAACTAGTAATGTAGTATCCATAAATCTTGATAAGTTGATAGTCTAGTACTAAAAGGAACAATATAAGCCAATAAATATGATACAGTATGGTAAGTTGTAGAATAGCAGTATGATTAGACTGTTGTGGGTGTCCAGAAGCAGAGATAGCTACGGTGGACTCCCAAGAGGGGGCCATGCAGCTGGAGTCTAGTAAAAAGCAGGGGTTCAACAGACTAAAATAGAATGGGAAAGGGATTTCAGGTAGAATAGTAAGTGTGTGCAAAGGCAGCAAGATGTTTATAGACACATGACAAAAAGATCACTATCTAAAGGAGGGAAGCCAAAGGGGAGGTGGGAAAGTAGGCTGGTGCTAGAAAAGGTCTTGCATGCCCTGTGAAGAATCATGACTTATTGAGAAGAGAGTGTGGGAGCAGTGACACAGATTGCCATATTGGAGAAGAGAGGGTGGTCAGGAGGTTTTGTCATAGGCAGGGTAAGAAACAATGAAGGCTGTCAGATCAGGAGCAGTGACAATGAAATCAGAGAGAAATATTTCTGAAGTAGATGCAATAGGATTTGATCACTTGGACACAGGAAGTGAGGAAATCAGCAGAGATGAGTCCATGACTAATGTCTCATTTAAACCCATCAACCCCAAAACATCACACCCCAAACTTACCAACCTGAGAAGAAAAGGGTTAATATATTCCACTTGTCTCACTACCTCATTTTTTTTGTTGGTAAAAATCTCCTCTGTGGAGATGGCTTCTCTGGAATTCACACATCTAATAACAGGGTTTTATATCAGGTACCCCAAGAGTTGGCCCCAACTTCCTTGACAGCCTACACAAGGGGAGTGGTGCCTTGCCTGAAGTCCCTGGTGAGTCCTTGTGTCAGGGGTGCCATGTCTTAGAATACTGGAGCCTGCAGAAATCTCCAATAGTCAAGAGTGTTTATTAACTGGCAACTCAGTTTGGCAACCTGGTTCAATCATAGAATATGAAAAGTCAACATGGGAGAAAATAAAGAAAAGGAAGCTGCTACTTTGTCTGTCAATATAACAAACATTTGAACCTATAGAGAATTTTTGGTGAGTTTATTTGAGCCAAACTGACAACAATCGCCAGGAAGCAAAATCTCAATGAATTCAGAAATGCCCCTGAGAATGGCAGTTTAGCACCTTATTTTATATATTACAATCACAGGAGGAGACATAAAGGGATTATTACCTGAAATCAATTGGTGATAGATTAGGGAGATGAGAGAAAGCAAAGCAGTTGGGGGATGGGGAACTCTCGGACTGGATAAAAAGTAAAATAAAATGCATATTTCTTTTTTTGAGAATTAAAATAGAGCTTTTTTTAATTAGGAAGACAATAGTACATATTACCCCTTGCTAAAGGTATTCAATAAAGAAGTGGAGATATTTTTATTCCCAGGTAATTGTCACATGCAGTCTGTCTTTACTCTCTAAATGCATATTTACTCTTTAAATGCATATTTACTCTCTAAAATGCATATTTCTTTTATACAGGTGAGTACAGGATAGTTAACAGTCAACAATTAACGTGATAGTAATAACAATGAGGGGATTTGTAGTCTCAGCTTGTGCCCAAGGGGTTTAGAAAAAGAAAAGTGACCTTGACATTCCAAAGGTATGTTATATTGGTGCAAAAAAACAACAGACACAATGGATACCACCTCACACCCATTATGTTGGCTACAATATAAACAAATTAACAAACAAGTGTTGGAGAGGATGTGGAGAAAAGGAAACCCTAGTGCACTGTTGGTGGGAATGCAGACTGGTGCAGCCACTGTGGAAAACAGTATGGAATTTCCTCAGAAAACAACAAATGGAACTGCCTTTTGATCTAGCAATTCCACTGCTGGGATTATACCCTAAGAGCCCTGAAACACCAATCCAAAAGAACCTTTGCACCCCAATGTTCATAGCAGCACAATTTACAATAGCCAAGTGCTGGAAGCAACCTAAGTGCCCATCAGCAAATGAGTGGATGAAAAAACTATGGTCCATTTACACGATGGAATTCTATGCAGCAGAGAGAAAGAAGGAGCTTATACACTTTGCGACAACATTGGAACTGGAGAGCATTATGCTAAGTGAAATAAGCCAGGCAGTGAGGGACAAATACTATATGATCTCACCTTTAACTGGAACATAATCAACAAAAGAAAAAAGCAAACAAAATATAACCAGAGTCACTGAAAATAAGAATAATCTAACAATAACTAGAGGGGAGGCGGGAGAAGACAGATGGGAGAAGGGTTCTCAGGAAATACTATGAAGGGACACATGGACAAAACCAAGGGGGAGGGTGGAAGTAAGGGAGGGAGGTGGGTTTGGAGAGGGTGGCAGGGGAGGGATGGGGAGAAAATACAGACAACTGTAACTGAACAAGAATAAAATAATTTTTAAAAAACAGACAGGCTCAGTTAAGGTAAAGATTGACCTTTGTTAGGGAAAAATACCAGCCTAGAACATGACTACCCACCACGAACTATTTTTAGTTAATGAGTTTTAGTTTCAGACCATCCTTTGTGGTTACCTCAGGACTCTAAGTTTGTAAGCCTCCCTCGAAGGCCTTGCCTGAGCTTGTCACATTAATATGTGGCCCCTTTTTGTCCACATGTTCCTAAATAAAAGTCGTCCACAGCAGTCTTTAAAGAAGGCCCCTGTGAAGAATGACTCCAGGCCGCTTTTTCTTACACAATCCTTAGGCGAATTCTAACTCAAGGTCAAGGAAGAAGTCTCTCTGATTAAGTACCATTACCCTCTTTCAGACCTGAAAAGTAATTGAGGGTCAATCAATCCGTGAACATTCATTCTATACTCTGCTCTTTACCCCTCTGGCTATTTCCTCATCCTATTATAATCAATAGAGGCCCCCTTGTGGTTAAAACTCTTTTCCTTCCAGAAAACTTCATGAAAATATGTTCCTCATTATTTCACCCAAATGGAAAAGCTGATAGGTTAAGTTTTACATTAATTAGAATGAAATTCATCCCATTATCAGTTGGGGCTGATTAAGTACATATGGAGGATCAGTCTCGCCAGATCCAAAATGAGTTTTTGGAGATAGCTTCCATTCCTTACCTCAGGTGGAGGACTTGCTTACTTCCTTCTGGAAATCTCTGCAGCAATATACCATCATGCTTATGTCATTGCCTGAGGTGTGCCAGCTCTTTAAATGCTATGATGTGCAGATGTACAAGGTAAGAAGACATTGGTTGAGTTGCTGGTTTCTACCTTTCTAGAAGTTGTTGCAAAGGCTGGGGTTAGAACCACAGCCCTTCCTCTCCACAGTGTCCATGGCTTTAGGAGTCTGAGCAGTAAAGATCGAGGTTGAAGGATCACAATCTTTTGATATTTCCCTAAAACTCAGCTTTTCTTTCTGAATTCAGTGAGAGTCTGACTTACCTCATGTAAGGAAAAAGCCAGTATACATGGTAAACTTTGATATCAATGTCCAGAGAACCCCAAACTGAATCAAAATTCTTTCTCTGGCAATTTCAACAAAAGAAGACCTTTTAAAATGAGTAATTTGAATAATTGCTTTAAAATGAAATATGTATAACTGCCAGGGGTTTGGGGTTTCTTTGTTTTTAAACTCTATCTCTAGAGTGATTATTATATTTTTGGTTCAGCCATTAAATATTTTGGTTTGACCCACCTGTTTTTTAAAATTTTGAATTAGCCCTAGCTGTGTGACTCAGTTGGTTGGAGTATTATCCCATAACCACCAAAATGTTGTGGTTTCAATTCCTGGTCAGGATGCATACCTAGGCTTTGGGTTTGATCTCCAGTCGGGGCACTTGTAGGAGGCCACCAATCTCTTGATCTCTCTCCAATGCCCCCTGCACTGCTTATCTCTCTCTCTCTCTCCCCACCCTTCCTGAAGTGAAGAATTAAAATATATTTTTGAATCAGTTATCAATATTTTAAGACATTTGAAAAAATTCAAACTCTGTTCCTACACAGTGAGCTGTAGCAATGGCTGCACGGTGTCTGCCCCCTCAGACTAGGTGGGGCCTTTCCTCTGAGTTTGGCATATGTTACCTTTGGGTACTTGTAGTTACAGGATACCTGCACTGGCCAGCACTCATGATATCTCTTCACTTCCGTTGTAGGGAATTGAAGATGTCCTCCTTAATGATTTTGTGGAAGATGTTTCTATTCAGTACCTGAAATCTGTCTAGTTATTTAGTGAGAAACTTAAGCTATGGCTACTTAATGCTTTGGATGGTTTTCCAGCCCTCTTACAGATCTCCAAACTCAAAGGTAAGTTTCAACAAGAAAAGTAAATACTATGAGAGTAGATTCAGAATCTGACTTTCAGACTGGGCAGAACTCTCAGCTGTGTAACGCTTCTTCCCCCTTATGCATGAATACAATTCTGCTTCAGACCATGTGGCTTGTGTTTTAGTGCCAATGGTGTATTCCTGTACTGATCCATCCACACCCTTTTACTGATTCCCCCTTATGAATAATAGCATGGAATTTTGACAGGTCCAGGGGGTTAGAGGTGTAGAAAAGGTGCCTGACTGTCGTAAAGTCAGGGAGAATGTGGCTGGTGCTCCAGGCAGCCCACTGCACACCTTTATTCTTCAACCAGCTCCTTGGGGCAGTCCACAGTCCTCACTCATTGGCCCTCCAGCAGGGCTGAGCAGGCTCTGTCACCAATATCCTTCCACCTCTTTGTGCTCTATGAGGCCTCCCAGAGAGGCTTCAAAAATATAGATTTCTCCTTAGAAATTTGTCCCATATCCTTAAGTTTCTCACAACCTATGGGGGCATCAGCATGTCTGCTTCTTTGTAATCTTGTCTCCCCACTGACTTTCTAGAACACTTTTTCTTTTCATCAGCTGCCAGGTTATGGTCTCTGACACAACTTTCATCAGGCTATCTGTCTATTCAAGGTCAACCATGGCTCCCTTTAAACATTAGTACACTCCAGCTTTATGAGTACCATCTTTATGGTCCTGGAAATAGCCGTTTTCTGCCTTCTGCTACTGTGAAGTTTCTCCATCATTGTCCAGAGCTCTCTCCAATGTCCCCTACCCATCAAGTCCCACTGTTCTGGGGTCAGCTTAGATGAGTCACTATCATCACCAAACTTGCCACAGTTATCTCTCTACTCTTCTGTAAGTCTTTGCACATTTTTTTCTGGCTTCTCAGAGTGCCCACAGAATAAGATCATATCTAATTTTTATCCACCACCCCTGCACCCTGTTCAATACTCACATTGGAAATCTTGATCCCAATTTGACACATTTGGAAATTTTTACCTTGCCAGTGTGGGTTCATGGGCCGTGTGGTTGCCAGCCAGGGAGGCAATGCGGGGGACACTACAGGGAGAAAATGAGGTCTGAGACTTTCTGTGAAAGGGGAAAAGAAGCCTGCTCCAGTTTTCCTGGGATCACATTACCATCTGCCCTAACTCAAGCCCTGTTTCTCTCTGTCATTCCTATAGCTTACTTCAGCAGCTTCCTAGTCAGTTGAATGTCCTGCTTCCAACCTCAATCATACTCCCCTCTAGACCCAGTGATTATTATATTTTTATTTTTTATTTAATCTTTATTGTATTTTTTCCACCACCATTTAGTCCCCTTGTGCCCCCTCCTTCCAGCAGTCACCATGCTGTTGTCCATGTCCTTGAGTCCTTTTTTTTTTTTGCTCAATCCCTCTCTCACTTCATCTACCCTGTCCCCACTAGTTGTCATCCTGCTCTCCATCTGTGAGTCTGTCCCCAATTTCCTTGTTAACAGTTTGTTTATATTAGGTTCCATATATGAGTGAAATCATATGGTATTTCACTTTCTCTGACTGGCTTACTTCACTTAACATAATGGTCTCAAGGTCTATCATGCTATTGCGAAGGGTAAAATTTTCTTCTTTTTTATGGCTGAGTAGAATTACATTTCATAAATGTCCCATACTTGGACATTTGGGCTGCTTCCATATTTTTGCAATTGTAAATAATGCTGCAATGAACATAGAGTTCCTTATGCTCTTTAGAATTAGTGTTTGGGGTTCCTTCAGATATATTCCCAGAAGTGAGATTGCTGGGTCAAAAGGAAGATCCATTTTTTATTTTTTCATGTATCTCCATACTGCTTTCCACTACCAACAATGCAAAAGGGTTTCCATTTCTCCACATCCTCGCCATAACTTCTTGTTTGTTGATTTATTGATGATAGCCATATGACAGGTGTAAGATGATATCTCATTTTGGTTTTAATTTGCATTTCTGTGATAATTAGTGATGTTGAGCATCTTTTCATATGTCTATTGGCCATTTGTATGTCCTCCTTGGAGAAGTGTCTATTCAGGCTTTTGCCCATTTTTTAAGCGAGTTGGTTGTTTGTTTGGTGTTGAGTTTGATAAGTTCTTTATAAATCTTGGATATTAACCCTTAACAGTTGTATCAGTGAACATGTTCTCCCATTCTGTGGGTTTTTAATTTTGTTGATGCTTCCTTTGTGGTGCAAAACTTTTTTAGTTTGAGGTAGTCCCATTTGTTTATTTGTTTTTTCTTTTATTTCTCTTGCCTGGGGAGATATATCCAATGAAATATTGCTACAAGCAATGTCCAAGATTTTGCTGCCTATGTTTTCTTCTAGGATTTATATGGTTTCAGTCTAACATGTAAGTCTTTGGTCCATTTTGAATTTATTCTTTTTTATAATTATTTTATTGTTCTTCAATTACTCTTCTCTGTATTTTCCCCCAACCATTCCCCCCTACCCCAGTCAAACCCACCTTGCTCCCTTGCTTCTATCCTAACCCTTGGTTTTGTCCATGTGTCCTTTATAGTAGTTCCTGAAAACCCTTCCCACTGTTTTCTCCCTACTCTCTTCTGGCTATTCTTAGATTGTTTTTAATTTCAATGTTGTTGGTTATATTTTGCTTGCTTTTTTCTTTTGTTGATTATGTTCCAGTTAAAGGTAAGATCATGTGGCATTTATTTCACTTGGGATAATGTTCTCCAGTTCCATCCATGCTGTAGGAAAGGATAGGAGCTCCTTCTTTCTCCATGCTGCATAGTATTCCATTGTGTAAATAGACCACAGTTATTTGATCCATTCATTTACTGATGGGCATTTATGTTGCTTCCAGCACTTGGCAATTATAAATTGTGCTGCTATGAACATTGGGGTGCATAGGTTCTTTTGGATTGGTGTTTCAGGGCTCTTAGGGTATATTCCCAGCAGTGGAATTGCTAGATCAAAAGGCAGTTCCATTTGTTGTTTTCTGAGGAAATTCCATACTGTTTTCCACAGTGGCTGCACCAGTCTGCATTCCCACCAACAGCGTACTAGGGTTTCCTTTTCTCCACATCCTCTCCAACACTTGTTTGTTGATTTATTTATGGTGGCCATTCTGATCAGTGTGAGATGATTACTCATTGTGGTTTTAATTTGCATCTCTCTGATGGCTAGTGATGCTGAGCACCTTTTCATATGTCTCTGGGCCCTCTGTATGTCCTCCTTGGAGAAGTGTCTGTTCAAGTCTATTGCTCATTTTTTAATTGTTTATTTTGTCTTCCTGGAGTGGAGTCCTGTGAGGTCTTTATATATTTTGTAGATCAAACCCTTGTCTGAGGTATCATTGGCAAATATGTTTTCCCATATAATCAGTTGTCTTTTCATTTTAATGCTGTTTTCTTTGGCCATGCAGAAGCTTTTTAATTTGATGAGGTCCCATTTGTTTATTCTTTCCTTTATGTCCCTTGCTTTAGGGGATGTATCAGTGAATATGTTGTTGTGTGGAATGACTGAGATTTTCCTGCCAGTGTTTTTCTCTAAGACTTTTATTGTGTGATGACTTATATTTAAGTCTTTTATCCATCTTGAATTTATTTTTGTATATGGTATAAGTTGGTGATCGAGTTTCATGTTTTTCCATGTAGCTGTCCAGATCTCCCAACACTATTTGTTGAAGAGGCTATTTTTACTCCATTTTATGCTGCTGCCCCCTTTGTCAAATATTAATTCACCATAGAGACTTGGGTTTATTTCTGGGCTCTCTCTTCTGTTCCATTAATCCATGTGTCTGTTCTCATGCCAGCACGTCTGTTTTGATTACAGTGGACTTGTTATATAGTTTGATGTCAGGTACTGTGATCCCTCCTACTTTTTTTTTTCTTAAAATTGCTGCAGGTATTCAGGGTCATTTATGGTTCCACATAAACCTTTGAAGTGTTTGTTCTATATCTGTGAAATATGTCATCAGCACTTTAATAAGGATTGCATGGAATGTATAAATTGCTTTGGGTGGTATGGGCATTTTGATGATGTTAATTCTTCCAATCCGTGAGCATGGTACATCCTTCCATTTGTTTGTGTCTTCCTTCATTTCTTTCTTCAGTGTTGTGTACTTTTCAGAGTGCAGGTCTTTTACCTCCCTGGTTAGGTTTCTTCCTAGGTACTTCATTTTTCTTGTTGCTATAGCAAATGGAATTGTTTTACTGATTTTTGTTTCTAATATTTCATTGGTGTACAAAAATACCTTTGATTTCTGAATATTGATTTTGTACCCCTCTCTTTTACCAAATTTACTTATTAAGTTGAGTAGCTTTTTGGCTGAGTCTATAGGATTTTCTATGTACACTATCATGTCATCTGCAAACAATGACAGTTTTGCTTCCTCCTTTCCAGTTTGGATGTCTTTTATTTCTTTTTCTTGTGTGATTGCTTTGGGGAGGACTTCCAATACTATTTTGAATAGAAGTGGTGAAAGTGGGCATCCTTGTCTTGCTCCTGATTTTAGTGGGAGAGTTTTAGGTCTTGCCTATTGAATATGATGTTGGCTGTTGGTCTCCCATATATGGCCTTTATTATGTTGAGGGATGTTCCTTCTATTCCCACTTTGCTGAGTGTTTTTATCATAAATGGATGCTCTACCTTATCAAATGCTTTTTCTGCATCTATTGATATGATCATGTGATTTTTGTATTTTTTTATTTATGTAATGTATTATGCTTATTGATTTGTGAATATTGTACCATCCTTGCATTCCTGGGATGAATCCCACTTGATCATGGTGTATGATCTTTTTAAGATATTGCTGTATGTGGTTTGCCAATATTTTGCTGAGGATTTTAGTGTCTTTGTTCATCAGCAATATTGAGCTGAAGTTTTCTTTCTTTGTTGTGTCTTTATCTGGTTTTGGGATTAGGATGATGCTGGCTTCATAAAAAGAGTTTGGGATTCTTCCATTTTCTTGAATATTTTGGAATACTCTATGAAGGATAGGGGTTAGCTCATCCTCAAATGCTTTGTAAAATTCTTCTGTGAAACCATCTGGTCCAGGGCTTTTGTGTGTCAGGAGTTTTTTGATTACTGCTTCAATTTCATCAGTTGTTATTGGTATGTTCAGGCTTTCCACTTCTTCTTCACTCAGTTTTGGAAGATTATATTTTTCTAGAAATTTGTCCGTTTCACTTAGGTCTTCAAATTTCTTGGTGTATACTTCTTTGTAGTAATTTCTTACAATCGTTTGTATTTCTGTGGTATCAGTTGTAATCTCTCCTCTTTCATTTCTGATTGTGCTTATTTGGGTCCTCTCTTTTTATTGATGAGTATGCCTAAAGGCTTGTCAATTTTATTTATCTTTTCAAAGAAGAGATAAATCCAGCTCCTGGATTTATTGGTCCTTGGCGTCATGCTTTTAGTCTCTATGTTGTTTAATTCTGCTCTGCTCTTGGTTATTCCTTTCTTCTACTTGCTCTCGGCTGTCTTTGTTTCTCCAATTCTTGTAGCTGTAGGGTTAGGTTGTTTATTTGAAATGTTTCTATTTTTTTAGGTAGGCCTGTATTGGTATTAACTTTTCTCTCATGACTGCCTTCGCTGTGTCCCATAAGTT
Organism: Trachops cirrhosus; assembly: GCA_028533065.1. Taxonomy (NCBI): domain Eukaryota; kingdom Metazoa; phylum Chordata; class Mammalia; order Chiroptera; family Phyllostomidae; genus Trachops; species Trachops cirrhosus. Next base: position 79,753,764 of record CM052543.1, on the reverse strand, counting down.
TCGGATGTTGTGTGTTCATTTTCATTTGTTTCCAGAAACTTTCTGATTTCTTCCTTAATCTCATTCTTGACCCATTCATTGTTTAACAGCATGCTATTCAATCCCCCTGAGTTTGAGTGTTTTTGAGTTTTTTCTCTGAGGTTGGTTTCTAGTTTCAGTCCCTTGTGGTCTGAGAAAATGCTTGATATGATTTCCCTTTTCTTAAATTTGTTGATGCTTGTTTTGTGTCCTATCATGTGCTCTATCTTTGAAAACGTTCCATGTGCATTTGAAAGGAATGTGTTTTGCTTCTTTGGGATGAAAGGCTCTCTCTATATATATCAGTTAAGTCCATTTCATGTAGGACATTGTTTAATACCACAATATCTTTGCTGATATTTTGTTTGGAAGATCTGTCCATTTTTGACAGTGGGGTGTTAAAATCCCCTACTATAATTGTGTTGCTGTCAATATCTTTCTTGAAGTCCTCCAAGATTTTCTTCATGTATTTGGGTGCTCCTATATTGGGAGCATATATATTTACAATGTTTATGTCTCCTTCATAGATTCTTCCCTTGAGTATTTTAAAGTGACCTTCTGGGTCTCTTTTTATGCCCCTTTTTTTGAAGTCTATTTTGTCTGATATGTGTATGCTACCCTGGCTTTTTTTTTTTTTCCTGTCCATTTGCTTGGAATATTTGTTTCCAGCCCTTCACTTTCAGTCTGGGTAGGTCTTTCATTCTGAGATGGGTCTCTTGTAGGCAGCATATGTGTGGGTCATGCTTTGTTATCCATTCAGTTACTCTATGTCTTTTCATTGGGGCATTTAATCCATTTGCCTTTAATCTTATTATTGATAAGTAGTTATTCATTGCCATTTTTTTGTACCTGTGTTCCTCTCTCTGTCACTAGTTTTCTTCCTGTTCTTAAAGCAGACCATTTGGCACGTTTTGCAGAGCTGGTTTGGGGATATATATTCTTTGAGGCTTCTTTTTTCTGGGAAGCTTCTTATTTGGCCTTCCATTTTAATTGAGAGCCTTGCTGGATAGAGTAGTCTCAGTTGCAGCCCCTTGGTTTTCATTACTTGGAATATTTGTTGCCATTCCCTTCTGTCTTGGAGTGTTTCCATTGAGAAGTCAGCTGTTAGTCTTATCGGGGCTCCCTTGTATGTTACTTCCTGTTTTTCCCTTGCTCCCTTTAGGATTCTCTCTTTGTCTTGGAATTTTGCCATTTTAATTATGATGTGTCTTGAGGTGGGCCTCTTTGTGTTCCTGTTGATGGAACTCTCTGTGTTTCCTGAATTTGTGTGAGTTTTCTCTCATAAAATTAGGGAAGTTTTCCATCATTACTTTTTCAAACAGGTTTCCTACCCCTTACTCCTCTTTTCCTCCTTCTGGTACCCCTATTATATGGATATTATTACATTTCATGTTTTCCTGCATTTCTCTTAACCCCTCTTCATTCTTTCTGAGTTTCTTTTTCTTTCCTTGCTCTTTCTGGGTGTTTCTTTGTACCTTGTCCTCCAGCTCACTGGTCCAATCCTTTGCTTCCTCTAGCCTGCTTTTGATTCCTTGTACTGTGTTCTTCAATTCACAAATTGTATCCTTCATTTCCTCTTGGTCCTTATTGATAGTTTCTATTTCCTTTTTTATATTGATATAGTTTGTAGTGAGGTCATTGTAGTTTCCCTGTAGTTTTTGCTAATTCTCTGTGAGCTCATTCAGCTTCCTGATAACCATTACTTTGAACTGAATACCTGATAGTTTACTTGCCTTTTTTCATTTAGCATTTTATCTGAAGCTTCCTCCTTTCCTTTGATTTGGGGATTGTTTCTTTGTCTTCCCATTGTTTGTTTCTGTTCACTTGGAGGGGGAAGGCAAAATGGCCTAAGCCTTCAGGAGTGTATTCTATGTTATTTAAAGTACCAACCCATAGAGGAGAGATGAGAGTTCCTTTGGATATGTATAATGTTAACCGTGATGTTTCACTGAAGTAGCCACTTTTTAGAAAGATTAGAAAAGATGTAAGACTCTTTTTGGGGGTGGGGAAGCATTGTGAGTTGGATCTAGAAAACAATGAGCTTGTGGGAGGTCAGATTATGAAATAAAGTGAGAGTAAAGGATAAAAAATAGGTGTAGTGTGGGAGAGAATAGAGTTAACCACAACATTATTGGAGTTCTGGAAACAGTGAAGTGAGATAAGTTCTGAGAGGATTGCAGTGTGGTATTTACAATAATATGGAAGCACAATTATTTACAATAGTAATGGAGCAACTATCATATGACAGAATCTATGTGATCTGAAGAACAAGAATAGGAAGTACAGGCGCTAAATAGTGTGCTACTGGAACACAAGTGAAGTGAAAGACAGAAAATTAAAAATAGACTATGAAAGAGAGAACAAGGGAAACCAGTCAAACAATTTATTTTAACAAACCAAGCAAAGAAGACTAAACAGAAGGAAGAGAAATAAAATAAATACTAATAAAATAAAAGAAGTAAAAATAATGAAAAAATAATAACAGTACAAATATACAGTAACTTGCAAGTTCTCTGGAGTTGCAAAGTGAAATTTGTCTCACTGCCTCAGTTGTTGAGATGACCCCTCTTTGGGTTTAACTCTGGTTCTTTCACAGTTCCATGTTTTATTGTCTCACTTGTGGGAATAAAAAAAGGGGAAAAAAGAAGGAAAAAAGGGGAAAAAAGAAGGAATTTAAAAAAGAAAAGAAGGAAGGAAGAAGGAATAAAAACAGAAAGAAGGAAAGAAAGGAAGAAAGAATTTAAAAAAAGGAAGTTTCCTGCTGGCTTTAAACAAGTGAAACTAGTTCTGCTGGTCTTCCTGGCTGCAGCAGGCTGAGAGGGGTTGGTGGGGTTGGGTGCAAGGTGCCTCTGGGTGACGGGGTAAGTCAGGCTCTGTGCGGGGCTGAGCCCTGGACCTCAGCAGCTGGGGGTGGGGCTAGCAGCTGCTGGGCCATAGGTTCAGGCATGTGCAGTCCCTGGGGCTACCCCCCAGAGCACTCAGCCCCTGCTCTTGGGGTGGGATGGGCAGCCGCTGGGCTGGGGGTTTGGGCGCACACTGTCCCAGAGTGTCAGGTGTGAGCATGCAACCTCTGTGGTGGCAGCCAGGGCAGGTTGGGGGTGGCTGGGCTCCCTCTGCTGCTGTGGTCAGGATTAGGGGTGCAGTAGCGGTCATAGCAGCTGAGGCCTACGGCTGAGGCTGCAGAGGCTTCTCAGGCTGCTCGGGCGCAGCTGGGTGAGGCACAGGTGGCTGACCCCGGGACAATTCCCCAAACAGCTGCTGAGTGCCTCTTTTTTTTTCTTTTTCTTTTTGAAAAATTCCTCCTGGTCAAGCGTGCCGCTCCATATAAGGGCCTGGCCTTTCACACAGCCCAACTCTTCAACCAAACCGGGGACTATCCTGGTCAGGGCCCAACACGGGCCAACTCTGCCCAGCCTGCATCCACAGTCTCAGCAGGTGCACACTGCCCCTGTGTGTTGGCCCCTTCCTCCTTATTCCCCAACCGACTTCAAGCATCCAGGTCCATCCTGGTGCTGCTCAAACCTTGTTTGGCAGGGGAGGGAGCCATTGACCTGGCTCTCTCCCAAGAATCTTGCAGCAGACCCAGCGGGCACCCGGCCTGGTCCCCATGCTGGTTCTGGGGACCTTATTGTCCCAAAGCACTCTCCTTACCGTCTGATTTTTCAATGTCTTCTACAATTTTGGCCTCCAATCTTCATATATGCTGCGATACTGTTGGCTGTTCACTCTGTTCCTCAGAAGATCAGGTAGGTGTTCCACCTGTGCACAGGGCAGAGTGGACTTTGCTCCCACTTATATCACCACCATCTTAAGAAGTCTTGAATTTATTCTGTGTGTAGTGTAAGAAGGTGGTCTAGTTTAATTTTTCTGCATATATCTGTCCAATTTTCCCAACACCATTTACTGAATAAACTATCTTTAACCCATTGTATGTGCTTGCATCCTCTGTCAAATATTAACTGACTATTTCTGGGCTCTCTGTTCTGTTCCATTGATCTATGTGTCTGTTTTCATGTCAGTACATGGTGTTTTGATTACTATAACCTTATAGTATAGTGTAATATTAGGAGCGTGATTCCTCCAACTTAGTTCTTCTTTCTCAAGATCACTTTTGCTCTTCAGGGCTTTTTGTGGATCCATGTAAATTTTTGAAATATTTGTTCTACTTTTGTGAAATACATCATTGAATTTTGATAGGAATTGTGCTGAACCTATAGATTGCTTTGGGTAGTGTGGACATTTTAATGATGTTAAGTCTTCCTCTCCATGAACACAATATGTGCTTCTACTTATTTGTATCTTCTTTTTCTTTCTTCAGAGTCTTCTCATTTTCTGAGAACAGTTCTTTTTCATCCTTGGTTAGATTTATTCCTCAGTATTTTATTCATTTTGAAGCAATTGTGGATGGGATTGTATTTCAATTTCCCTTTCTGTTAGTTTGTTATTAATATATAAATCTACAACTAATTTCTGGGTATTAATTTTGTATCCTGCTACTTTGCTGAATTCATTGATCAGTTCTAGTAGATTCTTGGTGGAATCTTTGGGGTTTTCTGTGTATGGTACCATGTCATCTACACATAATGACAATTTTACTTCTTCCTTTTCAATTTGGATTCCTTTTATTTCTTTTTGTCTGAATGATGTGGCTAGGGCTTCCAGTACTTTGTTGAATAAGAGAGGTAAAAGTGGGCATCCATTTTGTTCCTGATCTTAAAGGGAACACTGGTAGGTTTTTCCCATTGAGTATGATGTTGTCAGGGAGGTTGTCATATATGGCCTTTATTATGTTTAAGTATGATCCCTCTAATCCCACTTTGCTGAGAGGTTTTGTCATAAGTGGGTGCTGGATTTTATCAAAAGCTTTTTCTGCATCTATTGATGTGATCACATGGTTTTTAGCCTTCATTTTGTTTATGTGGTAAATCACATTTATTGATTTGTGAATATTGTACCAAGTTTGCATTTCCAGAATAAACCCCACTGGATCATGGTGTATGATCTTTTCAATGAATTGCTGTATTCAGTTTGCTAATATTTTATTGAGGAGTTTAGCATCTATGTTCATCAGGGATATTGGCCTATGATTTTCTTTCTTTGTAATATCTTTATCTGGTTTTGGAAGTAAGATAATCCTGACCTCATAAAATGACTTTGGGATCCTTTCTTCTTTTTGAATTTTATGAAATAGTTTGAGAAGGAAGGTGTTAGTTTGTTCTTCTCAGAATGTTTGGTAAATTTCACCTGTGAAGCTTTCTGGTCCAGAGCTTTTATTTGTTGGGAGTTTTTTGATTACTGCTTCAATTCACTAAGTATAATCTGTCTATTCATATTCTCTATTCTTTCTGATTTATTTTTAAATGATTGTATACTTCTAGGAATTTATCCATTTCATCCAAGTTGTCCAGTTTGTTGGCATGTAGTTGTTCATAATATTTTCTTACAATCTTTTTTATTTCTTTGGTGTCCATTGTCATTTCTTCTCTTTCATTTCTGATTCTGTTTGGGTCCTTTCCCTTTTTTCCTTGATGAGTCTGGTAAAGGTTTGTCAATCTTGTTTATCTTTTCAAAGAACCATCTCTTGGATTCACTGATCTTCTGTATCATTTTTTGGACTCTCATTTATTTCTGCTCTGATCTTTATTATTTCCTTCCTTCTACTCACTTTGGGCTTTGTTGTTCCTTTTCAAATTACTTTAAGTGTGTAGTTAGATTGTTTATTTGAGCTTTATTTTTTTTGAGATAGGCCTGTAATGCTATGAATTTCCCTCTTAGGATTGCTTTCCCAGTGTCCCACAGATTTTGGATTGTTGTGTCCTCAATTTCATTTGTTTGAAGTATCTTTAATTTCTTCTTTAATCTCATTGTTGACCCACTCATTGTTTAATAACATGTTATTTAGCTTCCATGTATTTGCATATTTTTCATTTTGATTTCTATGATTGATTTCTAGTTTCATAGCATTGTGGTCAGAGAAGATGCTTGATATGATTTCAATCTTTCTAAATTTATTGAGATTTGTTTTGTGTCCTAACGTGGTCTATCCTAGAAAATATTCCATGTGCACTTGGAAAGTATGTGTATTCTGCTGCTTTGGTGTGAAATGCTCTGAAGAGATCAATTAAATCCATTTGATGTACTGTGTCACTTAAGGCCACTGTCTCCTTGTTGATTTTCTGTCTGGAAGGTCTATCCATTGAAGTCAATGGGGTGTTAAAATCCCTGACTATGACTGTGTTTCTATCGATCTCCTTCTTTATGCCCATCAATATTTGCTTCACATATTTAGGTGTTCCTATGTGAGGTGCATAAATGTTTACTAGGGTTATATCTTCTTGTTGGATTGTTCCCTTTATTATCATGTAGTGTCCTTCTTTGTCTCTTACTAAAACCTTGATTTTAAAGGCTATTTGGTTGGATATAAATACTGTTACCTCATTGGTGTTTTACTTTGCATTTGCATGAAATATCTTTTACCATCCCTTTACTTTTCCTCTGTGTGTATCTTTCAGTCTGAGATGGGTCTTTTGGAGGCAGCATATATATGGGTCTTTTTTTACTTTATTTTATTTTTTTAAATATACTTTATTGATTGTTATTACACTTGTCCTATTATCTCCTCTTCATTCCCCTCCACCCTGAACACCCTCTCCCACCCTCATTCCCCCACTTTAGTTCATGTCCATGTGTCATAAGTTCTTTAGCTTCTACATTTCCCTTACTATTCTTGCCCTCCCCCTGTCCATTGCCTACCATATTTTCTGCCTACCATCCATGCTACTTATTCTTCGTATCTTTTCCCCCTCTCCTCTTCCCACTCCCCTGTTGCTAACCCTCCATGTGTTCTCCATTTCTGTGGTTCCGTTCCTGTTCTAGTTGTTTGCTTAGTTTCTTCTTGTTTTTGTTTCAGGTGTGGTTGTTAATAATTGTGAGTTTGCTGTCATTTTACTGTACATGTTTTTTATCTTCTTTTTCTTAGATAAGTCTCTTTAACATTTCATAAAATAAGGGCTTGGTGATGATGAACTCCTTGAACTTGACCTTATCTGAGAAGCACTTGATCTGCCCTTCCATTCTATATGAAAGCTTTGCTGGATAGAGCAATCTGGGATGTAGATCCTTGTCTTTCATGACT
>CM052543.1:79729477-79746111 GCA_028533065.1 Trachops cirrhosus | reverse complement strand
GTAGTGAGGGGCGGGGCCTTAGGAGTTCACCAGGGTGGGTCACCTCAGTTCCTGGGTTGTGATGCTGTGTGGGGGCAGGGTCCAAAAAGGAACAATGGCACTTGCTCTGCTCTCTGTAGGACCTCAGACCCTTCTGCCACTTTCTGCAAGCCAACCGGGCCCCTCTGGCACCAATTTCGGTGTGGGTGGACCTGTGCACCCTGCGGGACCATCCTTTTCAGTCAGCGACCCAAAGCTCTATCTCCCGGTGCTGGGTCCCTGAGTTGGGTGCAGTGCCTTACTTCACAATGGCCGCCTCACTGGGTCTGCCAGTTGCCACCCCCTGGCTGGGGCCCACCAGCCACTGCTGCTTGTGCGCTCAGGGTCTGCCCACTGTGGCCTTGCATGCTGCCCCGGTTGCTCAGGTCTCTGCTCTGCATCCCTCGCCTGGCCTGGCACCACCCCTCCTACCAGTCCTATTTTTAAATCCTTGGGTGTCCGACTTCCATACACTTCAATTTTCTGTCAGTTCTGGTTTTTATTTTGTTTCTATATTGTTGTTGTCCCTATCTTGGTTGTGAGAGGAGGCACAGTGCGACTACCTATGCCTCCATCTTGGCCAGAAGTCTGGGTCTTATTTCCTTATCCATTCAGCTACTCTATATCTTTTGGTTGGAATATTTAAGCCATTTACATTTAAGATGATTATTGATAGATAGGTATTCAGTGCCATTTTATCATTAGACTATTTTCTTTGTTTGTTTTCTCTTTGTTCTTTTTGTTCTTCTTAAAGCAAGCTCTTTAACATTTGTTGCAGTACTGGTTCAGTGTAAAACACTCTTTTACATTTTTCTTGTCTAGGAAGCTTTTTATTTCTCCTTCAATGATAAATGCTAGCCTTCCTGGATAAAGTATCCTAGTTGTAAGTCCTTGCTTTTCATCACCTTGAATATTTCACACCACTCCCTTCTGGCCTGAAATGTTGCTATTGAATAATCAGATGAGAGTCTAACTGGTACTGCCTTATAAGTAACTACCTGCTTTTCTCTTGCTTCTTTAAGATTCTCTCCTTGTTTTAAGCCTTGTCATTTTAATTATGATGTCTCTGTGTATGTGTCTTTTAATCCAACTTGTTTGGGACCCTCTGAGCTTCCTGGGTTTTTGCATCTTTTTCCTTCACCAGATTAGTAAAGTTTTCTGTCATTATTTCCTGAACTAGGTTCTTGATCCCTTGCTCACTCTCTTCTCCTTCTGGTATTCCCATGATGTGGATATTGTTACGATTCACATTGTCCAAAATGTTTCTTAAATTCTTATTATATTTATTTATTTATTTATTTAGCTACTCTGCTTGGGTGTTTTTTCTACCTTGTCTTCCAAATCACTGATTCAATCTTTTGCTTCATCTAACCTACTATTTATTCCCTCCAATGTATTATTTATTTCAGATATTGCATTCTTTATTTCTGATTGGTTCTTTTTCATGGTTTCTATGTCTTTTTTCATGGTGTTGGATATCCTTATAATCATTACTCTAAACTCTTTATTTGATAAATTGCTTGCCTCCTTTTCATCTAGTTCTTTTGGAAAATTCTTTTGTTCTTCAATTTGGGGTCTGTTTCTTTGTCTTCCCATTTTGGTGGATTCTTTGTATTTTCTGCCTTAGTTGCTAAAAATAATCAGTAGTTAAGCTCATCAGTTGTTAAACTGTTCAGTTTGTGATCAGCAGCACAGCTTAAGCTCCACAAGGTTGGGCACAGCAAGTCCTATGGTTTGGACTATTGCTTCTCAGGCTGATGCCACTTGGAGGGCAGTGTTCTGCCTGAGAAAGGTGGCTCCTACAGTATGGGAAATGACTCAGCACAGGGATCCTGGCAGCTCTTCCTTCAATTCTCTCCCCAGAGCCACCAACCCTACACTCTCTTCACACATCTTTAGACCACTCAGCCCTCCCTCTGCCAGAGCTCAGGCAGAGGGTTGCAAGTGGCTGCAAATGAAATTTTTTGTGTTGCATCTTTAAGAGGCTCTCTGAGTCTCCAGCCATCTCTCCCTGGTAGACAGAAACCCTGCTGCTTTTCACAGCTGGATGTTATCCAGGTTCCTTTCTGGCTTTGGCGATATAGGCTCGGGAGACTAGCTTGTGGTTTAGACCCTATACTTCTTAGGTGTAACCACACAGCTGCTGAAATGTCCCTCCAGAAGTTCAGCTGTTGCCCATGGGAGCCCAGCCAGCCCTCTCTCACCTGCTCTGCATTCCCTATCAGTTTCATTGTTGTAAAGTGGTTTCTTCTGTCTGTCATTGGTGATAAGGCTTCTCTCCAGCTGGTATTCAGTTGGTTATTCAGGACAATTTCTCTGCAATTCCAGATTGGTCCTGGGAGGACATTAGTGTAGCTTCCCCTTATTCCTCTGCCTTCTTGGATCTCTAGACCATATGATTATTTTAAAACAAACGACTTGGTCAATTAAAAACATTCCATGGCTCCTGCTGCCTGGAGGGCCTATTCTCCTTCTCTCACTGGGTAATATCATTCACTGCTTGTCTCTGGTCCCCATTCCCCAAAGGACCCCGTACTGGTGTCCCCAGCAACACAAGACAGGATGTCTCCAAAAAGGCCTTTCCTTCCCCTCTCTGTGCCTAGATTGCCTTCCCCATGCCTGTTCTCCTGGCTAACTCCTAATGTACACATTCAAACCCAGGTTGAATGTCACCTTCTAAGTGAATCCATCTCTGATACCATCTTCCAAACAAGCCCGTCCCTCCCCTGAACCTCTCACAGTGCCAGGAAGCACTTACCCTGTAGTTGGGAAGTCAGTGGTATACCTGATGACCCATCCTTGGAACATGAGCCCCTTGAGGGTAGAGGCTGCTCTACTTCATCCAATAATTTGTAACCAGACAGCCTGGGGTCTTGCCACCTGCTGCCATGTATAAGTGTAACACAAGGATTGGTGGAGAAGGAAAATGGTTTTTATTAACACAGTATCCAATTTGGGGGGCCTGGAAGCATCCCTGCTCCAAGCCAACCTTGTTTGCAAAACACAGAAATTCCTTTGTTTCCAGAAAGACTAAAACTCAAACCCATGCCCAGAAGTTCCCCATCATTTTTAATCTATACTTTTAGAGCCGAAGGTGGCTACACAAATAGGTCTCCATCCTCAGACTCTCTCTCCCTGGGGTGCACACTTGTGGGTACCAGCATCACCATTGCTTCATGTAGCTTTTTTTGCTCTCCCAGGGCCAGGGTACAGGGCTGGGATACACTCACTGCAGCCCGCTGGGCTAGGGGCTCAGTCTGTTAGGCCCCAGTAACCAAGGCTGCTCATACCCCTGGGGCTGAGGATGTTTCCTGGCTTTTGCATCTGTGCTGCTCCCAGGGTAAGAGAATGGAAGCAGTCTAGGACCCACGTGCTGTGCTATACACGGTCACAGTATCCCAAGGTCTGGCACCTGGTGAGGCACATCCCAGCTCAAGACTTCACCTCTGTGGGCTAGCCTTGACCCTGTAAGGCAAAAAGCACTGTGTGGGCCTGGTGTCTGCCAGTCCTCCGAGTGCTCCCACCAATGTGAGGCAAAGAAGAACAAGCAGTTTCCCCACGTGTTCCATTTGAAGAAGTCTTTGCCTAGAAACCGATGCATGACAGAGCAACTGGCTTTTCAACCAATGTGTGCTAATGTCCACCATGTTTGTCAGCCCCCCAGTGTCTTTGTTCCTCTCCTGGCTGCCATTTTCTCAACAGGGGCAGAGTTTCCCAGCCAAGTGCAAGGGCATGAGTGTCTTGGCAGGGACAGGGCATTCAGCCCCCACAGCCTACACTGGCTCTGTTCTAATTCCCTCCAGCTGTGTCACAAGCTGCTCAGCTGCTGGGGAAATGCATGCTGGTTTGTGCAACCACACTGCCTTTGTTTATAGTTGCCTTGGGACATGGAAGCCTATCAAATCTCAGCTCCAAGTTCATTCCCAGGCTGCCTTCAATCCTTTTTAACCAGTGCTTTGGGCAACTCCTTCCCTTTTGCGGGGAAGTGCTGGCTCTGGCTGGATCAGGATTTCCCCTGGATTGGGGTCTCCCCTGGTCCCCAGTGATTTGGCCAGACACATCTTGTTACTAATTCAGCAAACACACAGAAAACATTTATGGGGCAAATGTGTACAAGTGTCCCTCAGAAATATTTGTCACGTGAATAAATGATATATTTAAGAGGAAAGTACCCTTCTCTCTGTATGCTTTCTCTTTTCATCCTTTACTTTTCTTCAGTCATGTCCTGAGGAAGACACTGTAGAAATGAGAAAGTCCAGGGAACTCAGGATTTCTAGGTAAAAATCCTAACCTCCTTTAAGCAGGTGTAGCAGATGCTGGGATTTCTTAGTCTTTTGGGGATGGATGGGGAGTACCTAGCAAAGTTGCCAGTTGAGAAAGTGCTAGCAGACAGTGGAAGCAGGATGCCTGCAGCCTTCCCTGTGTGCAAGGCATCTAGGCACATGCCTTGTCCTTCACACCATCATACATGAGAATGTGGCACTATAGTATCAATAATGGTCATGTGTATTTCTCTTACAGAAGTTACTATGTTTGTCAAAAGACTAAGAAGAAAGACATACCTTTCCAACATGGCAAAGGTAGGCTTCTGTCAACCAGACAGGAGGGAACAAAGCTCTTTTCTGAAGTGAAAGCTGAAAGCTGCAAGTATGCCACCAGAGCAGAGAGGCTGTTACCATGCACCCACAGGGCAATCAGAGGTCCTTGCTGGCTACTGGCTGGGCATGTCTAGTGGGCCCCAGGCATTTAGCAAGAAGCCCACCCTCTCCTCCCCTCCTTAGAAGGGCCCTGTCACCTGCTCTCTCTGTTTAAGAGAGAAAGTGGGGTGAGCAGGAAGACCCTGTGGAAGGACCAACCAGGGCAGCCAGTGTCAAAGGTGAAAGCACATCATAACAGAGCCAAGGACAGACTGACAGAGCTTTGCCCCTGCACATGGCCCCATGGACTCAGCAAGTCTGGGCTGCCAAGTTCCTCAGCTCTGACCTTTTCTCTCCTGGGTGGATTGTGTCACTTCAGTGTTAGAAGAAGATAGGGAAGAGCTGAGAAGAAGGTTACAAAATGCTGGAATGTGAGCCACTCAGGAATGTGTTCTGAAATCCTGTGGACACCAGATTAGGACAGAGTTAGAGACTGTCACCCTGTTCCAAATCAGTTGCAGCATGGGAGGAACTCAGCAGGGCCTTTGTTTACTGGTTCCATTCCTGACTGGGTCAGCTGATGTGGCCCTGGAGCAATGCCTTCATCCCAATCCAACTGAGTGCCCAGACCAGGTTAGAGCCAGTCCTGCTCCACATTGTACCTTTATACTTCCTGACACTAGCAAAAGTATACTTCACACTGCAAGTGCCCTCACTTTTCTCTTCTGCAAAATGGAGGTGGCTCTAAGGGTGTAAGGGTGACCTATAAGCTCTGAAAATGTAAGGGGACTGGATTGTCCCCATTGGACAGCTGAGAAAATCAGCCCTCAGGGGCTAAATTCATTGTCCAAGCCTTCCAAGAGATGAGGACAGTTAGTTTCTGAAGCTCCACAGCCACCCTCCAGAATTGGTAAGCAGTACTGCTTGTTTAGAGCCATACGTTTCCTGCAGACCCTCTGTCCCCACAGTTTTCCTCTCGTAGGGTAATTTAGGCGTGTTGACTGGAGTAGAGGGAGAGGAAGAGCTGAAAGGTCCTGAGAGCCCTACACACATTTGCCTATGAACAGAAGCATTCTAAATGCTGCTTTCAGAAAGGAAATTTTGTTACCAAATGGACCCGTGGTAGGGGCTGGGGTGCAGGGCGGAGGCAGATACTGTTACCAAAACAAGGGTCCTCCCCTGAGGTCTCTCTGTCACTATGGATTATTTGCCTGCTGCCGGGTGTTAGGAATTATGGCTCTCATGCCAGAGTTTGGTAAAAAGGAAAGGAATTATTTATTTACTTAAAAGTTACAGAGATTTTGAGTAATGGCAGAATGTCACTGTTAAAATCCCAAAGTCCCTTAAAACACCCACAAACACACACAGCCCTTCCTTCCCCCCTTTGCCCTGGCAGGCCAGTCTCAGAACATGCCAATCAAAAGTACTGTCCTCCAGAAGAAAAAGAACAGAAGTCTGCAGCTCACTTCTCCCAGTTCTTCCCAGTAATCCATGCTCAACTGGGCAGGTTTTCCAGGGTCCCCAGCACCATCAGCTATGTTGCCACGATCTCCGGTTCTTAATCCAAAACCACGTGGCACCTTCTCATGGCCCACCAGCAAGAATCCTTTCACCCCCTTTCTTTCCACAAGGTCTCTCATTGTCCTGTGTCCTGCATTATCTGTCCTGGATTATTTCAAACCACTTAAGAGAAATAGCTGTCCATGGCTGCTACATCTTGCAGCCTGCTTCCTAAGCCACATGGTAAAGGGAGCCCCTCTCCACCCTCAAAACCATGTGGTTAGAACCAATATGGCTGTTGCACATAGGTTTAAGTCCCAGCATGAGACTTCCTCCATAACCCCATTTCCAACTCCTCCTACAATTGGCTATACCTGCCAACACTCCAGTATTCTCTGCCTTTCTTGGCTGCCATATTAGTCCTGGCAGGTGTGGCCCCCTGGCATGGAACAAACCATTTCTAAACTCTCACTTACATACTGTAAGGGGACCTGCCTCCCAGTTAACTCAAGGGTCAAAGTTATGCCCATCTCCCTAGCTAGACTTGTTGATATGCAAAATAATTGTCAATGTTCCTGCTCCATTTGTCCCATTCCCCAGTCCAGACCTGTGGGGGTGGGCATATCCTATATTTCTATATTTCCTGGACACCCCAACTTCTGGACCCCATTTCAAATCCTTTGTTTGGAGGGCCCTGGGGAGAACCCCATTATAGTTCTAGATATGTGAATTTCAAACATTTTAATTGTTACTAAGGATTCCATTTTAATGGGTAATACCTAAATCCACTTCTTTTCTCAACAGCAAAAAAAAAAAAATCTTGTTAATTTGGAGGGCCAGGAGGATTAGGCAAAAGTAAAATGACAAGATTTAATTGAGTATTATGCTTCCCCATTATACTTAGACCATGAGAATGGTATTGAGAAATAACAGGAGTCAGCCTTCTGAAGTCAAATCTGAAAGGTATCATGAATGTTTCTAAGGAAACCCTGCCGAGGAACCTGAGCAGCACAGGTGACCCGGAGAGCTGGGAAATAAAATGTAAACTTCCCTCTTCTGCTTGCTTTATTGGATGGAGTATGTGGCATGTATCAAGGGCTGGTGGCATAGCCTGCACTAATTTCAGAATTTCTTAATAGAAGTAGAACACAATTTACTCTTTGATATTGTAATTTATCTGCTCCTTCAGGGGCCAGATAATTGTGGAAATCACCTGGAGTGTCTCTTTTAGGAAAAAAAATCTACATCATTCTTGTACATGCACAGATTCAACATGTCTCTTCTCTCCTGTCTGAATTAGATTGAGTTAGCTCTCTGCCCTGCCAGACTCTGTTGGCACTACTGTGAGAATCAGCAAGTGTTATTTTTAACAACACAAACCATGGTGCTTTTACTGTATTTCACTATTTTGCAAATAAGTGATATGAAGCATGTGAATATTCTTGCCCTTTACTATCTGATAATTGTGATTATTTTTCAACAACAACAACAACAAAACTCTCTCTTCCACAAAGAGCACCACAAGTTGACCAACAGTGTGGCTGCATGGGGTTGGGGTGGGGAGCTCCTTACTCTGGGCAACACAGCAGGATTGCTGTTTGAGGCAGGAGGCTGCACATTTATGCCCCTCTCCCACACTCTGGGCCAATCTCTAGGCTTTTGTCTGAGGGCAGCTGAGAGGTGTCCTGGGGGCTATGGTCCCATATCTGCCCTTTCCAGGATGCCCTAGGAAGCTTAGCAGCTTCTTCCTTTTGGGCCTGAAGTCATCCTGGTGCACTCACTATGCATAAACTGACTCCCCAGCACTTGTAAGCTCCTTCAGGTGTCAGCTGTGTCTTATCATCTTAGTCCGCCCAACATAGTGTTGGCACATGGTAGCACTTCAGTATTTTATGAGTTGATGACACAGGGATTCAGCAAGGCACACAGCACCACAAATTATCCTGTCCTCTTTCTTTGATCTTGAAATAGGGCTGACTTTAGTAGGATTGTACCAGTTCTTGAAATATTGAAATTGGTCCATTCTTGTTGGTAAGCAGCTTCTGCCCACCTCTTCCCCTCCCACCCTATTCTCTTGTCCCTTGATTATCTCCCCTGCTTCTATTGCTATCCCAAATCCCAGTTCCTCCCCTAGATATTACCCTACTGACCAAACCAGCAACTAAAGGCTGAACACCTGAGCCAACATGCTTCAAAGCTATGGAGAACAATGGTGGTTAGTAGGAGCCCAACAAGCCCCCTTCTGAGCTACTGGCTCCCACAGAAATCTCATGTGGTTTCTCAAACCCTGTTATTGCCCCCAGCCCAAGCCCTGGGAGTCACAGGAAAGCATGAGGCCTCTCCCCAAGGGGCCTGCCAAGAGGCCTGCCTTCCTGCCCAGGGCTCCTGTGCGCCTGTTGGCATCCTTGGGTGACCTTTCAAGAGGAAAGAGAGCCAGCAGGGATCCAGCATGCTACAAGCCCCTGCTGACAAATGGCAGGCAAATGCTTGAGGTATACCTGGAAGATATATCACATGAACCCTGGCCATACCTCAGCCAGGGCCATGGCAACCAGCTGGGTTTTCTACACTCTTCTTGATACCCAGAGGCACCCAAAAAGAAGGCCAAAGGCTGGCTCCTGTGCTCTCAGTGCTGGCCGTGTAAGTAGAGGACTCAAGTCCCCATGTCACACATGCTCAGGCTTCACCCTGCATGTCTGTACTGAGTCTGTAACCCCAGGTGAGGCAGTGAACATCCCTCAACAGTTTTGATGTTCACCATCAATTAAAAGACACTAATAAATTATACTTTAATGAAAATGACAAGAATAGGCAAGGTCATGCCTTTAACATGCAATGAGTTCATCTGAAGTCAGGTCTGTATAATTAATTACAAGGTATAGTTATTATTTTGAAATATTTCCATTTCAACAAGTGGCAGATGTGGTTCCTAGGAGGCAAGTCCATATAAATTTGAACTAGATGACCACAGAGGTAACAAATCTGGACTTAGAATGCATCTTTTGTATTCAAAATGAGTGTGAGGCCACAGGGAATGCTTTTGAACTATGTTCAAAGGTTGTCCCTTGGGTTACCTGGAATACAAATACCGCAAAGCTCTTTTGTGTCACTAGCAATCTTATTGTTTGTTTTGTTTTGGTTTTTTTTTTTTTTACAAGTTTAAGCAGTTTAATTTCTTTGCTGGGGACATCGACAGACCTCAATGTATTCCTGAATTGTCTGTCTTCAAATTTCCAAACAGTCATCTTCTAGGTACAAAACCATATTTTTTTTATAAAGGGGAGAAGTGGGTGTTGATCATTCTAGTTACATGATAGCACCGAGTACCCATGACCTGGTGGAATGAAAAAGAATTTTCTGTGGCCAGAAACGTGTCAAGGCTGGTATAAGTGTTAAGGACAGAAAAGTAGTGTCTCACTCCTGTAGCAAGGAAGGAGTCAGAGGCTGGCACATCAGGAAGGTGTGTGTTTGCAGGTGAGCACACATGGTGAGCATATGTTGCTTGGGTGTGTATGTGTGCAATGAGCCTGTATGTGTGCAATGAGCCAGGTGAGGGTAGTGAGCATGTGTGCAAGTGACCATGGGTGAGTGTATGTGCGCACCAAGCAAGAGTGTATAGGAGGAGGAGGGGTTTTCACTGTTTGGGGAGAACAGTACTTGTCTGGGTATTTTGCAGAAACATCCCGGTAAAGCATCAAGCTTGATATTACAAAAGCAAAGACAAATTAGTATTGAATGTGGGTGGATTTGGTCCTTCTGGTCAATATGCCACTCGGGAGTTACTTCAACAGGGTCCTTTGGATCAATCATCACCACCATCTGCATCAAAACTTCCAGAGCTGAAAATGCCATCAGAGAAAGCCACAGCACCCTTGATCCAGTGGACCCATAGTGGGTAGATGGATGGGGAGCTTGGGCTGTGCATTAAAAGTTTAGACCAAAACAAGGTAGCCAGGGGCCTTCCACCCTTGAGGCTTGTCCTCTGCAGACTGAGGCAGTTATAAAAAGTCTTGATGAAGGAGGTAAAATTTAAATTAAGATGAAAAAGGGAAGTAAAATGAAAATAACATAAAAAGACAATATTCACAAGAGAACAACATGGGCACAATGAGTATGGACCAGAGGAGTGTGAATGCCCCCTGATGGCCCACTAGAAGAAAACAATCACTGGTTACCAGTACCAAAAAATACTGTTTATGTTGCTGAACATTTACTAGTTTGTTTTTCTGTCTGTCTTAACACTTTGTGCTTTCCTTTAAAAGAACAAATTTATGCTGCAAACAAAGAGCAACGCAATAATTACCATCAGCTTTCCGTGTTAGCCACAGTTAACCTACATACTATGAGGGGGTTTACCATACTTCCAATCCCACTCCGGTTCCTCCTTGTACCTTAGACACTAGCCATAAAGATTCAGTCTTCTGGTCTCTATGTCAAGGACTGAATGCCACCATTGCTTTTCTCCCCAAAAGTGCTTTTATAATAGAGAATTGGGGAGCTAACTGGAGAACATTAGCTAAGCCTGACACAACAATAGTTCTGGCTCAGCCTCAACAACTATATACTAATATGTGGTGGGAGGAGCCTGGGACTGGGACACCTATTATCAGAATTCTTTCTCCTAACCACACTAGCCCGTGGCATTATAACTCTTGGAAAATGGGCTTGCCTTTTATTACTAGAAAGTATCTGTATATAAAAATTGGTTGTGACTCTGTGTGGGGGGGCTCTGCCCACAGGGTCCCCTCAGCCACCGCAGATGAGAATAAGTCTACCAAGACATGATCTGCCTGGGGAGGAAAGGTGGCCAATCTCTCAAAGGAGAAGGGTCAGGAGCCTGTTCCTCAGTGGGCTTTTATTGGGTTCATTTGCACAGGATTTCAGATAAAGCTCATTAACCATTGTCAGGCAGTAAGGATCAAACAATAGATACAAAGAACTCTGAGGGTCTATTTTGAGTCAGGGTCAGATAGCTAAAGAGCTGTAAAGCTTTGAGGAACAAACTCACTTCTTGCTTGGACCCTTATAATTTAATTGAGAGCATACTAAACAAAGCAGATTTCATAGGATTTTACATATTCTTTCTTAGGCCTGATTGCCCAGGGAACCCGCCCTTTCCAGCACAGGGCTGTACCACCCTCTGTCATTGTTTCAGGCTTAGGTGGAGCAAGGGAAGTGAGGCAAGAGATTAGGAGATTCTCCAAGACAGAATGCAGACTCAGGCTTTGTCAAAGCTGAGGGGTGAGGGTCCATCACCTCCTTTTGCTGTACCCTCCAAAGTCCTTCCTTGTGGGCCTCCCACGTGATCGTGCCTGTCTTAGGTTGTTCCCCCCTTGGGGAATCTTACCCGTCATTGGCTAACAGACCAAGCATTGGGGGCCAGTTATGAAAAGAGGAGCAGAAGTGGTGCTCCTGCCAGGGAGATAAGCTTTTGTCTCCTTGGTGGCTTATGGTCCAAGGTTGCTCACTCAGCCTTAGCCTTGGTGGGGGCTACAGCTTCTGAAACCAGGCAGAGAGGTTCCCAACAACCCTGAAGGTATTCTGGGATGTTGCTACCAGGTTGATCCTCCAGAACAAGATTGGGTCACAGTTTGTACCTCTCACCCCTACCTGTTTTTAGCAACCCCAGGGACAGCCCAGGTCTTTTATAATGAATTGGCAAAAATTTATTCTCTGCATGTCCCCCTGCAGGCTCCATATATGCCAGCTGCCTTACCCATCTCAATATTACTCAGCTAAACCTCACTACAGTTTATATAGTTAGAAGACAAACTCAAGTATTGGTGCCAGTTGATGTAACCAGAGAATGGGAGGAACCCAATGGCATAATAGCACTTAATAATGCACTATTCTCCCTAGGAGTCCAATGGTTTGTCGACATCCTAATTGCATTCATTTTTTCTGCTATAGTTGTCACAGCTACTGCTGCCATGGCAACTGCCACCCTTGGTTGACTCAGTTCAAACTGCTCATACTGTTGATGTTCTCTTAACCAATACTACCTTAGAAATGATCCAACAGGCCCAGATTGATCAAGAGATCCTGACTCACCTTTTTGCAGTTGAATCAGCATTTCACTGGATTGTCAAGCAACAGGATGCATTTGTGACCTGCCAACAGCTGACCTGTGACCCTGGATTCTCCAGGCTATGTGTCACCCCACTCCAGTGTAACTCCAGCCAACACTCCTGGAACCATATTCAACATCACCTAAGAGGGACTTTTTCTGTCAACTTAAAGGGACAAATTGATAAACTGCAACTAGAGCTGCATCAGCAGTTGCAGGACATTCAGTGCTTGACCAAGCAAGAGGGTTTTCAAACCCTCTGTGATAATCTCTTCTGTATAAACCCAAACAATTGGTTTGATGGACTTAACCTGAGAATGTGGGCCTTTGGAGCCATCAGTTGTTCACTGATTCTAATAATGCTTTGTATACTTCAATGCATTTGCAAATTATTTTCCCAGGGTCATGCAAGAGACCAGCAAGTAGCAAGCTTTGTGGGATCTATAGCAGTCCTAACTAAAAACAAGGAGGGAAATATAGGGAATCAATCTGCCTGGCAATGGCAAATGTAGCTCAGCCCTATTCGAAAGCCCATAGGTGTGGATCAGCTCTCTTGTGGGAAACCAGGCCTGCATTATACCTAGGCTGCTTTGAGACTTGCTCTTGTTAAAACTCCCTCACCCTGAGTTGAATCAGCAAATGCTTACTGCATATCTTTAAAGTAACTTCCTGAAGTCTGTGCTAATTCTCCCAAGGACAGAGTGTAACCAGACCAATTACTGTTAGTGTTCCCTTGCATTTGCAATATTTTGTCCTTGTTAATCTCTAGGAAGTAATCAGTAACATCCTTTCCTATGTTATCTGTAAAAAGTAATTACCTAAAGCAAACCTGAGCATAATGAATGAGAACCTTCTTTGATGTGTGCTATTAGAAAGCCAATAAAAGCTTGTCAAGGCAGGGGTCGAGGCTCTCTCCCCTTGAGAGAGTGGCTGCACCATCCCTTTTTCTCCACAGGACTTTGGTAGTCTGTGTGAATTTGTTCATTGCATCCACAGCATATGGACCCCACTGGATGGAGTACACATTAGTAAGATGAAAATAACATAAAAAGACAATATTCACAAGAGAACAATATGGGCATAGTGAGCATATGAAACACTGTAGGACCTCTTTAGGGAAGAAGAACAGGACTTCTCTGGAGCAGAGCAAATACTTGGAGGTGTGACACAAGGAACTGGACTTTGGGGGTTTTCTCCTTTAAGTCTCAGTCATATTTTTTCTTTCCCTTTTCCTTCCCACCTGGCTTTGTCTGTGTCCCTGTCCTCCCATTCAAGGCAAAGGGGCAGAAATATAACTGGGTTCATTAACAAAGACTGCAGGGGGCATTGGGTCACTAACCTCATTAAGAGGAAACAAAAATGTAAACCTGGGTTTGTCAGAGATGACTAATGGCTTCAGTTGTTCACACCTGACAGCATGCTAGCAGAAGAAATGTTCAGTAGTGTCATGTGCTCTATTCTCCCAGTTCTCATGTAGTTGGGTCCAGGAGAGTTTCTAAATATAAGACCCTGAAGTGCCACACTAGTGGTGAGCAGAGTAATGTTCATTGTTTGTGGTTACATATAAACATTTATGCAGAGAGCACCAACCACCAGAGCTACTGCTCTCAATGTCTTTAGAAAGTGTACTTGTGTTTGTTGAATGCATGGTTCCTTCCAGGAGCCCCATTTCAGGTGATCAGAAACACTAGCTTAGGTGGTCAGAAGTCATGTGGATTGTTGCTACTGAAGAGAATTCCCATGTACCCAAAGCCTAGGACAATCCTGTACATTGAGTGGGTTTCAGTTGGGGCAGAGGGAAGACAAGGAAAGATGAGAAAGGGCATGTCCTCATGTCTAGCCAGTCTCTCCATCTCTTCTTCAGAGACTTGGGTTGAGCCAGCAGATAGACCACATGCACATGATGAGACTTAGGGAGTCTTTAGGGTCATTCTTCTCAACATGTGCTTGTGAAATTCATATGACTCCATTGGTTGTAATTCATTTAAAGTGTGGCACAAGGCTAATCTCAATGTACATGGAGAGTCTCTTTGTCTGCATGTAGAAGCATCCCACTGGCGCTCAGTTAAGTGTCACTGGAGCTGTCAGGTGGCCTTGGTTCTGCTGGACACACAGTTGGGACCTTCTGGTCCTCAGATAATTTACACCATTCAGCCCTGGACTCATTTTTAGACAAAATGGATCAAGACCAGAAAAGGGTTGGTGTGCCAATGCCTCTCTTCTCACTTTATCATTTCTTCTTCCTCTTCTCATTTCTCCACTTAAACATGTCTGTGCCTGACAAATGTGTGCATTTGAAAACATGCTCACCTTCATTTTGTCAAAAATGTAATAGCCAAGCAGAAGCAAAGAGGAGTTCATCAAGTTGGCTTCCAGCTTCCAGCTAAGATGGAATTTCCTTCCCACCACCATGAGCAAAGACATGAGCCTCTGCCATAGACAACAGTTTTGGTAAGTCAGAGAATGCAAATCACTTGTACCTTAAAATGTTATTGTAGCATAATAAATTTTCATATTTCTATGTAGAATCCAGTCTTCTTTTAACCTCTTTATGTAAAATATAACATAGACGCAGAAAACCATAAAAAAATTATTTTAACCCTCATTCAAAGAAATGTTTATTAATTTTTTAGCGAGAGAGGAAGGGAGAGAGAGAAACATCAATGTGTGAGAGAAACATTGTTTGGCTGCCTCCCTTACACACCCTGACCAGTGATCAAACCCACAACCTTTTGGTGTACAAGATGATGCTCCAACCAACTGAGCTACCTGGCCAGGGTTATAACAACATTAAAAAAAAAATGGCAACGCGAGAGTCCACCAAACAGTTGAACCACTCTTTACTTTCCCATTCCCCATTGTTGGATGTGCAGGAAGCATCCCCTTGTTTTTGAATTATGTGTTTTGGGACATTTTGAGAAAATCACCAAAGGAGATGAGTGAGATCTAGAAAAAAATGGGTTATTGGACGCACTCATATTTAACTTGCAGTAATAACAATTGATAAAGTCACCAATTTACAGTGGAAAATCTACAGTAGTATTCATTTTGCAAACTTTCTGGTCAAATAGATGGTCTTTCTCTGACAGAGAAGGTCACATTTGTCACCACCATGGCTCAGATGCAGCATAGCCGAGGTTTAGGAAGTTCACCACAGCCCCATGGAAAGGATCATTCATCTCAACAGATACTTATTGTGTCCCTGCAAAGTCCTAGGCACCTTCCTGGGCACTAGGCATAAAGCAGGGGAAAAACAAGCAAAGTCTTCTCACCATGTTTACACACTAAGCAGGGTGAGGAGCCCTGCTCTAGGGGATGCTGCTTGGTGCCCTCACAGTAGGCAAGCAGAATAAGAAGAGAAGACAAGTTCTATTCTAGGTCAGCTTTGCAAACACCCTGGAGTTCTTTCAGGAGTTGTTGCTGTAAGCTGCCCTATTGGTGACAATCATTTGTAGCAAGGCTCTCCCCTCTAATGATGTCCAAATTCACGGGGCTCAGGAAGATGGCGGCATGGTAGGAAGGAGCAGATTTTGCATCTCCCACACCCAGGGATAGAAAAATAATCGCCAATCTGGGTAGGAACTGAGCAGGGACTCAACATTGTCACGACATAACTGAGAATAGGAGATCAAAAATTGCGGCGGACATTGAAAAACCCGAGGGTAAGGAGACTACATGGATCAGCGGGGGAACCAGGGGGGTTGCAGCTCCAGACCCGGCGGCGTGCCTGGGTCGGCTCGTGGGGCTCCCGGGAGAGAGCTGGGTCATCCGCTCCCTCCCTGGCCAAACAAGGACTGAGCAGCACCCGGGGAGACCAGTTTACCAGATGGCACAGAGAGAGGAGTGAGGACAAAGAGGCACCCACACAGGGTCTGTAAGCACCTACGCAAAGCCTTGGTGAAGGTGCGCAGCTCACCCCGTGCATCCAAAGGCACCGCCTCTACGCCTGCACCCCCAAGCAGGAAAGAGAGCGTGGTTTGGTGAAAATCTCAGAAACCACAGCGTTCAAAAATGAAAAGGCACAGGTGCTTCCCAGGACCTATGATACCAAGCTGTGAATTGGGGGCTAGTGGGAGCCCTTTGGGATCCAGAAAGCGTGAACCCGGAAGAGGGGCGGGCGCTCTGTGGGACATCAGAGCACACTGCGGTGAACTCCCAAGCTCGCACATAGTTGTACCCAGCCCCCACACACGGGTCCCTTCCGGGAGACATCACACCAGCTGGGGGAGAAGGTGTGCGCCTGCACTAACAGTACGTCAGAGGCTGACTGAGTCCTGAACGGGGAATGGAGAAAACCTGTCTCCAGTAACCCCTCAGTGGGCAGAAGCCACCTGGAAAAACCGGTTTGGCCAGTCTGAAATCAATAATAGGTGTATGTGTTTGTGTGTGTGTGTGTGTGTGTGTGTGTGTGT
>CM052543.1:79700644-79728977 GCA_028533065.1 Trachops cirrhosus | reverse complement strand
AAAAAAAAAAAAACTTATTAACTGATAATTGATTTGCCTCTATTTCACTTACTATTCTTTTTGTGCCTTCCTCCTTTCTTTTAATTTGTTTTTTTTTCTTTGTCTTCCTGCTTTTTACAAGACTCTTCTTGTTAGCCTCTGCTTCTTAAATTGATCTGTTCTGACTCCCTGAGTCTATCGTTTCAACTTCTATGGTGGGAAACTTGTGAGATCAGTGGTGTAGTCTCTTTGATCTCCTGAACTCTCTGCTTTTGGGATGCCATTTATGTCGGCTGTCTGTATGTCTTTGGGTTTTGATTGTTGTTGGTTTTTTATTTGGTGGGTCCTTCTCTCCAGCTGATGGACTCTAAGTCACTCCGCCCACCACATCTTGTATGCTGCTATACAGGTGCAGACAGGTTGTGCTGAAGCTGGTTCCTCTGTCTATCCAAGGTTTAAGGCTTCTCTTTCACTATTGTTTTGTTGTTTGTTCTGGGTAATTTCTCCACAGTTTAGCTGTAATTCCAGATTGGTCCTGGGAAGATGTTAGTGTGGCTTCCACTTACTAACCCACCATCTTCCTTTATTATCTGTTGGTGGTTCCTTTGTTGGTGGGTTTCCTCTTCTAGTAGGTATATTGGTGTTCACAGCTCCCAGCTATGCTTGTATGTGATCAGTTGCAGGGTGAAGGCAAAATGGATTAAAACAGTGGGAGAGTATTCTATAAGATTTAAAGTACCCAAACATTGAGAATATATAGGAGATCTTTTGCATAAGTATAGCATTAACTCTGATATTTCACCCAACTAGACAGTTTTTATAATAGGTAGAAAAGAGATAAGACTCTTGTTAAAGGGGGGAAGCATTTTGAGCTAAATCCAGAAAACAGAGTGCTTGTCGGAGGTCAGATTATGAGATGCAGTGAGAGTAAAGGACAGAAAATAGGCATAGTGTGCAAGACAATAGAGTTAACCACAACAGTAGTAAAGCTCTGGAAGATAGTGAAATGGACTAAGATCCAAGTTGGGTGCTGTGTAGTATTTGCAATTATATGGAATAACAATTATTTACAATAATACTGGAACAACAATAATATGGCAAGGACTATATGATCTGAATAACAAGAATAGGAAGGTCATGACCTAGGGTAGTGTGCTATTGAAATACAAGTGAAGTGAAACAAGGAAAATTAAAATACACTGTGAAAGAGAGAACAAGGAACCTAGTCAATACAATTAAACAAACAAAATGAAGAAATCTAAACTGAAAGAAGAAAAATAAAAACTACTATAAAATAAGTAAAAATAATGAAATAATAATAATAATAATAATAATAATAATAATACAAATAAACAGTAACATGCAAGTATTCTGGAATAGCAAAGTGAAATTTGTCTGTTTCTCAATTGTTTGGGTTAGACTTGTGTTCCCTTTTTAGATCTGTCCCTGGGCCTTTCGTAGCTCCAAGTCTTATTGTCTCACTTGGGCAGCGGGGGGAAAAATGCCTCCTGATGACTTTAAACCCACCAAGCAAGTTCCTCTGGTCTTCCTGAATGGCACAGGCTGAGGGAGGTTGGGCTTTGCTTTTTTCCCTTCCTTTGGTTTTGTGAGGATGGGGGCCAAGACTGGGCCACAATCTTTGCAGTTGCCCAGCCTCTAGCCCAGGCCCTCTGTGCACTGCTGGAACCCCACTCTCCATCTGTGCCAGGTTGGTGCCATTAATCCACCAGTTGTGTCCTCTGTGAAGTGCACTAATTAGTGGCAACTCACATACCACCTTCTCCCTCTTTGCTCTTATAGGTGCTGGGTACCCTCAAAGTCTCTTCAGGGTAGTTCAGCTTCCCAACTGAGTTAAGTCTTTCTGGGGACTGCTAAGTCCCTGAGCCCTGCTGCCTTCCTTTTTGGGGTGCCTCTTCCTTCCTGTTAGCAAGCTAGCTGTATTGTGGTGGTGAGGGGGGCGGTGGTCGTATCAGGTAGGGGGTGCAGTCATTGTGTGGGATTTTCTTAAACAGTGACTGAAAGCCTTTTTTTTAAAATGAAATCCTCCTGTTTAAGTCTGATGCTCTCAACAAGCTCGTGGCTTCTCACACAGCTCAACTTTCTAACCAGACTGGAGACTATCCAGGACAGAGTCTGTCATGGCCCAACTCTTCACCCTTCTCTAGGCATCACCTGGCTCTCCAGTTTCTCTGGTAATGACCCAACCAGAGTCCCCAGTCCCAGCAGGTGAACACCGGCCCTGTGTGTCTCCCACTTTGTCTTTATTCTACCCAGTGACCTCAAGTATCTAGGTCCATCCTGGTGCCAATTTGTCCTCCAGGTTTGGCAGGGGAGGGAGCTGTTAATTTGGCTCTTGTCCAGGGATCCTGTGGCAGTTGCCAAGCTGGGATCCTTGCCAGCTCTTGGCCACGCTGGTCCCAGGACACTTACTGTCCCAACGCAATCTCCTTACCTTCTCTTTTTCAATGTCCTCTATGATTTTGGCCTCCAAGCTTCATATAAGCTGGGATTCCATTGGCCATTCAGTCTCTTCTTCAGAAGATTGGCTAGGTGTTCCACCTGTGTGCAGAGGGAAGTGGGCTCTGCTTCAACCTACCGCACTGCCATCTTCTCAAAGCCTTTAAACATTAACAAACTGGGGAAATGTGAATACTCAATTGTGCAAGCTCCACAAATAACAAAAGAAGGATGAATTTCTTTTTTGTTTGTTTGTTGTTTTTAATTATATTTTACTGGTTTTTCTACTACGGTTTTCCCAATTTTTCTTTTTTTGCCCCCTCCATCTGTCACCCCCACTCCCTCAGGCAATCCCTACACTATTGTCCATGTCCATGGGTCATGCATATATGTTCTTTAGCTACTTTATTCCCTATGCTATATTTTATATCCCTATGACTATTCTGTAACAATCAATTTGTACTTCTTAATCTGTTTACCTTTTTACTTATCCCCTTGACCCCCCTCCCATGTGGCAACCATCAAAATGTTCTCGGTATCTATGAGTCTGTTTCTGTTCTGCTTGTTTATTTTATTTTTTTTAGGTTCAATTGTTGATAGTATGTATTTATTGCCATTTTATTGGTCATATGTTTTATCTTCTTCTTTGCTACTTACTCAGAGAAGACCCTTTAACATTTCATATAATACCAGTTTGTTGGTAAGGAACTCCTTTAGTTTTTTTTTTTCTTGTCTTGGATGTCCTTTATCTGTCCTTCACTTCTAAATGATAGCTTTGATGTCATTAATCTTGGATTAATCTTGGATACATTAATCTTGGTGGTAGGTCCTTGGTTCTCATCACTTAGAATATTTCTTGCCAATCCCTTCTAGGCTGCAAAATTTCTTTTGAGAAATCAGCTGACAGTCTTATGAGGGCTCCCTTGTAGGTAACTGACTCTTTTTCTCTTGCTGCTTTCAAGATTTTCTTCGTCTTTAACCTTTGGCACTTTAATTATGATGAGTCTTTATATGGGCTTCTTTGGGTTCATTTCATTTGGACTCTCTGTGCTTCCTGGACTTGTATGTCTATTTTACTGACCAAGTTAGGGGAATTTTCTGTCATTATTTTTTCAAATAGGTTTCCAATTTCTTTCTCTCTCTCTTCACCTTTCAGGATCCCCTTGATGCAAATGTTGGTAGGCTTGAAGTTGTCCCAGAGGACGTTTACACTATCTTCACTTTATGGATTCTTTTTTCTTCATGTTGTTCTACTTGGTTGTTTTTTGAGTCCTTATATTCCAATTCACTGATTTGATTCTCAGTATTATCCACTCTACTGTTGATTCCCTATAGAGTGTTCTTTATTTCAATTACTGTATCCTTTTTTTCTGACTAGATCTTTTTTATGCTGTTGAGGTTCTCACTAAGTTCTTTGAGCATCCTTATAACCATTATTTTGAATTCTGCACCTAGTAGCTTACTTGTCTCCATTCTGTTTATTTCTTTTTCAGGAGTTTTGTTCTGTTCTTTCATTTGGGCCATGTTTCTTTGTCCCATCATTTTGGCAGTCTCCCTGTGTTTGTTTTTACGTATTATGTAGAGCTTCTATGTCTCCCAGTTTTTGTAGAATGGCCTAATGTAGTAGGTGTCCAGTAGAGTCCAGTGGTTCAGCCTCCCTATTACCCAACTTGGTTACTCAATGTGTGCCCTCCATGTGGGCTGTGTACACCCTCTTATTGCAGTTGAGCCTTTATTGCTGTTGCACATCCAAGGTCACCCAACACCTGTGTTCTCTTTGGGGTCACCCAGCATAAGCTACTAAGTGATCAGCAGATGGCTGGTACTTGTGTTGAACTTGGAGCAGCCTTGCATGGATGGCTGCTGCTAGTGCTGGCCCTGGCGCATCTTAATGAGAGGTATGGGACTCATTGAAGCCATATGTTGATTGTTTGAGGTAATTTAGGAAAATCTTAAGCATGGGCCTAAACAAGCCATTCTTATGGAAAAGCTACCAGAAACAGCTTGGGTGGGCAGAAAGTTGGGTAGGGTAGGGTGCTGAGGACTCCAGCCAGCAGCATCCGCAGTGTTGTGGATGTGATGAACAAAATCACATGGACTGCAGAAGTCCTGTGGAGAAAGGGACAGCATCGCCACTCTCCGAGTGAGAGAGTGCCTAGATACTTGCCTGGACAGGCTTTTATTGCTTTCTGGGAGCATTACATCAAGGAAGGTCCTCATTCATTATGCTCAGGTTTGCTTTAAGTGATTGCTTCTTACAGATAACAAAGAAAAGAATGTTGCAAATGCAAGGAATGATAAAAGTGATTGATCTGGATACATTTTGGCATTGGAATGGCTTAGCACAGACTTTAGGGAGTTACTTCAAAAATATACATTAAACATCTGCTGTCTTAACTCAGAGTGAGGGAGTCTTAGCGAAAGCAAGCCTCGAAACAGCCTAGATATAATGCAGTCCTAGCCCCCCATGGGAAAGCCAATGTGTGGGCCTGTCTCCTTGTGCCTGTTGGTTTTCTGAACCAGGGCTGAGCTACATCTGCTGTTGCCATGTGGACTGGTTCCTTATAGTAGGGCCTTGGAGAATCACCAGTTTTGGGCAAACAGGTTGATGGAGTCTCAGATATGGTGCTCACCTGCTGGCTTTGTGCATTGTGGGGAGGGAGGCTCAGAAAAGGAACAATGGCCTCTGCCAGCACTTCTCTCTGTGATAAACCTGTGCCCCATCTCTTGCCCCTATGCCAGACAATTCACTTCCTCTTCATATGTCTCTGATGACTTTCAATATGCACTCCTTGTACTGGAGTTAGAGGGCATGAGTCCAAGTAAGTCTGTGTGGGGGCCCTTTAAAAGGAACAGCCTGGGATTCCAGAAGTTCCTATCTTCCACAGTCTCAATCTCCACTGTTTTTTATAGCCAGAAATTATGGAGACTTATCTTCCAAGCACTGGAACCCTGGACATGGGGGTGTGGTGTGGGGCTGGGACCCTTCACTTCTGAGGTGTCCCTCCCAATTTTTATCTACCACATGTCAATGTAGGCCAGCCCATTTCATGTCTCTGCTCCTCCTATCTGGCTTGATGTGGTTTCTTCTTTAATTGCATAGTGGTAGGACTTCCATTCACCTTGATTTTTGCAGATGGTTGTTTTATAGTTTAGATGTAATTTTGATGTGGTTGTGCAAGGAGACAAGTTGTGTTTACCTAAGCCAGCACTGTGACTGGATGTCTGGATGATTTTCATGAAAGTAATTTTGACTGAAAGTACAAAGACACAAAAATATATAAATGATTCTATTTATGTAATGTTCAAAAGAGATAAAACTTACATATACACAGGAGACAAGATAAATTAAAAAAGCAGGGAACATATTACAAAGAACCTATTTGTCATTTGAGGAGCTTGGACTTTATCCAAGCTGGCAATGGGAAGACATTGAAAGATTTATAGCATTGTAATGGGGAGAAATCCAATGAAAAAATATATGGATTGGGCCAAGTTTGTAAGAGAAAGCATAGAAAGAAGAGAATAGATATTGAGATATTTAAAACATTGAAGATATAAAATACCCAGGTTATGGTGGATGATTGGGTAAGTAAGATTACATCTATTTCAAACATGAGGTGACAACTAGGTTTCTTTGAGTGATCAGGTCCTTAATGAATGCAGATGACACACACTGAGGTGACTGCTGTAGGAAGAGCAGTGACTCTGGAAAGAGGATATATATCTTGAAGGATGTCCAAAACTGAAGGGGCTGAAATTTACTCTATGTACAAAGTAACCATTAGCCTCCCACATTTGTGTGTGTATGTGTGTGTGTGTTTATAGAGCTCAAGCTTCCTGAGACAGAGAAATGGTCCATTTATTACTCAAAGAAAACAACAGAGCACTATCATGCATCAACTCCCCACATTCCTATTTTCATAGGATGTTGCAGTGAAGGCTAACTGTTACCTATATGTCTACCATATGTGGAGAGGAACTCTGAAATTATGAGATGCTGAGTTCTTCTCAGGGCAGCTGGTGATACCTTGCAATGTAAGCAAATCTACAAGTGTCTCTAGGTTTACTACCTTGAAATGTAAGCAAATGTATCTGGGGAGAGAAAAGGAAGTGATTTATCTTACTACCTGGAATGTCTTGGGGGAAATAGGTCTCTAAGTGTTTCCAGAAGCATACACTATCTCTAGCTTTCCAAGAGTATTCAAACAGGTTCAGATTCTGTAGGAATGCAAGAAATCCACACAGAAGTATCTCCAGTTGACTATGTATTTTAACTTCAGTATCTCAAGTTGATATTCAACTTGAATATCAAGTTGAGAAACATCTCAAAGACCTGTTAGCTATTCAGGGTGAGGGTGCAGTGGCAGAAGGCTAAATTACAATGACTATGGTTTATCGAGCATTTGCAATCTCTTAGTGTTATGTGATGGGATTTGAAAGGATTACTCTTCACCTTCTTAAACATCCCCTGACTTTAGATCTAATTGGGAAATATAGCACAGGAATCAGATAGCTTAACATATTTGGGACAATCCTGACTAACTAGGACTCCTATCTGGTTCTGCCATCAAACTTACTTTCTCTGTCACAGACAGAACAGAGCAGCCACAGCCCTCTTCCAAGGGAGGCATCCTGGGCCTGGCAAAAGAGAGGGTAGACAGACTATTTGGGAAAGAAAAGAATAACCCTGCAGAGGCTAAGACAGCAGAGTGAGTTTCCCTTCCTAAACTCTGCCATCAGATGAGTCATTTCTCTTCCCACAGGATGGCAGTAATAAGAGGACAGCCAAAAACCTGCAATCATCCTCCAGATATACCCTTCTCAAAGATTAAAATGGGATGTTCCATCTCCTCTGTGGAAGCATAAAGACTGGATGATATGTGCCCACCATCAATAAAGTATGTACTTCACATTTGTATCCCATTTTGTGATCATTTCCCCCCAGTAGAGATGTTTTATTGAAAAAAAATGTACAAATACATTCTTGCTTTTATAGTAACAAATGCTCATTTCCCCCTCCCTCCCTGTCTTTGAAAATCTGTAAAAGAAAAAAATGTTCATGCCATGATGCCTGATGCAACAATCTACCAGACTTTGCCCAGTGCCCACCTGCAAAGTTTTTTGTTGTTGGAGATTCTTGTTTTGTTTTGTTTGTTTTTAATGGAACAAGATAATGAAAGAGTACACACTTTATTTTAAACTTAGCACTGATAAAATATCTATCACTGTAGCTGTGGTTCCACATCAAACCTGAATGCTAAGAACTGGACATTTATTGTTCACATCATGTACCAGTCTTGGCAGAGAGGACATCTACTGCCACCAAAACCTCCAAGGAACAAATGGTCCCTAATGGCCAAGGTCCAAGAATGAGAGTCCTGGGGAGGAAGCAGTCAGCCACAGGCTCCCACTGTGCCTGCAGAGCACATGAAGGGAAAGGGGCTGTCATGAGCATCTCTGTTCCTCCTAGGTCACTAGGATAGATGTGGCTGTCCTCTTTTACAGACATGGATCATAGGTGATAGAACAGGATTTAGACTCATTTGACTCAAGAGCCCATGTTTTTAATGACTTACCAGATTGCTTTTCCCAGAGTATAGGATGCTTCATTCTGGAGTAAGTGTCAGAGGAAGTGAGAGAGGGCACTAGGCAGGAAATGTAGTGGGCAAGTCAGAAGCATAAAATGATGATAGAACCATGGGGTAGATGAGAGAAGATAGAGAGGAGAAGGAAAGAGACAGAACACCCCTGTAGCCAGCCAGGGAAGAAAATACCTGAAGGGATTGCAAGGTTAGCTATGAGAAGCTGAGAGCTGTAGGGTGCTCCATTAAGAAAAGGCTAGAAAGAAGTCATCCAGACAAGGGCAATTGAGTGGAACAAAAGACCAGCTGGGAATACATTGGGGAGTTTAAGTATACTTTCTTAAGCAAAATGACTTTGAATAAAAGGGGACAAGAAGAGGTAGCTGGATTGGAAGATGAGGCAGACATTGGATCCTTTACTTATAGCAGAATGTAACATTTGCCAAAAGATCTTTGAAAAATTCTTGTGCGAGTTCAAGTTATTTTCATCACAAATTAGAAGCAGGACTATTAGATTTTAGGCAGCAAATCTAGAACAGAAAATGTCTTCTTATGGGCCCAATTATAGATACCATAAGCAGAAGTTAAAAAGCATAAATGGCCCAGTGTTGGGAACTGCCCTGCCTGATTTCAGAAGCTGTAAGTCTCCCATGGCTAAGGCTGGGTGAGAGATTTTGGGACCCTAAGCCACTAAGGAGACAAAGCTTATCTCCCTGGCAGGGGTACCACCTCTGCCCGCTTTACTCACCCTGCCTGGCCCCCAGTGGATGACCGGTTAGCCAATGACAGGTTAGATTCCTCAAAGGAGGGAAGACCTAAGACAGACACAGTCATGAAGGGGCCCTCAGGGAAGGACTTGGGGGGCTATAGAAAAAGGGGCGATGGACCCTTGCCCCTCAGCTTTGACATAGCCAGAGTCCATAGTCTGTCTGCAAGAAGCCTCCTAATCTCTTGGCTGCCTTACTTCCCCTGCCCAACTTAAGCCTGAAACAATGCCAGAGGTGGGTGTGGCCCTGTGCTGGAAAGGGTAGGTTCCCTGGGATGGTCAGGCCTAAGAAAGAATGCATAACATCCTGTGGAACCTGCTTTGCTAATACCCTCAATTTAAATGATAAGGGTCCAAGCATGAAATGAGTTTGTTTCCCCAAAGTTTTATGGCCCTTTAGCTATCTGACCCTGACTCAAATAAGCCCTCATAGTTCTTTGAATCTATTGTTTGACCATTACTGCCTGACAATGATTGATGAGCTTTACATATAAGTCCTGTATTCCTGCGCAAATGAACCCAATAAAAGCCCATTGAGGAACAGGCTCCTGACCCTTCTCCTTTGAGAGATTGGCCACCTTTCCTCCCCAAGCAGATCACGTCTTGGTAGACTTATTTTTATCTGTGGCAGATGGGGTCCTCTGTGGGCAGAGACCCCCCATAGCCCAACAATTCCACTTCTGAGAATTTATTCAAAGAAACCCAAAACACTTATTTGAAAATACATACGCATCTTTATGTTCATTACAGCATTATTCACAATAGCCAATTTGGAAGCACCCCAAGTGTCCATCAGTTATTAAGTGGATAAAAAAAGCTGTGGCACATGTACACAATGGAATACTACTCAGCCATGAAAAAGAAGGGAATCTTACCCTTTGCTACAGCATGGATGGAGCTGGAAAGCATTATGCTAAGTGAAATAAATCAGTCAGAGAAAGACAAATACCATATGATTTCACCTATATGTGGAATCTAATGAGCAAAATGAACTAACAAGCAAAATACAGACAGACTCATAGATAGAGAACAGGGTGACAGCTTGAAGGGGTGCAGCTGAGAGGAGGTCAAGGGATTGAGCAAATAAAAAAGAAACCCATGGACACCAACAACAGAGTGGTGATTACAAGGGGAAGAGGGATGGTGGAGGTAGGGGACAATGTAGTGGAGATAAATGGCGATGGAAGGAGGCTTGACTAGTGGTGGTGAACACAGTACAGTGTGCAGATGAAATGTTGTGGAACTGTGCACCTGAAACCTGTATAATTTTGTTAACCAATAAATTCAATAAAAATGGAAAAAGCATACATAATTTAAAATTATTTTGATATCCAGAAAACTTTACTATTGGAAACAGTCCAAATTTTCATTAATAAGAGAATGTTTTAAAATTGTGGCGCATCCATGCGATTCTCTTCCCACTCTATCCAGTTACATTCTCTCTGGGTGCTGGGTTGGCTTTATTTTATTTTATATGTAAAAAACTTGGTTCTGCTTTCATTTTTTTTTCTTTATTTTATTTTGACACTATTATGGATGTCCCCATCCCCTTCCCACTTTGTCCACCTCCATCCAACTCCGCCTGTTATTCATTCTGGGCCATGACCACACTGTAGTCTGTGTCTGTGAGTTATGTATATGTGTTCTTTGGCTAATACCTCCCCCTTCTTTCATCCAGTCCCCTCTCCTGCTTCCCCTCTGACAGCTGTCAGTCTCTTCCACTTATCCATGCACTTGGTTCCGCTTTTAGACAAACCAGCAGAAATGCCCTTCTGTCCTAGCAAAGTGTAAGATGGTCATTGTCCTTACAGAGCAACAAAGTAGGCTATGACACCAGAATGTCTCAGTGCTAATCTCACGCACCATTTACTAAGTTTCCTCCTCTATAAAACATGATGACAATTTCTACCTTCATTTGTTATCAAAATATAATGCTCACTAAATGCTACCTACTCTTCTAAGCCTATTCAAATATTAACTCATTTAATCCTCCCATCCATCACCCTTATGAGTTAAATACTGTTTTTCTTCATTTTCTAATGAGTAAGTGTGACGCAGACAAATTAAGTAACTTGGCAGGGTCACAGCAGGAAAGTGGAGGACTGTATTGAGTGGGGATTTATTTGAATATCCATCACCTGCTGCAAAACGTGAGCCATGCAGTGGGAATTAAGTACATTCCAGACCTGATACTCGATCGGGGACTCCGCACACTGTGAATGCCGACTGCTGTGCATGCAGCTTTGGAACTTAATCTGTTTTTCCAAGAGCCTTGACTTCTATAGGTGGTGCGCGGCTGCCAGGGCATCCCATCGGCTGGAGGCTCCTGGTGCAGGTGGAAGGGAGTGCCAGATCCCTGCTTCTGCCACAGGGGGCGGGGGAGGGGGGAGCACTGCCAACATCTCCGGCCATTGGAGATGGCCCTGCACTGCCTGCAAAATGTCAGTGCACCTCCGACCACAACCACGGCAGGTGCTGCCCGAGACCATCCTCTCCTGGTTATTGTGCTGCAGCACCCTGCTGTCCCTGCCCGCTGGCTACAGGATCGTGAGCTCGGTGTCCTGGGCTGTCACCAACCAGGTGGATGAGAAGCTGGACAGCTGTTCCACAGAGGAGACAATACTTGCATTGCTGGAGGACTCGGGCAGTATCTGGCAGCGGAGTTTCCCGACCTCAGTGCACAAGGAGGACTCAAACCTGCAGTCTCTCCCCGACCCCCAGCGAGCACCACCCATGCTAGGCCACCTCCTACGCGCCCCGGATGTTCTCCTACCCACTGGAGAGCAGCTCTAGGCTGCACCCAGGCACCGCCCGCTTCCTGGTCCACACCAGTGCCTGGGGATGTCTGGCTATGCTATCCACACATGACAAGGTAAGCCGCCCCTCAGGAAGCACTTGGTAGATGAATGCCTTGCATGGCCTGGCACCTAGGCGATGCACCCAGGGGTCAGGGAGATGCTAGCGACCACTTATGCACTTGGATCCAGGTCTAACAGATGTACCCAGTTATAGGACACGGTTCTGCGTGGGGTGGGCCCAGACAGGACCCACACCCACGGATAGGTTCTCCTGTGGGGAATTGGGCCTGCATTCTACCTAGGACGCTTTGATACTTGCTTCTGCTAAAACTCCCTTACCCTGATTTGCAGCAAACATTTACTACAAAGTAACTTCCTAAAATTCATGCTAAACCTTCCAAGGATGAGTGTAACCAGTTCAACCACCTTTCCCTTTGCATTTGCAAATATCCTTCTTCTTTGATGTGATTAGTGGCATCCTCTCCTTTGTTTTCTGTAAAAGGTAACCACCTAAAGTGAACCTGTACATAGTAAATGAGGACCATCATGTAGTGTGCCCAGAAAAGCAATAAAAGCTTGTCAAGGCAAGGGTTAGGGCACTCTACCCTTGAGAGAGTGGCAGAGGCACTCCAAGGCTTTTTCTCTTCTTGAGAGAGTGGCCGTGCCATCCGTTTTCCTCCACGGGACTTGGTAGTCTGTGTGAATTTGTCTCTTATCTCATCCATAATGTCGCAGACCCCATGAGCTGGGGTCCACATCACCCAGTGGGCTGGATTGGTTTGTAGACACTGTGTAAATAATGGAAGCAGATTTTGCTTCCATTGGCCTGGCAAAGTATGGGGGGCAGGAGTGGGGGATGGGGGGCTGACTACCAAACTTCCTGCCAGATGGATGGAGACTGAAGTGCAATCTTGAGATGCTCAATCATAGAGACGTGTAAATAGCCAGCTCACTACCAGCGACCTGGACAAAAGGAACCACTGGATGTCCTTGGGCATCACAAATTAGGTGTGATCTAAGCCCCTCCCAGCTTAGAGCCCCCACCGATAGAGCCAAACTTCCCTGTCACTTACTAACAGAGAACCAAATCGGGGAATGAGAGAAAGACATCACTTGGGCCTCAATGAAAATTAATATTAAAAAAATAGAGAAACAAATGAACAAAACATTGAACTCAATAATTTTTCTGAAAAGGAGTCTTATTGTGCAAAGTGTGTAAATGCTGGAATGAGCTGTTATCACCTGTTAGACCTGATTCCACCTGAACCTGAAATGACATTCATGGATAAATTATGAGGGGTAACATCCAAAAATATACATCCTCCAGAAAGTGTTTACAGCTGTTAAGATAGATGTAAGGGGTTATCTACAGGGTAGTAATGTAAACTCCTATTTACTTCATGCCAAAGAAGTTATTTTATAGAATGTCTAGGTATTGGTCAGAGGGCAGGTTCTTGCCCCAACCAAGGGTCTCATCAGCTCTGACACTGGCCAAATCACTGGGTTCTCCACCTTGCTTTCCTATCTATGAAATTAAGTGGTTGACTAGGTTAGCTTAAAAACATTATCTAAATGGCAACCTTATTCTGATTATGGCAACTATCTTACCCTCTTTCACAGCATCCAAATGGTTTTTCACATTATATGTTATACTTCTAAGACACACCTTAAAAAGGTGTGAAGCTTAAATATGAAGCTGATCTTGGTTTAAAACACAGGTTGTTTTAAGCAACTAAATCTAATGTCATTGTTTTAAAGATATTTGTACTTTTGACATCTTTTCTTAGCTTCTTAGTAGTTCATCTTTCCAATATTGATATTTAATCTAAACTTAACGAATTAAGAAAACGTTTACTGAGTGCCTGCCATGTGTGCAAAGCACAGCTCTAGGCAATTTGTAACTAACAGAAAAGCAGAGTCTGTGAATGAACTGATATTACAATTTTGAAGGACTCTTTAATGTTGTTTTCTTAAAAGATTCAAGCCATCCTTATTACTATTCCACACATTGTTGTCATGTAGCACTTCAAAGACAAAGACAGCCTCTGATTTCCGAGTTAATTGACAATGAGGAACACTGTAAAGGAAAAAGCTCATGGGGATGCTATACCCAGCAGGGCTTGGGAAGACTCAAGAAGTACTTGTTTGTATGTCTGAGAATTTCACAAACAAAAATTGGCATAACATAATTTTGTTACTTCCTTTAAGCTAAAAGAATGAGAGACCAATTTCCCATAGGTTGCTGAATTATATAATGAAATGTTATTGATTAAAATAAAAATATGACTAATATGTGAGAAAGTACTCTATCCCTAAAAGAAACAAAAACAGAAAGTTCCTAGAGTAAAAAGCCAAGTTAAAATGTCTAAGTTAAGACTTAAATCCTATCCCCCAAAACTTGGAGGAGGCAATGAAGCCAGTGGGGTTTCCAAGGACAAGTTGTGAAAAAGGTTTTAGTAGCCCTCCATAAATTTCATTTCTCCTCCCCAAAATAACTTCAGATTCAATAAAGTGAGTGTGTTTAATATGTATTGTATTTACAGCTTCAAGAACAACCTCCCTCTCAATCATAATGTCAGTGCTAAGCTCCTCTATAGAAATTCTAGAGTCATCGCTGTATGTAAACTGGGCAGAATGAGAACCACTGTGCCTTAATTATTACCTGTCAGAACCATGGTAATACCATGCTCCCTTCACAGCCCTGGCACTATAATTCCTGGTCGGAGACACAAGTTAAGCTCAGGTCAATCCACAATCCTGCATTGAAAAAGCACTTTTTGGTGTTTGTTAGATTCTAGGACTGCCATTTGGAAACTGTGCACCCATCAGTGATGGCCCCTTGAACAACAGCACTGGGATTCCTTTCTTCTCTGTGACACCCAAGGACTTCATGGTAGCCGATCTGATGAAAAACCCAGTGGCCCAGCTCCTGCTGCCAGAATTGGAAGGAGAGTTCTGAAGGTAGACTGGGGTTTGCCTCCACAGCACAGATCTTCTGCAAAAAGCAGAGAAGCTGTGGGGTGGGCCCTCTCTGGGTCAAATGACTTGAAAAGGGCCTTAAGATGCAAAGTGATGTCTTCACCAACTTGATATGAATAGTATAGGGTGCCCTTGGAATCAGATCAGCAGAATTCCACCAGTCACCAAACTGGGTGATGTGGGATCTTCTATCTCCTTATTGGTAAAATAGGAATAATAATTTCTACCTTGTAGGGTTATTGGGAATATTGACCTAAAAATAAAAGGTACTTTCAAAGTGAGAGGCAAGAAGCACTTATTGAGACCAGCACTGATTCAGCTCAAATAATGTTCTGATTAGGAGACAAGGCAATGGGTATTTAATGAGAAAGAAAAGGGAAACAATTACATCAATAGAAAGAAGACATTTTTATTGGTGCAAATAATATACCATAGTGATGTTAATTCTAACCAATGTCTTTAATTTTCAGTACAGTAGTCGTCAGTCCAGTAGTCATAATAAGTGCTTTCTTATAACATTTACAGTGTTGATGGACACAAGGTTGCTTAGGTCCAGTCCAAAGGTGATTTTGCTCTGTTTAAACCTTCCAAGGTTTGAAACAGGATGTGCAAGGCAGCTCCTCAGGCATAGCAACTCTGGCTCCATTTTAAAGTGGTTTCATCTATTATCATTTTTTTGACAAGAGAGTCAGAAATATTTACAAAGTGACCTGAACAATACCAGGTGGATAGATGGTAGCTCTTGTTAGAAAAGGGTCAGGACAGAGGTGGGGAGGAGGTTGAGGAAGGAAGAGCCACAATAGTTTTCTACAAGGAACATTCAGCATAGAATCTATTTATTGTTTTTCAAATTAACTTCTCTCTCCCCAGAGAGACAAGTGCAATAAACACTTGGACTCCTTTAATACACTTTCTCAAAAGCTGTCTAAAAGAAAACACACTTAAGCTCAAATGGAACATTAATCCAACACTTTTTTCTGAATTTAAAATGTGGAGCTTGAAATCAAATCCTGCCAGGGAGATGTCTGTACTGAGCTGATGTGGGGGCTGCAAGTGTGCCCACCTTCAAAAGTAGCAAATGCAGCAAGTGCCCTCAGAAGAAACCCTTAATCCCCAGGGTCTCAGTCACTCACCTGTAAAATGTAGTAACACTTTAGAAACTTGTATAAGATTCATCCCAGCTCCCAAATTCTATTATTTTTAAAGCAAAGCATGAAAAACACTAAGCAAATAAATCTGTTAGTTCTTTGGTAATGGAAGTGGTAATAACCAAAGAACAATGCACTATAAAATGCAGTCTGGATAACACACTGTCACTTACCCTTGGGATGCTGACAATGAGACTCCATTGGGCTGGAGATCATTTAAATGACCTGGCACCCTATTAGAATGGCAAGAAGTCAGGAAAAGGAATGTTTCTTTTTTCATGGAATATTTTCCATGATCTTGACCACTCAAACTTGCTGTTATTAGAAGTATATTCCCAGGATAACTTTCTAAATATCTGAGGTATTCCTAATTCAGGCATCCTAAAAGCAGTCATGCTGAAGCCGGTTGATGCCAGAACCCATAGCTTACCTGCTCCTGTAAACAGGCTATAGAACAGAGCAGTGAACCAATCCACTGTAGCACTCATATCATGAAAGGAATTGTCTACTGAAAAGTCTAGTAGGCAGCTGCAAGAGATGGAAGCTGGGAATGGTGACAAATCCAGCTTACTGAGGTCCTCCCCAGAGGGTTCCAGGTCCATGAGAACTTTGTACACTCACTCGCCCATCCTGGAGCTATGTGTGTAGACTGTGCTCATGCCACACACAGAAAGTACAGACATCTGTGAAGCATGCTGGGGTAACCAGATGAGGCAGCTCATAGTCTGAAGTAACTACCAAGGGCTGAGGTCATTAATGTCTCAGCACACTTGTTACTCTGGCCTGGAAGAGAAGGGATGAGCCACAACCAATTGGTAGCCTGATATCTAGCTCCTCATGTGACCTGCCACCCCTTTGTACTGGTTAAACTTCTAAAGCATTAAAATATAACATAAATATCTACACAATTAAGTTTATCCTCAGTAAGCAACAAAGCAAAGGTTTCTAGACCATGGGGCTTGTGATCACCCCAGAGTCCACCAGTTCCCATGAGCTGCTTAAGCCCAGGTGGATTTACCTGTGTGAGGTTCATGTTCCAAGTTTGCCATTACATGTAGGATTTCACCTTCAGAATCTTGATAATGTTAAGCACAGAGACTTAACCAGTTAAAAACAGGCAGACACCATTGCCCTGAACATGCGAAGCAGGAGGTGCTCTGGCCCAGAGCACAATGGCATCAGTTAGAAATGCCTATGCCTAAGAACTGCCCTGACAGGCACCTGCATGAAGACACAGCCCTTGAGAAGGAAGGCCCCAACAAATGGGGCCAAACACAATTCAGGCCCAAATGAGAGAGGAATACATGTCTAGGACTACTGCAAGAGCAGACTGCACTGACCCTCTGCACTTTTAGAGCTTCATTTGGCATAAAAAACAATTATGTGTGTGTGTGTGTATATATATATATATAGTGTATGTGTTTAATAAGCAGATAAGTAGATGATAGAAAGACAAATAGATATATTTGTGTATGTGTGTGTATTTTCACATATTCAACAGTTATGTATCTGAGAATGTATACTATAGTTGCCTCCAACTGATCTTCCTATTCTACTCTTCATCACCTTGAATTTATCCTCAGTCCAGTAACTGAAGTAATCTTTCAAAACACAAATCAGATTTTGGGATTACCCAACTTAAACTCTTTCATTAGGGAAAATAACAAAATTATTTTTTAATTTTTTTATTGTATTTTTCCATTACCATTTATCCCCCTTATACCATACCCTCTTCCACCTCCACCCACCCACCATCCCCTGAAATCCCCACACAGTTGTCCATGTCCATGAGTTTGTTCTTTCTTTCTTTTTCTTTTTTTGCTTGACATCTCCACCTCAACAACCCCCATCCCAGAGCTACAGTTTGCTCTCTATCTATGAGTCTCTCTCCCTTTTTTGCTTGTTAGTTCACTTTGTTCATTAGATTCCACATATAAGTGAAATTGTGTGGTAATTGCCTTTCTCTGACTGGATTATTTCACTTAACATAATGTTCTCCAGGTCCATTCATGCTGTTGCAAGGGTAAAATTTCTTACTTTTTAATGACTAAGTAGTATTCCATTGAGTACATGTACTATAGCTGTTTTTATTCACTTGGACACTTGGGCTGCTTCCAAATCTTGGCTTTTGTAAAGAATGCTAAATGAACATAAGGGAGCAAGTATTCTTTCAAATTAATGTTTTGGGTTTCTTTAGATAAATTCTCATAAGTGGAATCATTGGGTTATAAGGGAGTTTCATTTTTATTATTTTGAGGTAACTCCATACTACTTTCCACAATGGGTACACAAAATATGCATTCCCACAGTGCATTCCAACAGTGCAAAAGGATTCCTTTGTCTCAACATCCTTACCAACACTTGTTTTTTGTTGACTTACTGATGACAACCATTCTGACAGATGTGAGGTTATGTCTCTGTGGTTTTAATTTGCACTGACAATTTGTGATGTTGAGATCCTTTCATAGTGTATTGGCCACCTATATGTCCTCTTTGGAGAAGTGTCTATTCAAAACCTTTACCCATTTTTTAATTGGATTTTTTGGGAGTTTTGGTATTGAGTTTTATAACATTATTGGATATTAAGACCTTATCAGATATATTGGGGAATATGTTCTCCCATTCATTGAATTATCTTTTAATTTTTTTGGTAGTTTCCTCTACCATGCAAAACTTTTTATTTCATTTCCATTGCCTAAGGAGATATATTAAAGAAAGGTTGCTAAAAGAAGTGTTCAAGATTTTACTACCTGTAAACATAGGATTTTTATGGTTTTGAGTCTAACATTTAAGTTTCAGTTTATTCTCATGAGTGGCATAAGGAGGTGGTCTAGTTTTATCTTCCATGTATCTTTTCAATTTCCCCAATACCATTTACTGAATAAACTATCTTTAGTCTATTGTATGTTTCTGTCTCCTCTGTCAAATATTAATTGACTGTACAGCCAGCAGTTTCTTTCTGGGTTCTCTTTTCTGTTCCATTGATCTATTGAATATGTCTGTTTTTATGCCAGGAC
Source organism: Trachops cirrhosus (assembly GCA_028533065.1). NCBI lineage: Eukaryota > Metazoa > Chordata > Mammalia > Chiroptera > Phyllostomidae > Trachops > Trachops cirrhosus. The sequence continues at coordinate 79,710,248 of CM052543.1, read as the reverse complement.
CATGATGATTTGATTAGCCTTATAGTATACTTTGATTCTAGGTAGCATTGATTCCTACAAGTTTGTTCTTATTTCTCAAGATTGCTCTTGCTATTTGGGGTCTTTTATTGCAGTGTGGGACCAAATAAATGTTCTGTGAAATACGTCATTGGCATCTTGATAGGAATTGCATTGAATCTATAAATTGCTTTGGGTAACATGGACATTTTAATGGTGTTAATTCTTCCTATCCATGAACACGGTATATGCTCCCACTTATTCATATATTCTTCAATTTCTTTCTTCGGTATCTTATAACTTCCTAAGTACAGGTCTTTTACATTCTTGGTTAAATTTACTTCTGGGTATTTTATTTTATTTTTTTTGCAGAAATTGTAAATGGGATTGTTTTCTTAATTTCCCTTTCTGATAGTTTGTTATTGGCATATATGATGGAACTGATTTCTGGATATTAATTTGGTATCCTGTTACTTTACTGAATTTATTTATCAGTTCTAGTAGTTTTTGGTGCAATCTTTAGGGTTCTCTGTATATAGTATCATGTCATCTGCAGGTAATAAGTTTTACCTCTTCCTGTTCAATTTTAATATCTTTTATTTCTTCTTTTTTTATCTGATTTCTATGGCTAGGACTTCTAGAGTACCAAAAGCAGACATCCCTGTCTTATTCTAGATCTTAAGGGGAACACTTGTAGTTTTTGTCTATTGACTATGATATTGGCAAAGGTTTGTCATATGACCTGTATTATGTTGAGGTATGGTCCCTCTATTCCCACTTTGCTGTGAGTTTTTATCACACATGTGTGCCGAATTTTATGAAATGCTTTTTTAGCATCTATTGATATAATCATGAGGTTTTTATCCTTCATTTTGTTTATGCAGTGTATCACATTTGTTGATTTGTGGGTATTATTGTACCAGCCTTACATTGCTGGAATAAATCCCACTTGATCATGGTGTATGATTTTTCTGATGTATTGCTCTATTTGGTTTAATTTTTTGTTGAGGATTTTAGCATCAGTGTTCATCAAGGATATTGGCCTATAATTTTCTTTCTTTGTGGTGTCTTTATCTGGTTTTGGAATTAGGATAATGCTGGCCTGATAAAATAAGCTTGGGGTGTCTTCCCTTCCCTTGAATTTTTTGGAATAGTTTGAGGTGAGGTATTAGTTCTTCTTTGAATGTTTGCTAAAATTCACCTGTGAAGCCATTCAATCCAGGGCTTTTGTTTCTTGGGAGTTTTTCTTTTATTACTGTTTCAATTTCACTAGCTGTAATCTATCTATTCAGATTTTCTGATTCTTCCTGGCATAGTTTTGGAAGATTTTATGTTTCTAGGAATTTGTCCATTTCATCCAGATTGTCCAATTTTTTGGCATATAGTTGTTTATAATATTTTCTCACAGTTTTTTGTATTTCTTTTGGGTCAGTTGTTATTTCTCCTCTTTCATTTCTGATTGTATTTATTTGGGTCCTCATTCTATTTTCCTTGATGAGTCTGGTTAAAGGTTTGTCAATCTTATTTATCCATTTCAAAAATAGCACTTGGATTCATTGATCTTTGTATTGTTTTTTAGACTCTATTTTGTTTATTTTTGCTCTGATTTTTATTATTTCCTCCCTTCTACTCACTTTATGCTCTGCTAGTACTTTTCCAAGATCCTTTAAGTATAATTATAGATTATATATTTGAGCTTTGTCTTTTTCCTTGAGACAGGCATGTAATGCTATGAATTTCCCTGTTAGTACTGCTTTTGTTATGTCCCATAAATTTTGGGCTGTTTGTTCTCATATTCATTTTTTCAAGGTATCTTTGTATTTCTTCCTTTATCTCATTGTTGACCCATTCATTTTTTAGTAACATGTTGTTTAGCTTCCATGTCTTTGTATATTTTTCAGTTTTCTTCTTGTGATTGATTGCTAGTTTCATAACATTAAGGTCAGAAAAGTTGCTTGATATCATTTCAGTTTTCTTAAATTTATTGATACATGTTTTGTGTCCTAACATGTGATCTATTCCAGACAATGCTCCATGTGCACTTGAAAAGAATGTATATTCTGCTGCTTTGGGATGAAATGCTCTGAAGATTACAATTAAATCCATTTGATCTAGTGTATTATTTAAGTCCATCATTTCCTTGTTGATTTTCTGTCTAGGAGATCTAGCCATCATGTCAATAGGGGGTGTTAAAAATTCCCTACTATGACTATTTCTCTCTTTATGTCCTATAATATTAACATATTTAGGTGTACCTATGTTGGATGCATAAATGTTTACTGGGTTATAGCCTCTTGTTGGAATGTTCCCTTTATCATTATATAGTGTTCTTCTTTGTCTCTTATGATAGCATTTGTTTTAAAGTCTGTTTTGTCAGGTATAAGTATTGATACCCCAGGTTTTTTTTTCTTCCCACTCACATGGAACATCTTTTTCCATCCTTTTATTTTTAGCCTGTGTGTATCTTTCATTCTGAGGTGGGTCTCTTGAAGACAGCATATATATATGGGTCTTGTATTTTATCCATTCAGCTACCCTATGTCTTTTGATTGGAGCATTTAAGCCATTTGCATTACAATGAATATCGATATATATGTATTTATTGCCATTTTATTCTCTTAACTATGTTCCCTTCTCCTTCTCCTCCTTCTCTCTCCTCCCCCTCCTCCTTCTTTTCTCCTCCTCCTCCTCCTTCCTCCTCTTTCTTCTTCTCCTTCTCCTTCTCCTTCTCCATCTTCTTTCTCCTTCTCCTTCTTTCTTCTTCTTCTTCATGCTGGCCCTTTAACATTTGTTGTAATACTGGTTTGGTGGTAACAAACTCCTTTAGCTTTTTCTTGTCTGGGAAGCATTTTATTTCTCCTTCAGTTTTAAGTGATAAGCTTGCTGAGTAAAGTAGCCATGAATGTAGGTCCTTGAACTTCATCACTTTGAATATTTCATGCCACTCCCTGTGGCCTGAAATGTTTCCGTTGAAACACATCATATGACAGTCTTATGGAAGCTCACTTGTAGGTAAATAACTGCCTTTCTTGTGTGACTTTTAAGATTCTTTCCTTGTCTTTATCTTTGCCTTTTAATTATGAAGAATGTTGGTATGGGCCCTTTTGGATTCATCTTCTTTGGGACTCTCCTCACTTCCTGAACTGGTGTTTCTTTTTCCTTCACCAGACTGGGGAAGTTTTCCATTATTATTTGTTCTAATAGGCTCTCAATCCCTTGCTTTCTCTTTTCTCCTTTTAGTATTCCTGTGATGTGGATATTGTTATGCTTAATGTTGTTCCAAATGTCTGTTAAATTATCCTTATTTTTTAAAATTTCTTTTAGATGCTCTGCTTGGGTGTTTTTTTCCTACCTCACCTTCCAAATTGCTGATTTGATCTTCTGCTTCATCTAAACTACTGTTTGTACTTTCCAGTGTATTATTTATTTTGGATATTGCATTCTTGACTTCTGATTTGTCCTTTTTTTATGGTTTCTATGTCCTTTTTCATGCTGTTGAACATCCTTATAATCATTAATTTGAACTCTATATCTGATACATTTCTTACCTACATTCCATTAAGTTCTTCTGGAGAATTCACTTGTTCTTTTATTTGGGGCCTGTTTCTTTATCTTCCCATTTTGACAGCCTCTTTGTGTTTGTTTCTAGGTATTAGGGAGATCTGCAAAGACTCTTGTGTAGATCTTTGTCAGACACTGCCTGTGACTGGCCCTGGGCAACAAGCTGGGTCAAAAATCCACAGCTTGTGGTTCCCTCTGCTGGGCCTGGATGCATGTGGAAAGGACCAAGCTGCACACCAAGTCTGACTTTTACCAGCATTTGTCCCAGGGTCACTCAGCAAAAGTCTCAAAACACCCAGATATCTTCTTCTGCCTGCAGGTTGCCTGTTAGGCTAAGTCACTGAAAGACTCTCCAGCTGTACTTTTCAGCATATCTTAAGCTCCACAGGGTGGAGCAGGAGGAGATTCCTGCAGGTGGGGTTATTGCTTCCCTCTAGGCTGATGCTGCATGGAGGAAGTGCTCTGCCTGAAAAAGATGGTTTCTGCAGTATGGAGGGATGACTGGGCACAGGGATCCTAGTGGCTGACCCTTCAGCTCTTTCCTTAGAGCCACGAACCTCAGACTCTCCTCACACAGCTCTAGTCCACTCTGCCCTACCACTGCTAGATCCCAGGGTAAGTGGCTGCAAATAAAATATTGTGTTGTCCTATGAAGAGGGTGATTGCATCCCTAGCAATCTCTCCCTAGCAGACATAAGTGCTGCTTCTTTTCACAGCTGGATGTTATGTAAGCACCTTTCTCTTTTCTGGTACTCTAGGCTGGTAGCCTGGCTTAGGGTCTATACTCCCTACTTCTCAATCAGAACCCCACCCTCCACAGTTGAGATACCCCTCCAAAATGTCAGTTGTTTCCCATGGTGCCCAGCTAGCCCTTTCTGCACTTACTACTAGTCTCAATGTGACTTCTTCTGCAAGTCCTTGTTTATAAGGTTTCTCTCCAGCTAGTCTTCAGTTGGTTATTCAGGATGATTCTTTTATAATTTGGCTGTAATTCCAATTTGGTCCTGGGAGGAAGTTTGTGTAACTCCCATCTAATCTGCTGCCATCTTGGATCTAACAATATTCTTAATATGGCCTTGGAGGGCCTGCACCAGAGGGTGCCTGTCTCTCTCTCAAAATAGATAATAGTGCCTGATCCTTTGTTAATTAACTTAATATTTGATTTATACCCTAGTTTTATTAAGTTGAGAGTTTTAACCAGAAAGCATGTTATAATCAAAACTGATATATGTCCTTGGCATATAGCTAAGAAATGCTTTTTCTTTTACTGTGGATATAATTATTGACATATAACTTTATGTATGTTGAAGGTATTGATTTCATACATTTGTAATTGCAATATGATCATCACTATAGCATTAGCCAATACCTTTATTATATTACATAATTATAATTTTTATGTCTGTGAAGTGAGAACATTTTAAATCAAGTCTCTTAGCAATTTTGAAGTTTATAATATGGTCACATTGGCTATGATCACTATCCTGTGCATTACATTTCTAGAGCTTACTCAGCTTCCAACTGTCAAGTTTGTACCCTTTGACCAGCATCATCTCATTTCCCCAACTCCAAGCCCCTGGTAACTGCCATTCTACTCTCTGTTTGTGCAACTTCAGGTTTTTTTGAATTTCACAAATAAATGGGATCATACCATACTTGTCTTTTTCTGACTAATTTCACCTAGCATAATGCCCTCACAGTCTATGCATGTTGTCACAAATTGCAGAATGTCTTTGTTTCTCATGGCTGAGTAATATTCCATTGTATATATAAGAAATGCTGACACATATGTATGTTGACACATATCATGTCTCCCCAAAATGATATTTGGACTCATTAACCTGCTCGTATATTAAAAAGAAAGTTATATCTAAACTGATATGGGTGAAAAACATTGAGTATCCAAAAATCTCAGGCTTTTAATCATGAAGAAAATATACAACAGATGTTGTTTCCTTAACTGATGCTGGGAGAAGCCAATACCTTCAAAATAATGAAAGGAAGAAATATTTCTGAATATTTTATAGGTTTATAGGAACCTTAAAGAGTTTTTCAATGAATCTGTAAAATTCAACCTGGGACAGTCCATTCCATCTAGTTACAGATTTTTCCCAGAACATTTCATTACCTTGATCCTCTAGCTCCTGAACTCCCCCTAAAAATGTCATGATAGAGTGACTAGATTTAATTGAAGACAGTTTTCCTGACTTTCAACCCCACGGTGCTTTGAATTGGCTGCTATTATTCTTCCCTTCCTCCTGGAGGAGATAATTTGGAAAATGAATCTGACTGGATAAGAAGAAGGTGCCCTTAAGTTCATTAAAGGACTAGTTTGGTGGTTTTCATGAGACAAAGTAACCATAAGAAGTTTCTGGAGTACAATGAACTTTCTCACCCACTGAGTACATCCCTTTTGCCATTGGTCTACTGGAGAGGGAAAGGGAAGCTACCTGAGGACCTTACGGCCCCATGGTTTATTGAAGACAGGATACTCCAAGAATAATAAGATAGCATAGGTGAAACAGCACATCTAGACTGCTACAGTGCTACAGGAATGCTATTAAATGGGACTCTCACAAATTTAGAGTGGTAGTGAGACTCCCAACTGCATGGAGACAGAATGAGAAGGCCATATTATAATACCTGGGCAATCCTGACTCTCCCCCAGCCCAAAGATTAGGCCTCCTAGGGGACAAGGGTTCACAGTTGAAGGAGATCCTGGGGGATTCTGACACTGCTTTAAGATAATGAGGACATTGAGTCTGTTTCCAGTAAAGGCTTAATGAGAGTTGGGATTTGGCTGCCATGAATGCTCATGTTATTTGTAAAATGAGGTCAATATTACAGTCTGTGAAACATATAGAAATGGATTTCCCACTTCATCTAGCATTATACCATCCAAACAAGAACCTACAGGCATATTTTCCCTACTTTTTATTACTTTATTTAAAGTCTGTTTAATTCCATTGTTCAGTTTGCTCCTTGGTACTTTCATTTTAATTACTTACATGAATTAGAAATGGGAACTGACTTCCTAGTTCAGATTAGGAAACCAACTGAGAATAAGATTTCAGTTTAAAAGATCAACCAACCCCTCCTCCCTCATTTTCCTTGCTCTTCAACACACAGTGGCATATACAAGATACTTCTGTGACTAAATGAATTTATGCACAGACCAAAGACCCAGTTGTATGGACATTCAATAAATATTGATTGACAAAAAACATAGGGTAGCTAAATGAATAAGAAAACATGACCCAGAGATACGGAAGATGGTGTCAGGGTAGGAGGGAGTAGATTCCACTTCCCCCTACACATGGGAGAAAATCCTAGCCGATCTACGGAGTGAAAGAGCAAACAACCAACATACGAAAATAAGAGACCAAAAATTGTAGCGGAACCAAAACACCAGATGGTAAGGAAACTACTTCAGGATAATAAGGTCCCAGGGACCAGCACAGGGTCCAAGGGGGCTGCAGCCCCAGGCCTGGCACCTCCTGCCGGGTTTACACAGAAAACTTGGGAGAGACTCTGGGTAACTGCTCCCTCCCCAACCAAACAAGATCTGAGTGGCACCAGGAGAAACCCAGTTGCTAGGAAACACACAGGGGCTGTGAGCACCCTTGGAGTCTGTGGACACCAGCAGAGTTGAGAGTCACACAGTGACTGGGCCCTGACTCCCATAGTCACCAGCCTGGCAAGAGAATTGGGCTGTGGGAGAGGCCAGGCCACTTTATGGAGCAGCAGGCTTGAGTAGGAGGAATTTCTCAAAAAGAAAAAGTGAAAAGATAGACACTGGGGAATTCTCCCACAGCAATCCCTCTGGCCTCCCTGCCACCCAGCCGGGCAGCAATCCCGAGGTTGAGTGGAAGGTTGTGCTTGTGCGGAAGACCCTGTGCATCCCCATAGCACTGGGAAGGGTGACGCAGCCTGGCAGAGGGCGCGTGTGGGAGGGTACCCTGTACCCCAGCCCACAGCAGTAACCCTGGGGAAAGGCATGGTTCCCACACCCAAGGCACAGAGGACAGGTAAAAGAATAGCTCCCCAAACAGTGCTCCTGGCTGACTGAGTGCAGATCAGGAAGGAAGAAAAGCCATACCAATTGCCCCTCACACTGCTGCAGCCAGCAAGACCAGAAAAACCAGTTTGGCCACTTTGAAACCAAGAGGCTTTTTTATTTTATTTTTATTTTTTAATATTTTTTTATTTTTTAATTTTTATTATTTGTTTCTGTTTCAGTTTCTCTTTCCTCTCTTTCTTTCTTTCTTGTTTTATTCCTTCTTCCTTTCTTTCCTTCAATTTTATCTCTTTTTTCTTCCTCAATCTGCCCTTTTTTCTTTCTTTTTTTCTTTAATACCTACAAGTGAGTCCCCCCAAAAAACAAACCCTGGAACTGTGAAAAGACCACACTTGGACTCAAAGAAGGGGCATCACAACAGCTGTGACAGTGAGACAAATTTCACTCTGCTATTACAGAGAAACTGCAAGTTATTGCATATTTGTATTATTATTATTTTTTCCATTATTCTTACATCTCTTATTTTAATAGTATTTTTGTATTCCTCTTATTTCTGTATAGTCTGCTTTGCTACGCTGGTTATATTGTATCACTTGACAGGTTTCCCCTGATATCTCTTTCACAGTGTATTGCTAATTTACTGTCCTTCACTTCACTTGTGTCCCATTAGCACACTACTCAAGGGCCTATACTCCCTATTCCTGTTATCTAGATCTCATAGATTCTGTCATATGATTGTTGCTCTAATATTATTGTAAATAATAGCTATTCCATAAAATTGTAAATACTTCACAAAACCCCTCCCAGATCTTAGGCCACTTCACGGTTTCCTGAATTGTATTACTGTAGTGGTTAACTCTATTGTCTCACACACTACACCTGTTTACTATCCTTTACTCTCACCTTACCTCAGAATCTGACCTCTAACAACCTCACTGCTTTCTAGACCCAACTCACAATCCTTTCTTCCCCAACAAGAGTTTTTCTTCTTTCCATCCTTTCTGAAAATCAGCTGGTTGGGAGGTAGATCACAGTTGATACTATATAAAGAGATAGACCCAAAGGATCTCCTATCTCTTCTCTACTGGCTTCTCCCGTAAATATCACAGAATACTCTCTTGTTGTCTTAAACCACTTTGCCTTTCTCCTCCAATGGATCACAAAAAAGAGTAGATGGAAGCTGTGAACACCAGGATAGACCCTGTAAGAGGAAACCCAACAACAAAGGAACCACCAACAGATAACAACAGAAGAAGGTGAAGGAGGGAGGAGAAACCACACAAACCTCAATCCATGACCTATCTGGAAACACAATTGAACAGTGGAGACACTACCCAACAAAAACAACTGAACAAGAGCAAGAGAGAATCCTCAAAACCTTATACTCACAGAAGAACCAGTCTCAACAAAACCTGACCTCACCAGCACAACAAAATATAAGAGGTGGTGGACAGAGTGACCCTCATTTAACGAGCTGGTTGGAAGGACCCACCAAAGAAAGACCTAACAACAATCAAAACCCAAAGACAAACACAGAGCCAACTTAAACAACAGCCCAAGACCAGTGAGCTTGGGAGATCAAGGAGATTGTAACACTGAATCTCACAGGTATTCTACCACAGAAGTTCACACCATTAACCAGGGAGCCAGAAGAGACCAATTTAAGAAACTGAGGCTAACAAGAAGAGTCTCACGAACAATGGGAAGACAAAGAAACAATCCCAAAATGAAGGGAAAGGAGGAAGCCTCAGAAAGAATGCTAAATGAAATACAGGCAACTCAACTATCAGATACTGAGTTCAAAGCAAAGATTATCGGGAAGCTCAATGAGTTCACAATGAGCTACCAGAAACTACAGGGAAACTACAATGAACTCACTGCAAACTATATCAACATGAAAAGGAAATAGAAACTATCAACAAGGGTCAAGAGGAAATGAAGAATACAATTTCTGAACTGAAGAACACAGTAGAATGAATGAAAAGCAGGACTGATGAAGCAGAAGATCAGATCAGGAAATTGGAGAAC
>CM052543.1:79682493-79700144 GCA_028533065.1 Trachops cirrhosus | reverse complement strand
TATGGAATTTCCTCTGAAAACTAAAAATGGATCTGCCTTTTGACCCAGCAATTCCACTGCTGGGACTATATCCTAAAAACCCTGAAACACCAATCCAAAAGAACCTTTGCACCCCAATGTTCATAGCAGCACAATTTACAATAGCCAAGTGTTGGAGGCAACTTAGGTGCCCATCAGTAAATGAATGGATCAAAAAACCTATGGTACATTTACACGATGGAATTCTATGCAGCAGAAAGAAAGAAGGAGCTCATCCCCTTTGGCACAGCATGAATGCAACTGGAAAGCATTATGCTAAGTGAAATAAGCCAGGGGGTGAAAGACAAATACCATATGATCTCACCTTTAACAGGAACCTAATCAACAAAACAAAGAAACAAGCAAAATATAACCAAAGACACTAAAATAAAGAACAAGCTGACAGTATTCAGAGGGGATAGGGGAGGGACTTTCAGGGGAATTTTAGGGGAAAAGGGGAAGGGTTTACAGGAACAAGTATAAAGGACACATGGACAAAAACTAGGGGCAGGTGGAAATGGGAGGGAGGTGGGGAAGGGCTGGGTGGGGGGCTGGGATGGGTGTAAAAGAAAGAAAATTGTACTTGAACAATAATTAAAATAAAAAAAGAAAACATGGCCCATACATATACTGCCCACAAGAGACCAACCTCAGAACAAAAGACTTATGCAGACTGAAAGTGAAGGAGTAGGGAAAAAAATACTGCAAGAAAATGCACAGGAAAAAAAGCTGGAGTAGAAATACTGCTATCAGACAAAATTGACTTCAAAACGAAGGTGATAAAAAGAGACACAATAGGACGCTTCATTATACTCAAGGGAAGAATCCATTAAGAAGACATAAACATTGTGAACATATGTGCACCCAATGTAGCAATATTCCAACATATAAAGAAGATCTTGGAGGACTGCAAGTATGACATAGACAGGAACACATTTATAGTAGGGGATTACAACAATGGATAGATCTTTCAAAAAATATTGACAAGAATATTCTGGGACTGAAATACACCCTAGATCAATGGACTTAACTGAATATATATATAACCTTTCATCCCAAAGAAGAAATATACACATTCTTTTCAAATGCACATGGAACATTTTTAAAGATAGACAGCATCATAGGACATAAAACCAGCTTCAGTAAATTCAAGAACATTGAAATCATATCAAGCATCTTCTCGGACTTCAAGGGCCTGAAACTAGAAACCAACCCCAAGTAAAAAACTCAAAAACACTCAAAATAATGGAGATTGAATAGGATGCTATTAAATGATGAATGGGTTAAGAATGACATCAAGGAAGAAATCAAAAAGTTTCTGGAAACAAACAAAAATGAACCCACAACAGTCCCAAACTTATGGGACACAGCAAAGGCAGTCCTGAGAGGGAAGTTCATAGCAACAACAGGCCTACCTAAAAAAGATAGGAACATTTCAAATAAACAACCTAACTCTACATCTACAAGAACTGCAGGAACAACAGATAAAGCCCAGAGTAAGTAGAAGGAAGGAAATAACCTTCTTAGATCAAAGCAGAATTAAAAGACATAGAGACTAAAAGAATAATCCCAAGGATCAATAAATCCAGGAGCTGGTTCTTTGAAAAAATCAACAAAATTGACAAGCCTTTAAGCAGACTTATCAAAAAAACAAAAAACAGAGAGAGGACCCAAATAAACAAAATCAGAAATGAAAGAGGAGAAATTGTAAGTGATACAACAGAAACAACAAAGGATTGTAACAAATTACTATGAACAACCATGTGCCCAGATATTTGAAAACCATGGTGAAATGGAGAAATTTCTAGAAAAATATAATCTTCCAAAACTGAATGAAGAAGAAGCAGAAAACCTGAACACACGAACAACAGGTAGTGAAATCGAGGTAGTGATCAAAAAAATTCCAGCACACAAAAGCCCTAGATTAGACAGTTTCACAGAAGAATTTCACAAAACACTTAAGGAAGAGCTAACCCTTACCCTTCTCCAACTGTTCCAAAAAATCCAGGAGAAGGGAAGACTCCCAAAATATTCTCATGAAGCTAGCATCATCCTAATCCCAAGACCAGATAAAGACACAATATAGGAAGAATACTACACAGCAACATTGCTGATGAACATAGATACTAAAATCCTGAACAAAATATTGGCAAACAGCATCATGATCAAGTGGGATTCATCCCAGGGATGCAAGGATGGTGCAATATTCACAAATCAACAAATGCAATACATCACATAAACAAAAGGAAAGACAAAAATCACATGATCATATATAGATGTAGAAAAAGTATTTGATAAGGTACAGCATCTATTTATGATAAAAACACTCAGCAAAGTGAGAGTAGAGGGAACATACTTCAACATAATAAAGGCCATACACAGAAACCTACAGCCAACATCTTGCTCAATGAGTGAAAACTAAAAGCCTTCCCACTAAAATCAGCAAGAAGACAAGCATGTTCACTTTCACCACTTCTGTTCAACATAGTATTGGAAGTCCTGTCCTAGCCACAGTGATAAGACAAGAAGATGTAAAAGACATGCAAATTGGAAAGGAGGAAGCAAAACTATCATTGTTTGCTGATCACATGATAGTGTAAATAGAAAATCCTATATACTCCATCAAAAAACTATTTGACATAATAAGTGAATTTCGCAAAATAGCAGGATACAAAGTTAATATTGAGAAATTGAAGGAATTTTTGTACACCAACAATGAAATATCAGAAACAGAAATCAGAAAAAATCATATTTGATACAGCAACAAGAAAAATAAAGTACCTAGGAAGAAACCTAACCAAGGAGGTAAAAGACCTGTACTCAAAAAATTACACAATCCTGAAGAAAGGAATGAAGGAACATACAAATGGAAGCATATACCATGTTTATGGATTGGAAGAGTTAACATCATCAAAATGTGCATAGATTCAGCATAATCACTATAGAAATACCAATGACATATCTCACAGATATAGAACAAACATTTCAAAACTTTATATGGAACCATAAATGACCCCATAGCAATTTTGAAAAAGGAGTAGAATTTTGAGAACAAAGTAAGAGTGATCACAATACCTCATATCAAACTAAATTACATGGCAACAGTAATCAAAGCAGTTTGGTACTGGCATAAGAACAGACACACAGATTAATTGAACAGAATACAGAACCCTGAAATATATCCAAGTCTCTATGGTCAATTAATCTTTGACAAAGGGGCAGAAGCATATATTGGAGTAAAAGAAGCCTCTTCAAGAAATAGTGTTGGGAGATCTGGACAGCTACATGCAAAAAAAGTGAAACTCGATCACCAGCCTTCACCATACACAAAAATAAATTCAAGGTGCATAAAAGACTTAAATATAGGTAATGAAACCATAAGAGTCCTAGAGGGGAACATAGGCAGGAAAATCTCAGATATTCCAGGTAGCAATATTTTCACCAATATGTCTCTAGAGCAAGGGACAAAAAGGAAAGAATAAATAAATGGAACTTCATCAAAATAAAAAGCTTCTGCATGGCTGAAGAAAACAGCAGTAAAATGAAAAGGGAACCAATATTATTGAAAATATATATTTGCAAACATACATCAGACAAGTGTTTGATCTACAAAATATATAAAGAACTCACATGACTCCACTGCAGGAAGACAAACAACCTAATTAAAAACTGGGCAAAGGACATAAACACACACTTCTCCAAGGACAAACAGAAGGCCAGAGATGTATGAAAGGATGCTCAGAATCACTAGCCATCAGACACATGCAAATAAAACCACAATGGGATACCACTTCACACTGGTCACAATGACCATCATTAATAATTCAACAAACAATAAGTGTGGGAATGGTTGTTTAGGATAGGGAATCCTAGTGCACTGTTGGTGGGAATGCATTGTGTTGCAGTCACTGTGGAAAACAGTATGGAATTTCCTCAAAATTCTAAAAATGGAACTGCCTTTTTGACCCAGCACTTCCACTACTGTGATTATACCCTAACAATCCTGAAACACCAGTTCAAAAGAACCTATGCACCACAGTGTTCATAGCAGCATAATTTACAATATCCAAGTGCTAGAAACAACGTAAGTGCCCATCAGTAAATGAGTTGATAAAAAAATTATGGTACACTTACACAGTGGAATATTATGCAGCACAAAGAAAGAAGGAGCTCCTACCCTTCTTGACAGCATGGGTGGATCTGGACGGCATTATGCTAAGTGAAATAAGTCAGGCAGTAAAGAAAAATACCATATGATCTCACTTATAAGTGGAACCTAATTAACAAAATAAAGAAGCAGGCAAAATATAACCAGAGACATTTTAATAAATAACAAACTGACAGTAACAAGAGGGGAGGGGGTGGGGGATAATGGGGGAAAGAAGGGGAAGGGTCAAGGAACATGTATAAAAGATCCATGGACCAAGACGACTGGGGAAGATAGGATTGAGTGGGATTTGGGGAGGGCCTGGGGCTGGGGAGAGTGGTGGGGAGAAAATGGGGACAATTGTAGTTGAACAACAATAAAAAAAGACTTAAAGACTTCTCCCTGCTTATTCATTACCAGTAATTTGAAGTGAAACAGCAAGATCTAAAACATTATCATATATGCAAAGGGTCCCTAATGGTTAAGATGACATATCTCCACAAGAGAGAAATGAGTAGAATTCCACACTGCAGCTGTGATGACCACCACCTCTTCCCACCTGTCTGCCCATCCACCTGTCCATCATTTCCATGTTGTCCCACTCAACCTGACCTGTCCTTCAAAATTAAGGCACTAACCTCCTGGACATTCCTTTTTTTTTTTTTTTACCTCTCTCTTCTGATTTTAAGGCTGTGTTCAATTTTCTAGTCCTAGTAATTACCAATTTGTTCCCCAGGATGCATTTCCTTTTCTGTTTGACTTTCTTTTCACTCATGAGGAGTGCCATGGACTCAGCCCCTGAGACCTCTGCATCCTAGGCCCCTTCCTCTTAGGAGTCTATGTGATCCCCCTGGTCTGCCAGGACAGGAGCATTATAAAATAAATGATGTCAGTCAGTCTCCTTCACCTGGATATCTGGGCAACTAAGAGAAGCAGTATTCCCACAACCTCGAGTGGGCCTGCATGCGCAGAATCACTCTTTGTTATACAATATCTTGGCACCCTGCTGGCTTTGTGGCATTTAGTATATAAGGTAATTGGGACTCCTTGTCAGCACAACACACAGTGCAACACATGGCTTACAGTGTGTGTGGATCTCCCCACCCTTGAATAAAGCCATGTCAGACATCCCAATAGCTCCATGAATTTTCTTCTGTCTGCTCGAATCTCAAGTGAACCTGCCCGGCCTTCTTAGCTAGCAAGACAGGGGTATTTGTATGCTTCCCCCCTGCTGATCTTCGTACTCTCACCACTTCCTTTCTGCCCTTTTCTTCTGAGCTCGCCACAGATCAGGCACAGCTGAGGCTAACAAGGCTGCAGGCAATTTGATTCACAAAGCCACAAAGCTTTCCCTGTGAAATAAGATGAGATTCTGTGTTTGGCAGTATGTATTTACAGCCTGGAAGAGCCCTGGTGCCCACTCCCATCTTTCCATTAGGGTAGGAAACAGAGAGGCTGAGAACTGGAAGACAAAAAAAAATGGATAGTCCATTTGTTTAGTTGTCCAGTGTTTAGTTTCTATAACCATCCACTCTGTCCAGTGCATGGTCTCTGCAGACAGCTCTAACTTTGACTCAGCCCCCACTCCCTCTGTCTACTACACTCCTTACCTCTCAAATGAATGAGGCATTTGTGTCCCAGGCAGCTTTCCTTTTTTAGTACATGGTTTGTGGTACATCTTTAAATAATAAAACAATAGGATTTTGGAAAGGACAACTGAATATGCCATGCAAGATGTCATTAGATAATGTATATATCGCACTTTACACTAGAGAGATGGCTCCTGGATTCATATAGTGGAGGATAAGGAAGAAAGCTGAGCACATATGAGGGTTTCTTTGGCCTATGCATGCCTGCCTATACAGGGAGCTGTGTCCTATTTGTGACATATGCCATCAGGCTGAGACAGGGGAAGCCAGAGCTGAGCAGCACAGTGCCAGCACTGGCTCTCAGCCATGTCGGTGGGAAGAGGGAGCCTGGATGGAACTTGGAAGTGGCTTCAGGATAGCACCTACTCAGAGGCTAACTCTTCAGTGAGAGCCTGGGACAGGTGAGGAGCTGTCAGGGCACCCCTTCCTCATCCCAGATCACAAGATCATGGGGATGAGCCAAAAGGGCTCCCAGAGTGACCTTGTGGTCCCACAACTCCAACTCGGCTGCTAGCTCTGGACCTGGGCACATGACAGAGGTTTGGTTCTGGAACCCTCTTGTGGGCCACAATGTAACTAAGCCATTATCAAGGAGCAGCCTAAGACCAGGAGGGTTACCAGATTTGTTTGTAAAATGCAGATTCCTGGGATCTAGCAGTCTCTGAAAATGGGGCACTTGGAATCTGCCATTTCAAGGAACAACCCAGGAATTCTCAAAGCATACCTAAGTGTGGGAACTTTAGAGGAAAGAGTACTAAAGAATGTGTAGGATTTGAATCCTAAGCCCACAAATAAGCCTCATGAGGGTCAGGACTGTGTCCTCATTGCTCTTTCCCAGCCCCAGCAATTAGCACAGAGCCTTGAACATAATGAAGCTAAATATTTATTGGTTGAATATATGGGATATTTGAGTTGGACCTTGAGGGATGGTATATTAGGTTTCCATTGCTGCTGTGACAAATTGCCACAGACTTTGTGGCTCAGAACAGCATAGATTTATTTGCATATAGTTATGGAAATCAGAAGTCTGAAATGAGTCTTATAAGGCTACAGTCAAGATGTTGGCAGGGCTGGTTCCTTTTGGAGAGTCTGAGAGGAACATCCATTTTCTTGCTTTTTTCAGCTTCTTGAGGCCACTTGCATTTTTTGCATTCCTTGACACATGACCTCTTCCTTGCATTATTCTAACCTATTTCTTCCATTGTCCTTTAGTACTCTGGTCTTCTGGGTCTCCCTCTATATGGACCCTTGTAATTACATTGGGCCCACTGGATAATCCACAATTATCTTCCCATCTCAAGATCTTTAATTTAATCACATCTTCTAAGTCCCTTTTGCAACATAAGGTAATGTCACACATTCTATATATGTCCTAATTCTGGGGATTAGGGTATGTACATCTTTGCGGGGAGAGGGGCATTATTCAACCAACCACAGATACATATACCAGTTTAAATGCATTTGTAAGTATAGAAAGAAACAGGGTAATTTATTCTAAAATATGCTGAGGCTCTTTTTGGCATTTTGGGATAGTCTTGATTGTATTGATTTCAAACATATACATTTTTGAAATATATTTATAAGGATCAAGTAGAGGATGGTGGACATGACAGTCCTCCATTCTGAATACTTTGTAATATAGTATCAAGATCAATTCTGTATACCCCAATTTAACATGGATATTAACAAACTAGGAAGTCTAAAGGCAACCAGACTGCAGGGGGTGGGGCAGGGAAGACTTGAGAACATGAATGCTTTTTTGCAGATATCTGAAATGCTAACCCAAAGAAGGGAAACTATTTGTTTTGGGTTATCCTGGAGGGCAGAAGTAAAACTGGTGGGTGGGACCTACAGAGGTCTCACATTTTCCTCTCTGCTGCTACCCTCTTTTTCTCACCTTTGGCAGCATGTGGATGGTCCATCCTACAACTTATCTTTTCCAGCCAAGTGTTCACCACCCACTCCCATGACCACACCCCAGATTCAGTGGCAAATGCACCACATCCAAATCTCCATTCTGAGCATCCTACACCACACTCTTCTTGCCTGAGTAGCCATTCTGCAACATGCTTGGACCACATGGAGTGGCCAATCCTTTGCCCCCATCACCATCTCACCCACCAGTGTCTCCTAGTTCCCCTTTATTTTTTTCCCAGGTTAAACTCCAGGGTCTATCTTTGTAATCAACTCTAAGACCATCTGCACTTCTTCTGCCCCTCTCCCTCTGGAGCTCCTGCCTAACTTCATCTATCCCACTAAACCCTGTTTCCTCCCGTTCTGTTCTTGCGCACAGAAGGCTCAGCATTGCAATGACAGCCCATGTGGCCAGGCTGACACTTCTACTTGAAATTCATGACAAAATACTTCCATGCATTGGCAACACTGCTATAAAGTCCATTATTTTTCCAGTAAGGTCTTTTTCTGGACCTCAGTTTCATGCTTGCTCCCTCTTATTTCACACCAGACTTACTCATCTCCTTCCATTCTCTCAATTGCATATGATACCCACATTTATTCAACAAAGTGTGAAACCATATGGAGGGAACTCCCTCCCTCCACTAAATCTGTAAATGTACCCATATCTGCACCAGTGGGTCTCAAATGGGTGGGGTCTGGGACCCCTCCCTCTGAGGATATTATACAATGTCTGGAGACACCTTTAGTTGTTAAAATTTGAGGGCAGGGCATACTTCTGCAAGCTCAGGAGTAAAGCCTAGGTAAGTTGCTAAATATTCTGCAATGTACAGGGCAAGCCCCCACCACAGTTATCCGGTCATAAGTTGCTACAGCGCCAAGATTAGGTAGGAAACACTGATATGTACAGATTATCCTTAATTTTCTACCTCCCTGGATACATCCAAGAGACTGACAAAGATCAGCAGCATATTTCAGGAGGTTCTATTACATTTGGTGGACATGTGGGTGGGGGTAGGGGTAGTTCATTGTGCAAGATAGTCCCATGCATTGCAGGACATTTAGAATTCCTAGTTTGTGCCCACTAAATCCAAGTTGAGCCCCAACCCAGTTGCTGTGACACTAAAAATACTCCACAGATTTCCAGTTGCCTTTTAAAGGCAAGAAGTCTGTCCCAGTTGAGAAGAATCTTAGCACTGGGGAGGAGGACTTGGCCTTGCCTTGATAATCAGGCTTATTAACATGTTTTCCTAAACAAAAGAGCAGCTCTTCCTGAGATGAATTTGCTACCCTTCACTACCACCACCACCCCCTTGACCCCAATCACAGTCAGGTTCCCAAACTCGAACCCAGCTGCTTATCGTTTCTTTCATAGTGTATGTTTTTCTTGCTCCATCAGGAGTCAAGTTATGGAGTTAAGCTAGAGTCAGAGATCAGGGAATGGCAGATGGTGTTTCAGATTGGGGGGTTTGTGCAAAATGGTGGTCAAAAGGGATACATAAAGATGTGGGGAAGGTTCAGGTAGGTGGAAAAGGAGTCACCTTTGTGCCAGTGCTGTTCAAATCCCCAGCCTGGGGATGGACCTGCAGGCCTGGGACTAATCCAGAAAGAACAAGGCCACCAATGAATTTCAAACTTTGCACCAATAAGTTCTTTTTCATTACATTGTTCTATAATCCATGTAATATGAAACATTTTTGTCTAAAGAACAGATAACATTTTTAAATAATGTATTCTCCCCATTTTATTACTTCAAATACATAGATGATGATAGATAGACAGATGATAGATGATAAATAGATAGATAGATGATAGATATGTACAAATCAGAGCTTCTGATCAGCACAATAGCATGATATAATAATGCTTACCTCACTAATTCCAAAATAATTCAGTTCCAACCAAAAGCAAAAAAACTTAATGTTTTTACACGGTATCAAGAACTGTAAAGGATCTAAGATTTTATCCTATTTGCAAAAAAATTAGCCTTGTTAGTTTTAACCAACAAGTTAGCCTGCCACACTTCATGGATGCTAGCAGAAGACACAAGACTCCTGAGTCAAAGACAAAGGATTTTACTATTCATTGCAATAGCAGTAGCCAGAGCAACTAGCATTTGACGGCAGGGAGGTCCCCCGAGTAACAGTTCTCATAGGTTTATTCAAAGAGAGCCAAGTGACATCTGTACATATAGTGGGCTGCATTACAGGAGAGGAGCCCTGAGCCTACAGAACCAAAAGCTTGTATAATGGAAGGCAAGTTTGCCTGCCCTTTACCCTAGACGGTATCTTCAGCCTGCTGGACAGTGTACAAGCCTGCTCTCTGCTCCACAGGGGACACTTTATCTTCCAAGGCTCTTTGCTCTATAAATATCTTTGTGAAAAGATGGTCCAGAACAAATGGACCTAGTTATAAGATGTTCAGAAACATGAGAGACTCATAAAGAACTGCTCCCAATAGATAGTGCATATAGTCTTATCTCAAGGAAATGTATAAATGTGTGAATATTTTTAAAAAGCAGGCTGCTTTTGCTTTGTGTGATACTGCACTAAACCTATTCATATGGGAACTGTGTCCTTGATTTACAGAGTTCCATCATGACTTCACTAGTTGTACTGAGGATAGTTTGTGATTGCTATTAATACATCCAGGACTTCTGACCAAGATGAAAGCATAGGTAGATACATACACTGTGCCTCCTCACACAACAAAAGAAGGACAACAACAAATTTAAAAACAAAAAACAACCAGAGCTGGCAGAAAATTGAACTGTATGGAAGTCCAACAACCAAAAAGTAAAAGAAAAAACATTCATCCAGACTGGAGGTGAGTGGAGACAGGAATCCAGGCAGAGACTACTCATGGCAAGGCAGCAGCTGGCAGAGCCAGTGGTCCCACATTTGCATGTGGATAAATGACGAGGAACAACTGGGGAGTGAGACAGACCACGCAACTCAGGGTTCCAGCATGGGAAAATAAAGCCTCAAAACTTCTGAGTGAAAAAACCTGTGGAGGTTGTGGCAGTGGGAGAAACTCCCAGTCTCAGAGGAGAGTTCATTGGAGAGACCCTCATGGTCCTAAAACATACACAAGCCCACCCACCCAGGAGTCAGCACCAGAAGAGGACAATTTGCTTGTGGGTAGTGGAGGAAGTGACTGAAAGTCTCTGAAATCTGAACAGGCAGCACTGTTCCCTCTCCAACCCCTCACCCACATAGGTGCCAAGACACAGCGTGGATTGCCCAGCCCTGGAGAATACCTAAGGCTCTGTACCTTGCTACATAACAGGCACACCAAGACAAAAAAATATGGCCCAAATAAAAAAAAACATATCAAAGATACAGAAAAAATACAACTAAGCAAGGAAGCCAACCTATCAGATTCAGAGTTCAAAGTACAGGTAATCAGGATGTTCACAGAAATGGATGAGTATGGTCACAAAATAGAGGGAAAAGTGAAGGCTATGAAAAGTGAAATAAAGGAAAATGTGCAGGGAACTAACAGTGATGGGAAGGGAAACAGGACTCAAATCAACAGTTTGGAGCAGAAGGAAGAAATAAACATTCAGCCAGAACGGAATGAAGAAATAAGAATTCAAAAAAATGAGGAGAGGCTTAGAAACCTCCTGGACAACTTTAAATGTTCTAACATCCAAATCATAGGGGTGTCAGAAGGAGAAGAGGAAGAGCAAAAAATTGAAAACTTATTTGAAAAAATAATGGAGTTCTTCCCCAATCTGGAGAAGGAAATAGACTTCCAGGAAGCCCAGGAAGCTCAGAGAGTCCCAAAAAATTTGGACCCAAGGAAGCACACACCAAGGCACATCATAATTACATTAGCCAAGATTAAAGATAGAGAATCTTAAGAGCAGCAAGAGTAAAGGAGACAATTACCTACAAAGGAGTTCCCATTAGACTATCGGCTGATTTCTGAAAAGAAACTTTGCAGGCAAGAAGGGACTGGAAAGAAGTATTCAAAATCATGAAAGACAAGGTCCTACACTCAAGATTACTCTATCCAGCAAAGCTTTCATTTAGAATGGAAGGGCAGATCAAGTGCTTCCCAGATAAGGCCAAGTTAAAGGAGTTCATCATCACCCAGCCCTTGTTATATGAAATGTTGAAGGGACTCATCTAAGAAAAAGAAGATCAAAACTATGAATAGTAAAATAACAACAAACTCACAACTATCAAAAACTGAGCCTGAAGTGGGGGGAACAAAAACAAACTAAGCAAACATCTAGAACAGGGACAGAATCACAGAAATAGAGGTCACATGGAGGGTTATCAGTGGGGAAAGGGGCAGAGGGAATGGGAGAAAATGTACAGGGAATAAGCAGCATAAATAGTAGGTAGAAAATAGACTTGGGGAGGTTAACAATAGTATAGCAAATGTAGAAGCCAAAGACCTTATATGTACAGCCCATGGACATAACTGGTGGAGGGGGGGCGGTGTGGGTAGTAGGGGATGTACAGGGCAGAGAGAAATAAAAAGGGGGAAATGAGACATATGTAATAGCATAATCAATAAAATATATTTTAAAAAACTACCATCCAACATGAGGTGGACACACCTCAACCTTAGGATCTATTCCAAGAACAGAGACAGAGTTCTAGAGTCTTATAGCCATTCACTAGTGTGGGACCTCTCCTTATCAAGAAACAAAAAAATAAGTTCAGAATTGCTTAGAGAATTAAAGAAACTTTCTAGTTTGTGTATTTGAAAGTCCAGTGGTAGGCCTTTCTTAGGGGCTCAGCTATGTCAGCCTAAATGAGATTTTACCATCTCTTCTCACTTCCTTCTTCAGCGTTTGCTTCATATTAAGAGCAGCCAGCTTGTGATCCAATGTGGTGCCAGCAACTTCCAGGTACACATGTTCCCTGTTTATGTCCAGCAAAAGTTAACACCTCTATAAGTAGACACCAAAGAAGAGTAAGGGGGTTGCTATTCCAGTAGTCCTGATCATGTAGCTTCTTGAGCCTTCTTGAGACTAGGTTTGCTCTTGTGCCAACCCCTGAATCCATCACTATGGCCAAAGAATGGAAAATACTGTATGGTTTAGGTAACCCCAGCACTCAGCCTCTGGCAATAGACTAGGGTTCCCTGAAGATGTGTGACGAAGTGGATAACTAAATAAGATTCAAAGTGCACTGCCAAGAGGAGAGGGAATGTCTTCAACAGCCTCTTTTCATCCACGTAGGCTCTCATAAATTGAAAGCCATTGATCAGGGTCCCCAGAGTACACAGTATCCTATTTCCTGGTTGCCATTACATTTACTGACCATTTTCAGAACATCCCCTGCAGTAACCTCAGGTGTGTCACACTCTCATAACTAAGCATTGGATTGAAGTCCAACTCCCTTGTGATGGCTTGGGCAAATTTGAGAGCCAGTCAAAGTGGACAGGGATGTCATGCACACCCTGCTACAATGTAGTACCTTAAAACAACACAAATTAATTGTATGACAGTTCTGGCAGTCAGAAGTCTAAAATAAGTATCACTAGGTTAAAGCTATGGTACAGGCTGGTCTGCATTCCTTTTTGGGGGTAAATCCACTTTTTTGCCTTTTCCAGCTTCTAAAAGCTGCCTCTCCTAGGCTGTGCTTCTTCCATCTTCAAAGACATCTGAGACAAGCTGAGTCTTTCTCACATCACATCCCACCAACACACTCCTTTTGCCTCCCTCTTCCACTTTTAAGGACCCTTGTGATTGCTTTGGGCCCAGCCCAATAATCCAGGATAATCTTCCCATCCCAAATTATCTGATTGTCAACCTCAGTTTCCCTCTGCTATGTAAGGTAATACAATCACATGTTCCATAGTTTACATTGCAGACATCTTGGGGGTTGGGCAGGGCATTATCCTGTCTATACAAGTAGGAAGGAAGTTCTACTGAGTTTAGCTGGATTGCCCACTGTATAAATGATAAGTATTCAATTTACTTATTTAAATATAGAATCTCCTTTCTAGTCTACATAACCACCATCAGTGGAAAAATAACTCTATTTAAATGTAATATTCTATAATGTCTTACTTATGAGTGCTAACTTCATTGCTTTTACTGCAGAGCAATTCTGTTAGGAATTGCTAACAGGAATTCTGTTAGCTTTGATAATGAATAAACTAGGTACAATTGATGATACTCTGGTTTAGTATATGAAAGTTTAGTTCCTGTTTACTATTGTCGCTTATTTTCTCCTATCTTAGATTTTTTAAAAATTCAAATAGATCCAATTTTTATAATTATTGTGTGGATCGCATCCCATCATTTTTTCATCTTAACTCACAAGAAATGTCAAAAACACAATAGATTACATATTCAAAGAAGACAATATTCCCACATGAAACAATGTACTTAAAAATGTGATCATGTCCTCTAGCTTTCTTCCTACAACCTAACAGGATGTATAATAAAGAAAAACTTCTAGGCAGATAAAAATAAGTTCCTTAAGTAGAAGCAATACATGCACAGCTTAACAAGTGTACCTTTCTTAATATTTATTTTTTATTGTTGTTCAATTACAGTTGTCCCCACTTTCACCGCTTTACTCTCCCCCGCACTACCTGACACATTCAATCCCCTCTCCCACCGCCACTGTCTTTGCCCATGGGTCCTTTATACATGTTTCTTGATGACCCATCCCACTCTTTGCCCTGTTATCCCTCTCTCCCTTCCCTTCTGGTTACTGTCAGTTTGTTCTTTATTTGCAGGCCTCTGGTTCCATTTGCTCACTTGTTTGTTTTGTTGTTAAGGTTTCACTTATAGGTCAGATCATAATGTTATTTTTCATTCATAGTCTGGCTTATTTCACCCAGCATAATGCTGTCCAGTTCCATCCATACTGTTGTGAAGAGTAGGAGTTCCTTCTTTCTTTCTGCTATGTATGATTCCATTGTGTAAATGTACCACAGTTTTTTTATCCATTTATTTTACTGATGGGCACTTAGGTTGTTTCCAGCATTTGGCTATTGTAAATAATGTTGCTATGAACATTGGGGTGCATAGGTTCCTTTGAATTAGTGTTCCAGGGTTCTTAGGGTATAATCCCAGCAGTGGAATTGCTAAATCAAAAGGCAGTTCCATCTTTAGGTTTTTGAGGAAATTCCATACTGTTTTAAACCATTTCTGCATCAGTCTGCATTCCCACCAAGAGTGTACTAGGGTCCCCTTCTCTCCAAAACCTCCACAGCACTTGTTTGTTAATGATGGCCATTCTCATTGCTTGTAAAGTGGTATCTCATTGTACTTTTAATTTACATCTCTCTGATGGCTAGTGATGTTGAGCATTTTTTCATGTATCTCTGGGCTCTCTGTATGTCCACCTTGGAGAAGTGTCTGTTAGGGTCCTTTGCCCATTTTTTAATTGGATTGCTTATCTTGCTGGTGTGGAGCTGTATGAGTTCTTTACATATTTTGGACATCAAACCCTTTCCCATGGTATCTTTGGCAAATATATTTTCCCAAAGGTTGGTTGTCTTTCCATTTTGTTGATGTTTTCCTTAAGCATGCAGAAGCTTTTTAGTTTGATGTGCTCCAATTTGTTTATTCTTTCTTTTATATCCCTTGCCATAAGGGACATATCAGTGAAAACATTGCTGTGTGGTATACCTGAAATTTTTCTGCATAAGTGCTCATCTAGGACTTCTATTGTGTCACAACTTATATTTAAGTCTTTTATCCATCCTGAGTTTATTTTTGTGCATGGTGTAAGTTGGTGGTGTAGATTCATTTTTTTCCATGTAGCTGTCCAGGTCTCCCAACACCATTTATTGACGAGGCTGTTTTTACTCCATTTTATGTTCCTGCCCCCTTTGTCAAATATTAACAGAATGTAGTGACATGAGTTTATTTCTGGGCTCTCTATTCTGTTCCACTGGTGTATGTGTCTACTTTTATGCCAGTACTAGAGTGTTTTGATTACAGTCGCCTTGTGATACAGTTTGATATCAGATATTGTGATCCCTTGTATTTTTTTCTACATTCTCAAAATTGCTGAGGCTATTTGGGATCATATGTGGTTCCCTGTAAATTTTTGAAACATGTGTTCTATATCTGTGAAATACATCACTTATAATTTGATAGGGATTGCATTGAATCTATATATTCCTTAGGATAGTGTGAACATTTTGATGATGTTAATTCTTCCAACCCATGAACATGGTATGTGCTCACATTTATTTTTGTCTTCCTTAATTTCTTTCTTCATTGTTGTGTAGTTTTCTGAGTACGGGTCTTTTACTTCTTTGGTTAGGTTTCTTCCTAGGTACTTTATTCTTCTTGTTGCTATATCAAATGGAATTTTTTCTGATTTCTGTTTCTGATATTTCATTGTTGGTACACAAAAATGCCTTCAATTTCTCACTGTTGACTTTGTATCCTACCATTTTGACAAATTGATTTATTAGGTTGAGTAGATTTTTGGTGGATTCTACAGGGTTTTCTATGTATACTGGCATGTCATCTTCAATGACAGTTTCACTTCCTAGGATGCCTTTTATTTCTTTTTCTTGTTCATTCACAGTTACTAGAACTTCAAATACTATATTGAATAGAAGTAGGGAAAGCACATACACTTGTCTTGTGTCTGACCTTAGAGGGAAAGTTTTAGTTGTTTCCTATTGAGTATGATGTTGACTGTAGGTTTCTCCTATATGGCCTTTATTATGTTGATGTATGCTCCCTGCATTTCCACTTTGCTGACTCCTTTTATAATAAATGGGTGCTGTATCTTATCAAATGCTTTTTCAGCATGCATTGATATGAACATGTGTTTTTTGTCTTTCATTTGGTTTATGTGATGTATTACATTTATTGATTTGTGTGTATTTACCATGCTTGCATCCCTGGGATAAATCACACTTGATCACGGTGTATGAACACTTTAATGTGTTGTGCGATCCAATTTGTCAATATTTTGTTAAGGATTTTAGCATCTAGGTTAATGAGCAATATTGGCCTGTAGTTTTCTTTCTTTCTTGTGTCTTTATCTGGTTTTGGAATTATGATGATACTGGCCTCGCAAAAAGAGTTTATGAGTCTTCCCCCTTCTTTGATATTTTAGAATAGTTTAAAAAGAATTGGGGTTAACTCTTCCTGAAATGTTTTGTAAAATTTTCCAGTGAAGCCATCCAGCCCAGAGCTTTTGTGTGCCATGAGTTTTTTGGTTATTGCTTAAATTTCACTAGCTGTTATCTATCTATTTAGGGTTTCTGCTTCTGCTTGGCTCAGTTTTTTTAAATTATATTTTATTGATTATGCTATTACAGTTGTCACATACCCCCCCTTTATTCCCCTCCACCTTGCACACCTCCTCCCACCCACATCCCCCCCCGCCCAGCTTTATTCATGTCCATGGGTTGTACATAAGTTCTTTGGTTTCTAAATTTCCTATACTATTCTTAACCTCCCCCTGTCCATTTTCTACCTACCATTTATGCTAGTTATTCTCTGCACCTTTTCTCCCTCGCTCCCCCTCCCACTCCCCTGTTGATAATCCTCCATGTGATCTCCATTTCTTTGATTCTGTTCCTGTTCTAGTTGTTTGCTTAGTTTATTTTTGTTTTACGTTTGGTTGTTAATAGTTCTGAGTTTGTTGTCATTTTACTATTCATACTTTTGATCTTCTTCTTTTTCTTAGATAAGTCCTTTTAACATTTCATATAACAAGGGCTCAGTGATGATGAACTCCTTTAACTTGGTCTTATCTGGGAAGGACTTGATCTGGCCTTCCATTCTAAATGAAAGCTTTGCTGGATAGAGCAATCTGGGATGCAGGTCCTTGCCTTTCATGACTTGGAATACTTCTTTCCAGCCCCTTCTTGCCTGTAAGGTCTCTTTCGAGAAATCAGCTGACAGCCTAATGGGAACTCCTTTGTAGGTAACTGTCTCCTTTTGTCTTGCTGCTTCTAAGATTCTCTCCTTC
>CM052543.1:79659031-79682393 GCA_028533065.1 Trachops cirrhosus | reverse complement strand
TGAGCTTCCTGGACTTCCTGGAAGTCTATTTCCTTTGCCAGATTGGGGAAGTTCTCCTTTATTATTTGTTCAAATAACTTTTCCACTTGTTGCTCTTCCTCTTCTCCTTCTGGTACCCCTATAATTTGGATGTTGGAATGTTTAAAGATGTCCTGGAGGTTCCTGAGCCTCTCCTCATGTTTTTGAATTCTTATTTTTTTATTCTTTTCCAGTTGTATGTTTTTTTCTTCCTTCTCATTCACTCCATTGATGTGAGACCCATCTTTTATTCCATCACTATTGGTTCCCTGTGCATTTTCCTTCATTTCACTTATTGTAGCCTTCATTTTTTCATCTAATTTGCTACCAAATTCAACCCATTCTGTGAGCACCCTGATCAACAGTGCTTTGAACTATTATTCTGATAGGTTGGCTGTTTTGTGGTTGCTTAGTTGTATTTGCTGTGGAGCTTTGATCTGTTCTTCGCTTTGGACCATTTTTTTTGTCTTGTCATGCCTGTTATATATGAGGGCGGAGCCTTAGGTGTTCACCAGGGTGGGGCAACCCAGTTCCTGGGTTGTGATGCTGTATGTGGAGGTGAGTTTCGAGAGGAAACAATGGCACTTGCTCCACTCTCTGCTGGATTTCAGTCTTTTCTGCAGCTTCCCCAAAGCAAACTGGGCCTTTCTGGTGCTACTTCCCAGGTGGGTGGGCTTGTGCACATTCTAGGGCCCCATGAGTCTCTCCGATGAACTCTCCTGTGAGGCTTGGAGTCTCTCCTGGCATCTCCACCCCCACAGGTGTTTTCAATCAGTGTTCCAAGGTTCTATTTCCTGGTCCTCGGACACTAGGTTGCGCAGTTTCACTTGCTCCCCAATTCCACCTGGTTTATCTATGAACGAATGTGGGACTGCCTGGTCAGCCACCACCTTGCACACAGTGCCTCACTTTACAATCACCGCCTCGCTGGGTCTGACCATTGCCACCCTGCACCCAGGATCTGCCAGCCACTGCCTGTGAGCCCAGGATCTGCCCGCTGCAGTCTTATGTGCCCAGGATGCCTTACACCCCTGTCACCACTTTTTGTGCGGTGACCACTCTCCACCCAGCTGCCTGACTCCACCCTTCCTACAGGTCTGGATGAATGTGTCTATTTTAATTCCTTGGTTGTCCGACTTCCATGCAGTTCAATTTTCTGTCATTTCTAGTGGTTATTTTGATTTTAAATTGTTGTTGTCCTTATTTTGGTTGCACGAGGAGGCACAGTGAGTCTACATATGCCTCCATCTTCTGTGAGTTCTTTATATATTTTGAAGATAAAACCCTTGTCTGAAGTAACATTGGCAAATATATTTTCCCATATATTTGGTTTTCTTTCCATCTTAATGCTGTTTTTTAGCCACGTAGAAGCTTTTCATTTTGATGAGACCCCATTTATCTATTCTTCCCTTTATGTCCTTTACCCATGGGGACATATCAGTGAAATTATTGCTACATGGAATATTTGACATTTTCCTGACTATGTTCTCCTTGAGGACTTTTATGGTGTCATGACTTATATGTAAGTCTTTTATACACCTTGAATTTATTTTTGTGTACAGTTTAAGTTGATGATCTAGTTTCATTTTTTTGCATGTAGCTGTCCAGATCTCCAAACACCTTTTGCTGAAGAGGCTATTTTTATGCCATTTTATGCTTCTCCCCCCTTTGTCAAATATTAATTGACCATAGAGACTTGGGTTTATTTCTGGGCACTCTATTCTGTTCCATTGTTCTATGTGTCTGTTCTTGATATCAGGTATTGTGATCCCTGCTGCTTTGTTCTTTCTCAAAATTGCTGCAGCTATCGGGTGTCATTTTTGGTTCCATATAAATTTTTGAAGTGTTTGTTCTATGTTAGTGAAATATGCCATTGGTACTTTAATAGGTATTGCATTGAATGTGTAAATTGCTTTGGGTATTATGGACATTTTGATGAAGTTAATTCTTCCTGTCTGGGAACATGGTATATGTTTCCTTTTGTTTGTGTCTTCCTTGATTTCTTTCTTCTATGTTGTGTAGTTTCCTCACTACATACCTTTAACCTCCTTTGTTAGGTTTATTGTTAGGTTTTGTGGGGTTTTTTTGCCATGTCATATGTGATTTTTTTCCTGATTTCTCTTTCTGATATTTCATTGATGTTATACAAAAATGCCTTTGATTTCTGAATATGGACTTTGAATCCTGCTGTTTTGCCAAATTCACTTATTAGGTTCAGCAGTTTTTTTGCGGGGAGAGTCTGTAGGATTTTCTATGTACACTATCATGTCATCTGCAAACAATGACAGTTTTGTTTCCTCCTTTCCAATTTGGATGCCTTTTATTTCATTTTCTTCTTTGATTGCTGTGAATAGGACTCCCAGTGCTATGTTGAATAGAGGCTGTAAAAGTGGACAACCTTGTCTTGTTCCTGATCATAGTGGGAAAGTTTTTAGTTTTTGCTCATTGAGTATGTTGTTGGCTGTAGGTCTCTCATATATGGCCTCTATTATGTTGAGGTATGCTCCTCTATTCCCACTTTGCTGAGTGTTTTTGTCATAGATGGGTGCTGTACCTTATCAAATGATTTTTCTGCATCTCTGGATATGATCATGTGATTTTTATCTTTCGTTTTGTTCATGTGATGTATCATGTTTATTGATTTGCAAATATTGTACCATCCTTGCATCACTGGGATGAATCCCACTTGTTCATGGTGTATGATATTTTTAATGTACTTTTGGATGCAGTTTGCCAAAATTTGGTTTTAGGACTTTAGCATTTATCTTCATCAGCAATATTGGCCTGAAGTTTTCTGTCTTTGTTATGTCTTACCAGGTTTTGGGATTAGGATGATGCTGGCTTCAGAAAAAGAGTTTGGGAGTCTTCCATCTTCTTGAATTTTTTGCAATAATCTGTGGAAGATGGGGGATAGCTCTTCCTTAAATGTTTTGGAAAATTCTCCTGTGAAACCATCTGGTCCAGGGTTTTTGTGTGCTGGAAAATTTTTGATTATTGGTTCAATGTCATCACCTGTTATTGGTCTCTTTGGGCTTTATGCTTCTTCTTCACTGAGTTTTTGAAGATTATGTTTTTCTAGAAATTTGTCCATTTCACCTAGGTTTTCAAATTTCCTGGCATATAGCTAGCTCTTCACAGTAATTTCTTACAATTCTTCTTATATCTGTAGTATCAGTTGTAATTTCTCCTCTTTCGTTTCTCATTGTGCTTACTTTGGTCCTCTCTTTTTCTTGATGAGTCTCCTTAAAGGCCTGGTAATTTTGTTTATCTGTTCAAAGAACCAGCTCCTGGTTTTATTGATCCTTCAAATTGTACTTCTAGTCTCCATGTCATTTAATTCTGCTGTGATATTGGTTATGTACTTCCTTCTATTTGCTCTGGGCTATCTTTATTGTTACTCCAGTACTTATAGCTGTAGGGTTAGGTTGTTTATTGGAAATATTTTTATATTTTTAGGTAGGCCTGTTTCACTATGAACTTCTCTCTCAGGACTCCTTTCACTGTGTCTCATAAGTTTTGGATTGTTATGAGTTCATTTTCATATGTTTCCAGAAACTTTTTGATTTCCTCCTTGATGTCATTCTTGACCCATTCATTTTTTAATAGCATGCTATTCAATCTCCATGAGTTTGGCTTTTTATAACTTTTTTTCATTGAGGTTGGTTTCTAGTTACAGTCTCTTGCAGTCAGAGAAAATGTTTGATATGATTTTAATTTTCTTAAATTTGTTGAGGCTTGTTTTGTGTCCTCTCATGTGGTCTATCTTTGAGAATGTTCCATGTGCATTTAAACGCATTGTGTATTTTGCTTGTTTGGTATGAAAGGCTCTCTATATATATCAGTTTACTCCATTTGATCTAGGTCATTGTCCAATCCCACAATATCTTTCTTGCTATTTTGTTTGGAAGATTTATCCATGTTTGACAATGTGTTTTTGAAATCCCCTACTATAATTATGTTGCTGTCAATATCTTCAAGTCCTACAGTATTTTCTTTATGTATTTGGGTGCTCCTATGTTTGGTGCATGTATATTTACAATGTTTATGTCTTTTTGATGGATTCTTTCCTTGAGTATTATGAAGTGACCTTTCTGGTCTCCTTTTATGGCTCTTTTTTTGGAGTCTATTTTGTCCAAGTATTTCTACCCCTACTTTTTTTCCCTGTCCATTTAATTCAAATGTTTGTTTCCAGCCCTTCACTTTCAGTCTGTGTAGGTCTTTTGTTCTAAGGTGGGTCTCCTGAAGGCAGCGTATGTGTGCGTCATGCTTTCTTATCCATTCAGACATTCCATATCTTTTCATTGGAGCATTTAATCCATTTACATTTAGGTTTATTATGGATAGGTGCTTACACACTGACATTTTTTCATACCTGTTTCCTCTTTCTCTCTCACTCTTTTTTTCCTTTTCTTAAAGCAGCTCCTTTATCATCTCTTGCAGTGATGGTTTGGAGGAGATATATTCTTTGAGGCTTCTTTTTTCTGGGAAACTCCTCATTTGGCCTTCCATTTTAATTGAGAGCCTTGCCCGGTAGTGTAGTCATGGGTGCAGGCCTGTGGTTTTCCCTACTTGGAATATTTCTTGCCATTCTCTTCCGGCTTGGAGTATTTCCATTGAGAAGTCGGCTGCTAGTCTTATCGGGGGTTGCTTTTATGTTACTTACTGTTTCTACCTTGCTGCCTTTAAGATTCTCTTTTTGTCTTGGAATATTGCCATTTTAATTATGATGTGTCTTGAAGTGAGCCTGTTTGAGTTCCTCTTGATTGGGACTGTCTGTGTTTCCTTGTGTCTTTTTCTCTCATTAAATTTGGGAAGTTTTCCATCATTACTTTTTCAAACAGGTTTTCTATCCCTTGGTCTTCTTCTTCTCCTTCTGGTATCCCTGTTATACCGATATTATTACATTTTGTGTTGTCATGCAGTTCCCTTACCACCTCTTCCTTCTTCCTGATTCTCTTTTCCTTTTCTTGCTCTTTCTGGGTGTTTTTTCCTACCTTGTCCTCCAGCTCACTGATTTGATCCTCTTCTTCATCCAATCTAATTGTGATTCCTTCTAGTGTGTTTTCTAGTTCTGAGATTTTGTTGTTCATTTCTTCCTGTGTTTTGTTTATAGTTTCTGTTTCCTTCTTCATACTGTTGTAGTTCTTACTTAGTTCCTTGTAGTTGTCTGTGAGTTCCTTGAACAACTTTATAATCATTATTCTGAATTCCGTATCTTATAGTTTGGATACCCCAATTTCATGTAGCTGTTTTAGTGAGGAGTCTTCCATGCCTTTTGATTGAAAGTTCTTTTTTTTGTCTCCCCATTTTAGGTGATTCTTTTTGTTTGTTTCTGTGCTTCCTGATATTTTGCTTTGCTAGCTGTCTTTGTAGAGTGAAAACCTATGGTTGTAATTCTATGGGGTTCAGTTGTGTGGTCTTTTGGATCTCCTTGTCTGGATACTTTATGTTTGCCATTTCTTCTGTTTGTGTGGGCTCTCTTTTTGTACTTGGCTTTTTACCTTTTGGTGGTCCCTTTGTGGGTGGTTTTTCTCCCCCAGCAGGTATACTGGTGTTCTCAGTTCCCACATATTCTTGTATGTGATAAGTGGCAGGGGGCAGGCAAAATGGATTAGGATAGCAGGAGAGTGTTTTATTGGATTTGAAGTACCAGCAAGTAGAGAAGAGATAGGAGATTCTTTGGATAAATATAGTGTTAACTGTGATATTTCACCCCACTAGCCACTTTTCATAAAAGGTGAAAGACAGATAAAACTCTTGTTAGAGGGGAGGAGGATTGTGAGCTGAATCCAGAAAACAGAGTGCTTGTGCAAGATTAGGTGTTGAGTAAGAGTAAAGGACAAAAGGTAGGCATAGTGTGAGAGAGAATAGAGTTAACCATTACAATAATAATGCTCAGGGATAAAGTGAAGTGGGCTAAGATCAGGGAGGGTTGCTGTGTAGTATGTACAATTGTATGGAACAACAATTATTTACAATAGTATTGTGTAGGGGACTGGTTTGTTTTAGTCTGGCAAATGTGACTCAGCTCTGTATGGAAAACCTACAGAAGTGAAGTGGTGGGCAGGAGCCAGACCTTCAAACCGAGTTTTCCCATGGGAATCAGGCCTGGAAAATGCATACAGACTGTTATGGCTTGCTCTTGCTAAAACTCCATCACCCTGGTCTAAAACAACAAATGTGTGTTGTCTATCTTCAAGGTAATTTCCAAAGCTTGTGTGTATTTTCCCAAGGATAGAGCTAATCAGCTAGCTATCATTCCCCTCTGCATCTTATTTTCATTTCCTTGATTGTACCTAAAAGGTAGACAATAATATTCTATGTAATAAATAACAAATCCTTCTTTGACGTAAGACCCAAGAAAAACAATAAAAGCCTGTCGAGGCAAGGGTCGAGGCCCTCTCCTCTTGAGGAAGTGGCCAAGGCATTCATAGGCACTCTCCCCATGAGAGAGTAACCATGCTGTCCCCATTTTCTCCACAGGATTGCTGTCTTATGTGCATTTATTTTCTCTTTCAGTCACAACAGGTGGACTCTGCTGTTTGGAGTCTGCCACAGTACTGGAACAGCAATAATATGACAATAAATATATGATTTGGGTAGCCAGAATAAAAAGTACATGATGAAGAGTTATGTTGTCAAAACACAAGTGAAGTGAAAGAAGGAAAATTAAAATATAATAAAGAAAGAATAAGAAAAATCAGTCAAACAATGCAATTAAACAGAAATATAAGAAAGTAAATTAAACATGAGGGCAATAAAAAGACTAATAAAATAAAAATAGTAAAAATAATGAAAAAGTAATAATACACATAAACAATAAAATGCCAGTTATATGTGATAACAAAGTGACATTTGTTAGTTTCTCAATTTTCAGGATTAGTCTTGTGCTCCCCTTTTGAATCTGTCTCTAAACCTTTCATAACTCCATGTCTTATTGTCTCACTTGGGGGAAGAAAAAAAAGAGAGGAAACAAAAAAAATAAGCCTCCTGCTGACTTTAAACCTGTTGAGCAAGTTTTGCTGGTCTTTTCAGATGCTACAGGAAGAGGGGGGCTGGGCTTCACCTTTCTCCCTTCCTATGGTTTTGCAAGTATGGGGACTGAGGTCTGGGCCACAATATTCAGTTGCCCAGCCTCCAGCCCAGGTCGTCTCTGAGCTGCCAGGCTCAAAGCAGCCACTCTGTCTCTGGGTGTGCAGTGGAAGTCAAACCCAGGTTCATGGCTCTGGTCATCCACTCACTCTCTGGGCATGCAGCATGGGTCAAGCCTTGGCACACAGCTCAAATCACCCTTGGGGCAAGCCAGCCATTGCTCATAAGTTCCTTACAAAGCAGCTGCCCACTGTTCTTCACAAGTGCAAGGCTTTTCACACAGCCAAACTTTCTAACCAGTCTGGAGAATATCTGGGTCAGAGTCAGACATGGCCCAACTCTTCTCCCTTCTCTAGGTGTTGCCTGGCACCCCAACTTCTCTGGTAATGACCTAGCCAGCATCAACAGTCCCAGGGGATGTATACTGACTCTGTGCATCTCTCACTTTGTCTCTATTCCCCCCAGTGACTTCCAGTATCTGGGCCCCTCCTGGTGTTGGGCTGCCTTCCCTGCTCTGGCAGGGGAGGGAGCTAATGATCTAACTCTCCTCCCAGTATCCTGCCACAGGTGCCGGGCCAGGCCAGGGTTGACAGCAGCCTAGATCCTTGTGCAGATCCCAGGGACCTTACCATCCCGGCTCAATCTCCTAACTGTCTGTTTTTCAATGCCCTCTACACTTTTTGGCCCACAATCTTCATATAAGCTGGGATTCCATTGGCTGTTTACTCTGTTCCTGGGAAGATCGACTAGGTGCTCCAGTTGGGCACAGGGAGAACTGGGCTGTGCTCCTACCTACCTCTCCATCATGTTGCTCCTCTCTTATACTTTTTGGGTTTTTTTAAGTGTAATTTATTGATTATGCTATTACAGTTGTCCCATTTTTTTTCTCCTTTATCCCCCTCCACCCTGCACCCACCTTCATCCAGCACTCCCCCCACCCTTAGTTCATGTCCATGGGTCACACCTATAAATTCTTTGGCTTCTCCATTTCCTATATGGTTCTTAACCTTTCTTTGTCTATTTTGTACCTATCAATTTATGCTTCTTATTCCCTGTATCTTATCCCCCATTCTCCCCTCCCCAGCTGATAACCCTCTATGTTATCTCCATTTCTATGATTCTGTTCCTGTTCTAGTTGTTTGCTTGGCTCATTTTTGTTTTGTTTTTGTTTTTTTTTAGATTCAGTTGTTGATATGTGTGAGTTTGTTGTTGTTTTACTATTCATAGTTTTGAACTTCTTTTTCTTAAATAAGTTTCTTTAACATTTCATATAATAAGGACTTGGTGATGATGAACTCCTTTAACTTGGTCTTATCTGGGAAGCACTTTATCTGCCCTTCCATTCTAAATTATAATTTTACTGGATAGAGTAATCTTGGATGTAGGTCCTTGCCTTTCATGACTTTGAATACTTTTTTCCAGCCCTATCTTGCCTGCAAGTTTTCTTTTGAGAAATTAGCTGATAGTCTTATGGGAACTCCTTTGTAGGTAACTGTCTCCTTTTCTCTTGCTGCTTTTAAGATTCCCTCCTTATCTTTAAACTTGTGTGATTTAATTATGATGTGTCTTGGTGTGTTCCTCCTTGAGTTCAACTTCTTTGGGACTCTCTGAATTTCCTGGACTAGCATGTCTAATTCCTTCGGTAGATTAGGGAACTTTACCTTCATTATTTTTTCAAATAAGTTTTCAATTTCTTTCTCTTCCTCTTCTCTTTCTGGTACCTCTATGATGCAGATGTAGAAACATTTAAAGTTTTCCCAGAGGTTCCTAAACCTCTCCTCATTTTTTTGAATTCTTGTTTCATCACTCTGTTACAGTTAAATGTTTATTTCTTCCTTATGTTCCAAGTCATTGTTTTGAGTCCCAGTTTCCTTTCCTTCACTGTTAGTGCCCTGTATACTTTTCTTTATTTCCCCTTTGTATAGCCTTGACTTCTTCCTTTATTTTCTGGGCATACTCAGTCATTTCTGTGAACATCCTGATTACCAGTGTTTTGGACTCTGCACCTCATATGTTGGCTATCTCTTTGTTGCTTAATTCCTTTTCTGGAGTTTTGATCTGTTCTTTCATTTGGGCCATATTTCCATGTCTCTTCAATTGTTGTCACACCTGTTACATTGTAAGGGGTGGAGGCTTAGGTATTCTCCAGGGTGGGCCAACCCACTTTACATCATGGTGCTGTATGTGGGGAAGCAGTTAGACAGGGAACAATGCCATTTGCTCAGCTCTCACCCCACTTTCAGTCACTCCCTCCTTTCCTGCAAGCAAATGGCATGCCTCCAGGTCCTTCTGTGGTGCTGAGTCTTGAGTGGGTGTGTGTGTGTATATTTCTATGTCTCTAAGGGTTCTCAAATGACTCTCTTGAGAGATTGGCAGTTCCTTCCACTGCCACAGCTGCTGGTTTTTACAGCTAGAGTTTATGAGAAAGGATCAGAGAGAGATTAATGTCACTTGTTCAGCTCTTGCTCTGCTTTCAGTCACTTCCCCTTCTTCATGCAAGCATATGGCACCCTTCCTGGTATTGCCCTGGTGCTCCCCTGGTGCTGATTTCTGAGTGGGTGGGCTTGTGTATATTCTAGGATTCCATGAGCCCCTGAAATGGACTCTTCTGAGAGACTGGCAGTTTCTTCCACCACCACAACCCCCACAAATTTTTATAGCCAGAGGTTGTGAGGCTTTATTTTTCTGGCACTGGAACCCTGGATTGCGTGGTCTGTCCTGGGCTGGGATTGCTTAGTCCTGTTGTTCCTCCCACTTTTTATCCACACACAAATGTGGGACCACCCAGTCTATGAGGCATTTTTTCTGCTCTGGTGGCCCCCCTACCAGTCTGTATGAATGTTTCTTCTCTAACTCCTTGGTTGTCAGACTTCCATACAGTTCGATTTTCTTGCAGTTCTTGTTGTTTTTTGTTTTTAAATTGGTTGTTATCCTTCTTTTGGTTGTGTGAGGAGGCCAAGAGTATCTACCACACCTCCATCTTGGCTGGAAGTCTTAAAATGGAACAATTATAACAATATACTGTAATAAAAGCTATGTGAATGTAGGCTCTCTCTGCCTCTGTCTCTCTTTGTGTGTCTCTGCCTCTCTCTCTCTCACCTAAGAGAGCTAACAAGCAGGAACTATATACAGTATGGAGACATGGAAAAAAGAATGATTTACTTCCTGAGCTGGAAAGAGCAGGAAGGCATTAGATTTCATTATGATACAATTCTTACAATTAAAAACTCATGATTTACTTATTTCTGGAATTTTCCCATTTTGTATTTTCAGACCATAACCACAGAATGTAAAACCTTATATAAAGCAGGGAGTACCATGCTTATTTTTGAGAAAAACTGATACTGTAAAAATCATGCATGCAGTTGGAGGTGGTGCCAAAACCAGGGTGCTTTTACCTGACGTTTAGAGACCACAAGGCTGGAAGGCCCCAGAAGGTTGAATTTTTATGGATTATGTGAGTAAATCTCACATGGGTTGAGGAGATGGTAGATCAGCACACATGCAGCTTGTTAAGCCTCATGAAGCTGAGACAGGATCCTCCCCACCATTGGTGTCATGGTGTGATGATGGGCAGGCCATTTAAACCACCATAAGCACAATTTCTTCAGCTGTAAAATGGAGACAAGTATGGCACCTACACTTGGCCATGTCCTCCATCCTCATGTTCCCCTAAGGAGGCCCTAATCCCAGTGCACAATAGCCAACTTTAACCACTCCAGCTTCCCAAGAGATATGGGGGCCTTTGTCCAGGCAACCTCCACCCCAGGGAAGTGGTTGTGTTACCCTTTACCTTTACACAGTGAGAAGCTCTATGTTACCAATTCTCAGAACAAGGGGAACTGCTGTAGATGACCTGCTGGGGACATTTAGGTCCAGAAACAATGGACAACGTTTAAAGTCAGCATCTCTGTTTTTATTTTATTTTTCTTTTCTTTCATTTTCAATATCTAATAAAATTTTTAGTATTTTCTGGCTGATGTTCTACAATCATCTTAATATTTGAAAATGTTCTTTGAATGCAGAAAAGGTATTGTTGACCCAGAAGAACCCCACTGTGCTCGATTAACACTCACTGGCCAGATGATCAGTGTCTTCAGAGGAAGTTGAATTTGCTAAACATGCCATGTTTAGAAGGTTTGTATGTACTTTATAGTTAGTTTGCCAAAAATATACAGTAATTAAAAAGCAGAGGTCAGGTCTGTACCATTTGATGCCTCTGAGTCAATGACAATAATGGTCTGTGCTGCCCTTTGGTGCGAGAACTGCCTAACCTCACACTGTCTATTGTAGGTATTTTCTCCAGTTTGCACTTGGACTTTGAATTTGGTTTATATCATTTTTATATCTAAATAAGATGTTTATTTTTATGAATATTTTATTTTTTCTTTACAGTACTTTTTTAAAAATTTGTTATTGTTTTTCAATTATAATTGTCCTCATTTTTCTCCCGTAGCTCTATGGCGCCATCCCCACC
Organism: Trachops cirrhosus; assembly: GCA_028533065.1. Taxonomy (NCBI): domain Eukaryota; kingdom Metazoa; phylum Chordata; class Mammalia; order Chiroptera; family Phyllostomidae; genus Trachops; species Trachops cirrhosus. The sequence goes on along the minus strand of CM052543.1, from coordinate 79,670,806 downwards.
ACCCATCTCCCACATTCAACCCTCCCCCTTTCAATGTCCTTGTCCATGGTATCTTTATACATGTTCCTTCCCTTTATCCTTCCCCTTCTTTCCCCCATTAACCCATCCCCCCTGCCCTCAGGTCACTATAAGTTTGTTCTTTATTTCCAAGTCTCTCTTTCTATTTTGCTCATTTGATTGTTTTGTTGAGTAGGTTCCATTTATAGGTGAGATCATAAGATATTTGTCTTTCACTGCCTGGTTTCTTTCACTTAGCATATTACTCTCTAGTTCCATCCATGTTGTCGCAAAGGATAGGAGTTCATTCTTCCTTTCTGCTGTGTAGTATTGCATTCTGTAAATGTACCATAGTTTTTTTATCCATTCATCTGCTGATGGGCTTTCTCCAGCACTTGGCTATTGTAAATAATGCTGCTATGAACATTGGGGGTGCATAAGTTCTTTTGAATTAGTGATTTGGGATTCTTAGGGTATAATCCCAGCATTAGAATCACTGGATCAAAAGGCATTTCCAATTTTAATTTCTCGAGGAAATTCCATATGGTTTTCCACACTGGTTGCACCAGTCTGCATTCCCATCAGCAGTGCACTAGGGTTCCTTTTCTCCTCAACATAGCCAGCTCCTGATGTGCGTTGATTTGTTTATGATGGCCATTCTCACTGGTGTGAAGTGGTATTTCACAGTGGTTTTAATTTGCATCTCTCTAATGGCTAGTGATGTTGAGCATTCTTTCACATGTCTATGGGCCCTCTGTATGTCCTCCTCGGAGAAGTGTCTGTTCAAGTCTATTGCTCATCTTTTAATTTTTTTTTATCTTCCTGGAGTGGAGTCCTGTGAGTTCTTTATATATTTTGGAGATCAGACCCTTTGTCAAATATGTTTTCCCATATAGCTGGTTCCCTTTTCATTTTGCTGATGTTTTCTTTGGCCATGCAGAAGCTTTTTATTTTGATGCAGTCCCATTTGTTTATTCTTATCTTTATCTCCCTTGCCCTAGGGGACATAACAGATATATGAAACTTTCCTGCCTATCTTCTCCTCTAGGACTTTTATGGTACCATGACCTATATTTAAGGGTTTTATCCATTTTTAGTTTATTTTTGTGTATGGTGTAAGTTGGTGGTCTTATTTTATTTTTTGCATGTATCTGTGCAGGTCTCCCAACACCATTTATTGAAGTGGCTATTTTTATTCTCCTGTCCCATTTGTCAAATATTAACTGACCATATTGACATGGGTTTATTTCTGGTCTCTGTATTTTTTTAATTATTTTATTGTTGTTCAATTACAGCTGTCTGCATTTACCCCTCACTACCCCCTCCCCTACCCCAGCCAAACCCACCTCCCTCCCTTGCTTCCAATGTTCTGTATTCTTTATTGTTTCTGGGTATTCCTCCTTTCCATTTGATTGGGAATTGCTTCTTTGTTTCCCTATCTTAGGGGAGTCTGTTCTTGCTAATTTCTGCTTCTTAGATTGATCTGCTTTGACTCCTTTTCTTTGTGGTGTTAACTTCTATGGTAGGAGAACTGTATGATTCAGTGGTGCAGTCTCCTTGATCCTCTGAATGTGATACTCTTGGGATGCCCTTTATGCCATGTATGTTGGCTTTCCTGATGTAATTTGGTTTTGATTTATTTTGGGTTATTCTTTGGTGGGTACCTCCGTCCAGCTGGCTGACTGAGGGTCACTCCACCCACCACGTCTTGTATGCTGTTGTTCAGATGCTGCCATAACAAAACCACTCAGCTCAGGAGACAAACCCATGCCCACAAAAATAACTCCCACCCACAATCCCACTATCAACAGTGAACAAAACAGTATTAATAAGAGTATAAAGAGATTAAGACTATTATAAGAAAGGAGAGTGAATATGAGATGACTAACTGAAAGAAAAATGATTTTGAGACAGTAGAGGAAGGTGCACTAATAATAATAGGGAATCAGAGCAATGCAAAGAGAGAAAGTAAAATTTACATCTGAAATAACAAAGGAAATAAATATGGCAGAATGGAGTAAGAGAAGAAATATATAGTATTAGGTTTAAACAGTATTAAAAAATAAAGTGAAAGAGAAAAAGAAAAAGAAAAAGGAAAAATAAATAATTAAAAAATTGGAATCAAATTGGATAAAAAGATCCACCACAGCACTATCAACAACAAATAAGCTAAGAGTAATACAGATTGGATGGAAATAAGAGGGGGGAAAGGAAAGAAAGTAAAGCTAAGGGATGTCTAGAGGAAAGGGAAGTGAATTTGACATCATAGAAGGAGAGGGAATAGTAAGAGTGAGGAATGAAAACCAGACTAAGACATGGAAAAATTAAAATTTGAGACCAAAAAATAACAAATGGGATGAAGGCTGAATGGAGTAGGAGGGTGAATGGTAAAATTTGAGATTTGCAATACAAAAATAGTGAAGTACTAGAGATAAAATTGAAAAATTGAACAACTACTCCATCCACAACCAACAAGCAAAGATCACTAAAGGCAGAGAGAAGCATGGGTATCTTAAGAGCAGGAAAAAGAATGTGAGATGACCATTGACAAGAAAATTGGTTTTGAGAGGCTGGATGCGGGAGAAATAGTAAAGGTGCAGAATGGAAACAAGTTGTAGCAAGAGAGAAAAAAATGTAAAACAAAAATAATAATAGGAATGAAGAAGGTAAAGTGGGGTAAGATAAAGGAGGAGCAAAATATGGGAATTAAAATAAGGTATAATATAAAATCTAGTGACCTAATATACATAAACTTGAAGAACAAGAAATGAATGTTTAAAAACTATGCAGGAGATAAAATATCACAAATCACAGAGAAGACCATGGTGGATTTCATTTGGTAGCATCTAGTATTTACCACTCTTTTTTCTTTCTGGGTCCACCTCTGGTGATTTCAGGTGGTGTCCCAGTCTGGCCTTAGGCAGCCTGTTCAAGATTCCAGAGATCTACCATCTGTGCCTGGTAATTCAGTTGGTAATTTAGCCATTCTGTAATCATCAGTCAGGCTTAAGCACCACAGGGTGGGACAGAGTAACTTCTGGGGGTGGGGTTATCACTTTACCCCTGGTGGGGATATTTATATTCTCCTGGGAGGGGAGCAGTCTGTCTGTGCAATATGGCTCCTGCATTATGGGGAATGACTCAGCACTGGGATCCTGGCAGCTTCTCTCTCAGTTCTTTCCCCAAAGCCACCACTACCAGTCCCTTCTCAAGCATATTTAGTCCATTCTACACTCCCCTTTGCTGGAGTCCAGGGTAAGTGGTTGCAAAAAAAATTTATGTGTTGGCCCTTTAAACAGCTCTCTGCATCTCTAGCCATCCATCTCTGGCAGAGGGAAACCCTGTCACTTTTCACAGATGGATATTATCTGTGTACTTTCTGTGTTTGGGTGCTGTGGTATGGGGAGCCAAGCTTGGGGTTCACACCCTACACTTCTCAAGGGGATCCCCTCAGCCACTAAAATATCCCTCTGGCACATCAGCTTCCACCCATGGGAACCCAGCCAGCCCTCTCATGTCTCCTCTGCACTCCCTACCAGTCACATTGTGATGAAGCTGTTTCTTCTGTCTGTCCATGGTTATAAGGCTTCTCTCCTGCTATTGTTCAGTTGTTTATTCTGGATGATTTCTCCAAAATTTAGTTGTAATTCCAGAGTGGTCCTGGGGGGAGGTTTGTGTAACTTCCACTCACTCTTCCACCATCTTGGATCTTTTTTTTAAGGAAGTTTTTAAAAATTGAGCCATAACCCCTGCCTTTAAGGATAATACCTTATATGTGTTTACATATTTACATGTGTATTTACATATGGTATATGCATTTAGGGCTATGCTAGGGGATAAGTCAAGTCAATAAGGCATGATGTGAGCGACATCCCTGCCCACTTTGGCTGGCTCTCAAATTGACCCACCAATCCCAAGGCTGCTGCAAGAGCAGAAACCTTACCATGAACAGATTAATTTCATGGCCTCCTATTTCTTTCAATATTTCATACAAAGATGCATAAAACCTTTCTGCCACCTGACAATAACTGACCACTTCCTTTATGCAGGTGCTTTATGTGTGCCTAATTGTTTGCTCCCCATGGAGCCCTGTGGTCTCAACACCATCTCTGTCATCCCACATGACAGGTGAGGACTTGAGAGGGCAAACTGACCACAAGACCTCACAGCTCCTCAGCAGTCAAACTGGGATTCAAACCAAGGAGCCTGGCTCTGGAGTCAAGCTGTTTGCCACCCTATGGAATGTTTCCTGCCTTCCCGAGGCTGCCCCAGGCCTTATCTCTGACCTCCTTGCTTCTGCCCTTGGCTATTTTGAGCAGGTCTCAGCCCAGTGAGGTCCAAAGTCTGTAGCGCTGTATAATCTAGCCAAGGACACCAGAGTATTGACCTGTGCTCTCTGAGGTTTTCAGTCTCTGGTAAGAACAGCTTCATCACACCCTCTACTTATTTTCACAGACACCTGGTTATGAGGAAGTGGCCTCATCAGTATGAATGGTTCTTTATGAAGATGAGATAGAACACATCTGGCTTCATAAACGGTATGGTGGAGTATCAGGCATTCCAAGGGAGGAATATTTCAAAGCATTTCCAAGAAAGGCCTGATGGCATGAGAAGCAAGTTCTTGGTGTTTGCATAAAATGAAATCTTATAAGTTATGCTGCCAGACAGCTAATATCTCTTTGTGTAAGATTCATAGTAGCCCCATCATCCTCCCATTAGAATGGGAGAGAGTGACCAGGGAACCCTGTGCTATGACTGGAGAGTAAAGTGGTCATTTGAAAATCCCTAATTCACATAGGTATTCCACATGCATTATCTTTGTTCATGTTGTAGTCAATCTAACTCACCTATTTGGGAATCATTGTTGGCTTGCAAAGTGGCATGTTGAGACAGTTGCTGTTCCATTCTTTAAGACAAAAAAAAAAGCCTGTGTGTACAATGTGATTGCTTCGTATTGTGAGAATATTTTTGTTGTTTGCTATGCCAAAAACAGTATGTTGGTTCTAAGCTCACAGCAACCACAAAGAAACTAAATACGCATCTTACAACCACAATCTCGTGTTTAGAGTGAGTATGCAGGACTGTTTTTCTATGGATTACTCATCATGCCACTGGATTGCAAATACATTATTAAGTCACATTTGAGCTAGAATGTATTGGTCACTTAGAAACAGAAACTTCTTGCCCACTGTAGCATGATGAACTGTTTAAGGATACATAGAGTTCCACACACAGCCCTATTCTATGCAAACAGGCCATGGAGGTACATTAACAAGGAAAGGCAGCTTCAGCACCAAGCTCCTTGGATCCCCACTGCTAGTGCTTCTGACAGAGGGGTCCCTTCTATTAGGCATAAGCAGTGAAATCCAAAATAAAAAAGGACCTCAGTCTGTGGTGCAGAGGAGTAAAAGGAGATGGTGAACATGGAACAAAATCAAAGGCAACATGTCAGAGAAGGAAGGAAGGAAGTCAGTAACTGAAGGCATGCTCCTTGCCCAGCCTTGGGGTAAGCTTTGGCAGGGTCATCTAACTTAAGCCTTATAAACAATGAGATGCATATTATCATTTCATCTTACAGAAAAGAAAATTAAGGCTCAGAAAAAGCTAAGTCAACATCCCAAGATCTGATTTCAGTCTAACTGTACACATGAACTGAGTGGTACCTAGAAGATCTCCAGTTTTAAGAACAAAACAGTTATTGAAGTGCACAGGAAGTCACTGAACCAGGAAAATCAGTAAAATGATGACTAATCTGCCTGTAGATGATTTGATACTGCTTTCTCCAGAAAAAATAAAAGGTTAGGGGAGGACTCTGAAATTTGATTCTTGCTACAAATTATAAATTTTATATAAATTATAAGCAGGAGCTCTTGGTTTACAAGAATCTACATTATACCTATATACACATCTAAGACCTAACTGGACCTATGTGTATACATCCAAGATTTCTTATATTGACATCAACAAAGCATATAGCAGTACCCAGTCTTCTGTCTTTCTATAATGGCTATAAATCCTCTTTGGTGAGTTAGGTATGTTTTATAACATAAAAACACATCACATCACTGTAGAAAGATAAAATACATTTTTAAAGTAAATAAAAATGTTACTAATGGTTATACTTTTCTTTACAAAATTGAGACCTGAAGACTTTGAGTTCTCTAAATATTTATAGGTGCCTATTACTAAAAGCATAGCAAAATACACAGAATTATTTATCAAAAGTCAGTTCTCAAGAGTTCCTAACAATAGAAATTTTAATATATAAGAATAAGATAACAGAATATTTCATCTTTTCAGAGTTTAAAATTATTGCTAACCCCATTTTAGGAGTAAGAAGGAAAAACTGACCCTGGCTGGGTAGCTCGGTTTGTTAAGAGTGTCATTCCAGTGTGCTAAGGTTGCAGGTTCAATCCCAGTCAGGGCACACACAAGAATCAACAAATGAATGTATAAATAAGTGAAATAACAAATCAGTCTCTGTATGTATATGTGTGTGTGTCTAAAAAATTAATAAAAAATAGGGGAAAACTGGAAGAACAAACCACATACTCCATAACTCAACCTCAAACCTTAATTCTTTGAGGATCATTACCTCCTGTTTCAATCTTATGGATAATTTTCCTCTGCTGAGGTTGCATTTATAATAAGGTTCCACTTAACTCATTAAAAGTCACTCTACTCCTTCAAGGGGCTTTGCTGTGTGGGTGTCCTTTACAATCACTGAGGAATGTTAACAGTTATTTATCCAAATTACAGGAAATTGAATCTGAACAGGTTGGGAGATTAAGAAGTGTTGAAAATGCATCTGTTTCAAGTTAATGGGCCCCATTCAGGGCAGTAAGTTTCAGTAAATCTCTAGAAATTGACATTGATGAAAATCTTAAAGGTTATACTGAAAGTCCTAGGCATAGCAATAAGTCAAGAAAACTAAATCAAATCTATATGATTGGAAAGAAAGAAATAAAAGTATCCTTATTTACAGGTGACATCATTGTCTACATAGAAAACTGCAAAGAATCTATTTTTAAGAAAAAGCCTCCTAGACTAGTACATGAGTTCAGCAAGTTGTTAGGATACAAGATCAGCACCCAAAATATACTTGCCTTTCTATATATGAACAATGAACAAAGTAGAAACCAAAATTAACAACATAAAACCATTTACAATCACTCCAAAGAAAATGCTTAAGTATAAATTTAACAAAACATACACAGAATCTACATGCTGAAAATTAAAAGATGCAAATGAAATCAAAGACCTAAATAAATGAACAGACACACAATGATCATGGTTTGGAAGACACAAAACTGTAAAGATATCAATTGTCCCCAGATTCATCTATAGGGTTTAATGCAATGTCTATCAAAATCCCAGCAAGGTTACTGTATATACAGTCAAATTTATTCTAAAAGGTTCATGGCAGAGGCCATGAAATAGGTAAAAGAATCTTGTAAAAAAAGAATGAGTAAGAGAAATCACTCTTCTCAATGTAAATATTTATTATGTAGCTACAGTAATCAAGACAATGTGGAACTCAAAATAGATCAGTACCTTAAATATAAAATGTAAAACTATAAGTTTCATTTTAAAATTGAAAATTTGGGGGACCTAGTGATAAAAAAAGAGTTCTTATATTTGACACCAAAAGCACAATACAAAAAAAAGAGAAGAGTTTGATAAATTAAACTTCAAAAAGAAACCTGGGCACAATGGACAATTTTCTAGGAACATATAAACACATGAATATATAAACATATCATTTCTGCTCTGTTTCTAGGAGGAGAAAAATTTCTGCTTCTTCTTGACTCCAAAACTGAGTCAAGAAGAAGCAGAAAGTCTGAACAGATGGATAGTAAAATTGAAGCACTAATAAAAAACTCCCAACACAAAAGCCCAGGGATGGACAGTTTCATAGGATAATTTTAAAAAACATTCAAGGGAGAGTTAACCCCTATCCTTCTCAACTATTCCAAAAAATCCAAGAAGAGGGAAGACTCCCAGACTCCTTTTCTAAAGCCAGCATCACCCAAATCCAAAAACCAGATAATGACTAAACAGAAAGAAAACTTCAGGCCAATATCGCTGATGAACATAGATGCTAAAATCCTCAACACAATATTTGCAAACCGCATCCAAAAATACCTTAAAATGATCATACACCATGATCAAGTGGGATTCATCCCATGGATGCAAGGATGGTACAATACTCACAAATCAAAAAACATAATATACCACAAATAAAATGAAAGACAAAAATCACATGATCATATCAAAAGATGTGGAAAGCATTTGATAAGGTACACCACCCATTTATGATAAAAACGCTCAGCAATGTGGGAATAGAGGAAGCATTCCTCAACATAATAAAGTCCATATATGAGAGACCTACAGCCAACATCATACTCAATGGGCAAAAACTTAGAGTTTTCCCACTAAGATCAGGAACAAGACAAGGATGCCCGCGCTCACTGCTCCTACTCAACATAGTAGTGGAAGTCCTAGCCACAGCAATCAGACAAAATAAATAAATAAATACTAACTAACTAACTAAATAAATAAGTATAAAAGGCATTCATTGGAAAGGAGGAAGCAAAACAGTCATTGATTGCAGATGACATGATAGTGTACATAGAAAACCCTACAGACTCCACCAAAAAACTATTCAACCTAATAAATGAATTTGGCAAAATAGTGGGATATGAAGTCAATAATCAGAAGTAAAAGGCTTTTTGTACAACAACAATGAAATCTCAGAAACAGAAACCAGGGGAAAAAATCCCACTTCCTATAGCAACAAGAAAAAAAAGTACCTAGGAAGAAACCTAATCAAGGAGGTAAAAGACCTGTGCTAAGAAAACTATACAACACTGAAGAAAGAAATTAAGGAAAACACAAACAAATGGAAGCATGTAATATGCTCATGAATTGGAAGAATTAACGTCATCAAAATGTCCATACTACCCAATGCAATTTATAGATTCAATGCAGTACCTATGGTTATTGGACTACCAATGACAGATTTCACAGATATAGAACAAACATTTCAAAAATTTTTATGGAACTATAAATGACCCTGAATAGCTGCAGCAATTTTCAGAAAGAAAAACAAAGTTGGAGGGATCACAATACCTGATATCAAACTGTATTACAAGGCTACTGTAATCAAAACAGCCTGATTCTGGCATAAGAACAGACACATGGACCAATGGAACAGAATAGAGAGTCCAGAAATAAACCCACATCAATACAGTCAGTTAATATTTGACAAAGGGGGCAGGAACATAAAATGGAGCAAAAATAGCCTCATCAATAAATGGTGTTGGGAGATCTGGACAAATACCCGCAAAAAAAAAAGTAAAATATACCACCAATTTCCACTGTACACAAAAATAAACTTGACATGGATAAAAGACTTAAATATAAGGGGTCATGCCATAAAAATCCTAGAGGAGAACATAGGCAGGAAAATTTCAAATATCCCATGAAGCAATATTTTCACCAATACATCCCCTAGAGCAAGGTATATAAAGGTGAGAACAAAGAAATAGTTCTTTGCCTTTAAGTTCTTTGCCTTTCCCTTTGAAGTTCTTACTTTTAGTTCTTTATTTGGTGGGCTACATCAAACTGAAAAGCTTCTCTGTGGCTAAAGAAAGCATCAACAAAATGGAAAGGGAATGAACTGGGTATGCAAACATATTTACCAATGATACCCCGAACAAGGATTTGAGCTCCAAAACATATAAAGAACTTAGACAACTCTACACAAGGAAGATAAACAATCCAATTAAAAAATAGGCAAAGGACCTGAACAGACACTTCTCCAAGGAGGATATACTGAGGGCCGAGAGACACATAAAAAAAGTTCAACATCACTAGCCATTAGGGAGATGCAAATTAGCAGAAAGAGAGAAGGAGCATGGATGGAACTGGAAAGCATTAGGATAAGTGAAATAAGCCAGGTGGTGAAAGATAAATACCATATGATCTCATTTTTAAGTGGAACTGAATCAACAAAACAAACAAGCAAGCAAAATATAACCAGAAACATTGAAATTAAGAACAAATGGGCAGAGTCCAAGATGGTGGCGTGGTAGGACACAGCAGATTCTACTCTCCCACAACCAGGTAAAAAATCCTAGTCTTTCTAGGTAGGAAGAGAACAAAGAGCCAACATTATCATGTCATAAATGAAAATAGGAGATTGCAAATTGTAGCGGACATTGAAAAACCCGACAGTAAGGAGACTATGTGGATCAGCGCAGGGACCAGGGAGGTTGCAGCTCCAGGCCCGGCGTGCCAGGGTCAGCCGCTGGGCTCCCGGGAGAGAGCTGAGTCATCCACTCCCTCCCTGGCCAAACAAGGACTGAGCAGCACCGGGGGAGGCCAGTTTACCAGAGGAAACAGAGAGAGGAGTGAGAGAGGAGTGAGGACAAAGAGGCAACCACACAGGGTCTGTAAGCACCCACCAAAGCCCTGGTGAAAGTGTGCAACCCACCTGGTGCATCCAAAGACACCTGCCTCTATGCCCGTGCCCCCAACGCAGAGAGAGCGTGGTTTGGTGAAAGTCTCAGAAACCACAGCATTGAAAAAGGAAAAGGCGCGGGCGCTCCCCGGGAACTGTGAGGCCCAGGCCCTGAAGATAGGAGAAGTGGGCGCCCCTCGGGACCCAGAGAGTGCGCACCCATGAACCCAGAAAAGGTGCAGGCGCTCCGTGGGACATCGGAACACAAGGCGGTGAATTCCCAAGGATGCACATAGCTCCACCCAGCCCCCACACACAGATCCCTTCTGGGAAGCACCAGACGGGCTTGGGGGAGAACGCGCACCTACACTATGAACAGTACGCCAGAGGCTGAGTCCTGAACGGGAATAGAGAAAAACTGTCTCCAGTCGCCCCTCAGTGTGCTGAAGCCAGCTAGAAAAAACGGTTTGGCCAGTCTGAAACCAACAATAGGTGTGTTTTGTTTTGTTTTGTTTTGTTTGTTTTTTGTGTTTGTTTTGTTTTTGTTTTTTAATTATTTTAAATTTACCTTTCATTTTTTAATTCCTATTCTTTTTTGATCTATCAATTCTTTATGCTTCTCTTTCTGTCACCCTGGTCTTAACCCTGCTCCCTTGCTTTCCAAATTTATCTTTTCTTCCTTCCATTGTCTGCTTGGTTCCTTCCTTTTTTTTCTTTTTTTTTTTTTTGGACCTGCAAGTAATTGCATAATTGTATTATCATTATTTCATTATTCATACACCTCTTATTTTTATAGTATTTATAGTATTTATAGTATTCCTCTTCTTTTTGTATAGACTTCTTTGCTTCGCTGATTATATTGTATCATTCGATAGGTTTCCCCCATTAGCTCATTCATAGTGTATTGTTAATATACTGTCCTTCATTAGAGTTCCATTAGTACAATACTCTCTATTCTTGAGTACAAGGCTCAATACTCTCTATTCTAGTTACCTAGATTTCATATATTCTGTCATATGATGGTTGCTTTAATATTACTGTAAATAAGAGCCACTCCATACAATTGTAAATACTTCCAGATTATACCCCACTTTGCAGGTTCCTGGACTTCATTACCATAGTGGTTAACTCTATTCTCTCACACACTTCACCTATTTACTACTCTTTACTCTCACCTTACCTCAGAATCTGACTTCCCACATCCTCACTGCTTTCTAGAGCCAACTCACAATCCTTTCCTTCCCAACAAGAGTCTTATCTTCTTTACATCCTTTCTTAAAAGTGGCTAGTGGGGTGAAAGATCACAGTTAACA
>CM052543.1:79625684-79658531 GCA_028533065.1 Trachops cirrhosus | reverse complement strand
GGTCCTTGCCTTTCATGACTTGGAATACTTCTTTCCAGCCCCTTCTTGCCTGTAAGGTCTCTTTTGAGAAATCAGCTGACAGTCTGATGGGAACTCCTTTGTAGGTTACTGTCCCCTTATCTCTTGCTGCTTCTAAGATTCTCTCCTTCATTTCTACCTTGGCTAATGTAATTATGATGGGCCTTGGTGTGTTCCTCCTTGGGTCCAACTTCTTTGGGACTCTCTGAGCTTCCTGGACTTCCTGGAAGTCTATTTCCTTTGCCAGATTGGGGAAGTTCTCCTTTACTATTTGTTCAAATAACTTTTCCACTTGTTGTGTTTCCTCTTCTCCTTCTGGTACCCCTATAATTTGGACATTGGAACGTTTAAAGATGTCCTGGAGGTTCCTAAGGAACCTGGAGGTTCTCCTCATTTTCTTGAAATCTTATTTATTCATTATTTTCTGGTTGGATGTTTTTTTCTTCCTTCTGGTCCACTCCATTGATTTGAGTCCCAGCTTTCTTCCTATCACTATTGGTTACTTGTGCATTTTCCTTCATTTCACTTAGTGTAGCCTTCATTTTTTCATCTAATTTGCAACCAAATTCAACCAATTCTGTGAGCATCCTGATCACCAGTGCTTTGAACTGTGCATCTGATAGGGTGGCTATCTCTCGGTCGCTTAAAAGGATTGGTTCAAGACCTTTCATTTGCTCTTCTGTTTCAGCCATCTTTTTTTTTTTTTTCGGTCTGGTCATGCCTGTTATGTATGAGGGGTGGAGCCTTAGGTGTTCACCAGGGCGGGGCAACTCAGTTCCTGGGTTGTGATGCTGTATGTGGGGGTGGGATCCTAGAGGGCATAATGGCACTTGCTCCTCTCTCCGTCAGACTTCATTTCCTTCTGCCACTTCTCCCATGCAAACTGGGCCTTTCTGGTGATGATTCCCTTGTGGGTGGGCTTGTGCATCCTGTGGGTCTTTCCAACGACCTCTCCTGTGAGACTGGGAGTCTCTCCCTGCACCTCAACCCCCACAGGTGTTTTCAATCAGTGCCCCAAGGCTCTATTTCCCAGTGTTGGGACCCTGGGTTGCACACAGTGTCTTACTTCACAATTGTCACCTCACTGGGTCTGCCAGTTGCCACCCCTCACCCGGGATCTGCCAGCCACCACTTGTGTGCCCAGGGTCTGCCTGCTTCAGTCTTGTGTGCCTGGGATGCCTTCCGAGACCCCCTCTCTGTCCAGCTGCTGATTCCGCCCCTCCGGTTTGGATGAATGTGTTTAGTTTAACTCCTTGGTTGTCTGACTTCCATACAGTTCAATTTTCTGTCCATTCTGGCTGTTATTCTGTTTCTAAATTGTTGTTGTACCTATCTTGGTTGTGCGAGGAGGCACAGTGTGTCCACCTATGTCTTTATCTTGGCTGGAAGTCAGTCTGTTTATACAATTTTTTAAGACTCTGAGTACAATGCACTTAATCTAAAGACTTGAAAATGCTAATGTATGGTGTTCCCACTCCGGAAGGATTTGATAATTTTAAATAGTTGTTACTCCTAGAGTTGAGGGTTACAAAAAACTGTGTCATTTCACTGATGGTAAAACATGTCAAGATGGTCACAAAATTTTTTTAAGTGACATAGGCCCACAAGAGTGAATAGTCCTAGAGCTTCAATGGACCAACCACCAACACTGGCTCTCAGAGACATTCTTGCCCTATATTTAGAGTGACCAATAAGCCAAATTTACCCAGGACTGAGGATTCTCTGGGACATGAGACTTTCAGTGGTAAATTCAGAACTGAGATAGACTGGTTACCCTACCTCCACTCCTCCTCAGGTCCCCATGTCTTAAAAAGGTTTTCCTAGAACTGACCACGTGGAACCCATGCATTCAGACAGTCCTTCAACCTACATTTTTTCCTCCCAGAGCTCTATACTTCCTCACCCTCATCATTTGACTCACTTGCTCAAGAAAGTGTTAAAATGGTTAAAGATAATTTTGGTGACACAAACTTTATTTTCACTTCATTAAGTGACAGTTTTTGTTCACAAAAACTCATAAAAGGGCAACATGGGGAACAAGGCAGGAAGCTTTCATAGGATAAAAATGAACAAGGGGACTTCTTGTCAAGATGGAGGTGTAGGTAAACATGTCTCACCTCTGTGCACCACTAGAGCAAAAAATACAGCTACACTAGAAAACTAATATCACCCAGAATTGTCAAAAAATCAAGCTGTGTGGAAGTCCAACAACCAAGGATTTAAAGAAGCCACATTAATCCAGATGGGTAAGAGGGGTGGAGAACCAGAGTGGTGAAGAACAATGCAGAGAGGTGCAAAGATGGGAATGAGTGGTTCCACATCCACATATGGTGTATAAAAAAATGAGAGGGATACCTCTGAAGTGAATGATCCCAGCCCTAATCCAGACCACCCAGCCCAGGGTCCTAGTATCAGGAAGATAAGTCCCCAAAATTTCTGGCTGTAAAAAGCAGTGGGGATTGGGACAGTGAAAGAAACTTCATCCTTTTAAAGGGCCCACAATAGACTTAGGACTCATGTAGATTCACCCCCTCTAAAATTCAGCACCATGGCAACAGCTGGAAGGGCACCAGTGACATATGGGGAAAAAGTGATGTGCAAGTGGACAGCTTCTTCCTGGCAAAACTCCACAGGTTAGGCAGCAGCACTGTCCCTTCTATGATCCCTCTCACACATAGAGCAACAGAGTGGTGACATGGGTTACCCAGCCCTAGAGATTACCTAAGGCTCCACCCCATACAACTTAATAGGTGTTGTAATACAGAGAGTCAAAGCAGCTCCACTTGATACACAGAAACATAGGGAGGCTGCCAAAATGGCAAGACAAAGAAATATGGCCCAAATGAAAGAACAGAATACAAACTTCAGAAAAAGAACTAAATGAAATGGAGATAAGCAACCTTTCAGATTCACAGTTCAAAACACTGGGTTGCATTACGTGAAATAAAGTAAAATCTATAGGAAAACAACAGTGGAGCAGATTAAGCCAAGAATGAAATAAAAATTTTTGTACACAAGGAAGGAAAAAGCATTTGCTCAGAACAGCAGGAAGAAAAAAAGAATTGAAAAAAAAACACAAGGATAGGCTTAGGAACTCCTGGGATCTCTTTAAATGTACCAATATCTAAATCATAGGGGTGACAGAAAGAGAAGAGAAAGAGCAAGAAATTGAAAACTTATTTGAAAAAATAATGAAAGAAAACTTCCCTAATTTGGTGAAGGAAATAGACAGACAAGTATAGGAAGTACAACGAGTCCCAAAGAAATTGGACCCAAAGAAAGCAATAGCAAGATATATCATAATTAAAATGCCAAAGATTAAACATAAAGAGGGAATCTTAAAAGCAGCAAGAGAAAAGCAGAGAGGTACCTACAAAGTTGTGCCCATAAGACTATCAGCTGGTTTCTCAAAAGAAGTGGCTAGAAGAGACTGGAAAGAAGCATTCAGAGTGATGAATAGGAAGGAACCACAACCTATCCAGCAAGGCTATCATTTAGAATGGAAGGGTAAATAAAGTGCTTCCCAGACAAGGTAAAAAACTAAAGGAGTACATCATTAAGCCAATAGTATATAAAATGCTTAAGAGAATTATGTAAGAAAAATAAGAACAAAACGATGAACATTAAAATGGAATAAACTCACAACTATCAATATTTGAATCCAAATAACAAACTAAGCAAACAAAGAGAACAGGAACAGTATCATAGATATTGAAATGATATGGAGGGTTATGAGTTGGGAGGGGCAAGGGGAAAATAGGGAGAAGGTTCAGGGAATAAGAAGCACAAATTAGTAGGTACAAAATAGGGGGATGTGAAGAACAGTGTAGGTAATGGAGTAGCCAAAGAACTTATATGCATGATCCATGGACATAAAATAAGGAAGGGATTTCTGGAGGAAACTGGGGTACTGGGTGGAGGGGTGTAAAGGGGAAAAATGGAGAGCACTATAATAGTATAATAAATATATTTCGAAAAAAACAACAATGAAGAAGGAAGTGAGTAGAGATCGTAGAGTTGACTTTGCACTTGCGGACTGGCTGACTGACTATCCTGCATTTCTTTTTTTTTTTTTTTTTTTTGGTTTTATGTCTAATTTTTATTCTGAAATGTAAAGCTCTTCTAAATTACAGATGACATATAATATTGTATTAGTTTCAGATGTAGAACATTGTGAGATTTAACATTTATATACCTTACAAAGTGATCACCACAAAAAGTCCACTATCCATCACCACACGAAGTTATTGTGATAGATATTACTATTCCTTACGTTGCACTTTATATCCCCATGACTTATGTACAAGTTTCTACCACCTAATCCCCTTAGCCTTTCTGCCCATACCCCCACTCCCCAACCCTCTGACAATTACCAGTTCTATCCTGCATTTCTTATCAAATGGAGCATTTACAGGGAAACAAAAGATAGCAGCTCCATCTTGGGCCTAGAAATTTGTTTTAGCTAAGAACAACATAAAGGGATTACAGTAGGGAACAAGGACCCCACTCAGGAAGTTTGTACTTTTAAAAAAGTATTTATTCTTGATTATGCTATTACATTTGTCCAGTTTCTCCCCTCTTTATTCCCCTCCACCTTGTACAACATTCCCACAAGGATTACCCCCTATCAACTTAGTTCATGTCCATGGATCATAAATATAAATTCTTTAGCTTCTCCATTTCTGATATAATTAACACCAACTGTCTATTTTCTACCTATCATTTATGCTTATTACCTCTACCTTTTCTTCCATTCTTCCCCCCCTTACCCTCCCTTCCTGCTGATAACCCTCCATGTGATCTCCATTTCTGTGATTCTGTTCCTGTGTTAGTTGTTTGCTTAGTTTATTTTTGTTTTTGATTTTTTAGATTTGGTTTTTGATAGTTCTAAGTTTGTTGTCATTTTACTGTTCATAGTTTTGTTCTTCTTTTTCTTAGATAAGTCCCTTCAACATTTCATATAATAAGAGCTTGGTGATAATGAACTCCTTTAACTTGACCTTTGAGAAGCACTTGATCTGTCCTTCCATTCTAAATGAAAGCTTTGCTGGATAGAGCAATCTGGGATGTAGGTCCTTGCCTTTCATGTGAATACTCTTTTCCAGGTCCTTCTTGCCCTAAGGTTTCTTTTGAGAAATCAGCTGTCTTATGGCAACTCCTTTGCAGGTAACACTTTCATTTTTGCTTGCTGATTTTAAGATTCTCTCCTTATCTTTAATCTTGGTTAACATAATTATGATGTGCCTTGGTGTGTGCTTCCTTGGGGCCAAAGTTTTTGGGGCTCTCTAAGCTTCCTGGACTTCATGGAAGTCTATTTCCTTTGCCAGATTGGGAAAGTTCTTTCATTATTTTTTAAAATAAGTTTTCCATTTCTTCCACTTCCTCTTCTCCTGCTGGTACCCCAATGATTTGGATGTTGGAACATTTAAAGTTGACCCAGAGGTTCCTAAGCCTCTCCTCATTTTTTTTTTTATTCTTGTTTCTTCATTCTGTTCTGGTTGAATGTTTATTTCTTCCTTCTGCTCCAAACTGTTGATTCAAGTCCTGGTTTCCTTCCTGTCTCTGTTTGTTCCCTGTACATTTTCCTTTATTTCACGTTTCATGGCCTTCACTTTTTCCTCAATTTTATGACCATACTCAACCATTTCTGTGAGTATCCTAATTACCAGTGCTTTGAAATCTGCAACTGATAGGTTGGCTATCTCTTCATCACTTAGTTATATTTTTTCTGGAGCTTTGATCTGTTTTTTCTTTTGGACTATTTTTTTTTGTCTTGGCACACCTAGTATGTAGTAAGGGGCAGAGCCTTAGGTATTAGCCAGGGTAAGGCAACCAACTTGGTGCCTTCTGGTGCTGTATGTGGGAGAGGGGTTGGAGAGGGAACAATGCTGCCTGCTCATATTTCTGCTGGCTTTTAGTCACTTCTGCTATTACCCACAAGCAAATTGGGTCCTTTTGATGCTGACTGCTGGGTGTGTGGGCTTGTGTATATTTTAGGACACTGAAGGTCTATCCAATGAACTCTCCTGTGAGGCTGGGAGTTTCTCCTGTTGCCACTACCTCCACAGGTTTCTTCAGTCAGAAGTTTTGAGGCTTTATTTCCCCATGCTGGAACCTTGTATTGTGAGGTCTGTCTTGCTCCCCTGTTAATTATCCTGGTTTATGCACGCACAAATGTGGGATGGCTTGGTACTCCAGCTGCTGCCTCACCCACCCCAGTCCTCCAGCCACTGCCTTGCCACAAGTCTTCTCTGCCCCAGTTGCCCATCTCCACCCCTCCTAATGGTCTGGATGAATGTTTCTTCTTTAACCCCTTGGTTGTCAGATTTCCATACATTTCAATTTGGGGGAACTTTTGTTTGTTTTTTGTTTTAAATATATTGTTGTCCTTTTTTCAGTTGTGAGAATAAGGAAACATATCCACTTATGCCTCTCTCTTGGTCAGAAGTCCAGTAACACCCACTTTTAATGTATCCTCATTGTAATACTTAGCATACTAAGCTACACCTTCCCAGCCTGCCACTATCAACAGAAATGGAAAGCTCATATAAAGACACAACATAGCCAATGGGGTTCTTCCAAGAAGTCTCCACTCCCTTCCCAGAAAAAAATCTTGAATATTCCACCCTCTTATTAAATGCCCTGCCCCTTGAGTAAATGAGCTTCAATAAGAGAAGTAAATCCCACTAGGGAAAAATGGCTCTGCCTGTAGAGTAGCCACTCTCTGCCTCACTGTTTTACTAATAAACTCCCTTTTACTTTAACTTTGTACTGGCTTGTGTTTGAATTTTTTCCTCTGCAAAGCAAAACACTCACAGTGAGTCACAAACCATCAGGTCCCTGGACCCCTATAATACACATGTTGAAAGCATGTTCCTAACTCAGTGGTTGTCAGAAGCTTTTCTGTTTGTAAGTAAAACAATAAGAAGGAAACATTCTAATTTTGCCAGGAAGTTCTATGTCTTTAACATAGAAAATCTACGTCAATCTCCAATGCATATGTTGACTGCAGACCAAGTTTTTAGATAACATATTATATAGAGGGGTTGAAAGATGGCAGTGAAAAAAGTGGGAGCTTAACCCACTTGCTCATGCACATACCTGGAACACGTAGCTGACCTGAAGAACAGAGTGAACAACAAACAGAATCCCAGCTTATATGAAACTTAGAAGTCAAAGACTTCAGAGGACATTAAAAAACAGATGGTAAGGAAGTTTTGTAGGTGGACAGAAAAGTCACCAGGCCCTGCATCTGGGACCACAGTGCAGCATGGTGGCTGTGGTCCCTGTCCCTGCTGCCATAGGAGTTTTTGAGGAGAGCCAGGTCAGCAATTCTAACTTCAAAGTTCCCTCCTCTCTCAGAGCAGGAAAACCAGTCCCACCTAGGAGAGACCTGGATGCTTGAAGGGGGGATAAAGACACAGTGGGAGACATACAGCAGGGGGCAATCCCCAGCTTGGTCTGTGGTTGCTGTCTTGACAGTGCCAGAGAAATCAGGGAGCAGAGAGACACCTGGAGATAGGGAAGAGCTGGGCCATGCCTGACCATAACCCAGAGAGTCTCCAGATTGTTCAGAGAGTTGGGCTGTGTGAAAAGCCTGGTGCTTGTTAAAAATGGCAGCCCCAAAACAAGGGAAACTCAGTGAAAATAAAAACAAAAATGGCACAGCCACTGTGCAAGGACATCTCCCTCACAGTATCTGGGCCAGCAAAGAGGGAGGAGGAGAGGCACCTCAAGGACAGATCAGAGGAGAGCAGCAGGGCTCAGACAGTGAGCAGTTCCCAGAGAGACTTAATTTAATAGGGGAACTAAACTGCCTGGAAGGGATTTTGAGAGTGCACCATTATCCAGGCCAGCAAAGAGGGAGGAGAAGGGAGGCAGGCTGCTCCTAATCCGTGCACCTCACATGTGGCACAACATGGTAGATTATGAGTGCCAGCGTTGTGCAAATGGACAGTGGGAGCCACAGAGTGCACAGAAGGCTTGGGCTTCAGGCTAGTGAACTTGAATACTGCAACCCAGACCTAGCCCCCATCCCTGGGAAACCACAGGAAAGGGAAAAACTGAAGCTAAGCACCCTCTCCTTGCAACAGCAAGGAAGACCAGCAGAACTTGCTTGGCTGCTTTAGAGTCAGCAGAAGGCTTCCCCTCTACCCAGCTGTGAGACAATAAGACCTGGAGCTGTGAAAGGACCAAAGAATCAAAATCAGAACCAGAGAAAGATCAGAAGGCTAACACAAACTGGGAAACTGAGAAAAACTGCACTTTGCCATCCTACAGAACTTGCATTTTATTTTTATTATTGTTTTTTATTATTATTTATTTTAATTTATTATTTTTTATTTCTCTTCTTTCTGTTTAGTTTACTTTGTTTTGATTGTTTAAGTACATTGTTTGACTAGTTTTCTTTGTTCTCCCTTTCACATTGTATTTTAATTTTTCTTCTCTCACTTTCCTAATATTCCAATACCACACTAATCTTGGCCTTTTACTTTCTATTATTTTTATTCAGATCATGTATTTCTTGTCACATTACTGTTGTTCCTGTATTATTGTAAATAATTTCTGTTTCATATTATGGTAAATACTACACAGCACCTCTCCCTGGTCTTTGGCCATTTTACTATCATCCTGAGCTTCATTACTGCTGTGATTAACTTTCTTCTGTCATACACTATGCCTAGTTTCTATCCCTTACTCTCATTATATCTCACCATCTAACCACACACAAGCACTGTGCTTTCTGGACACAGGTCACATTATTTCTCTCCTTTAATAACAGTCTTATCTCTTTCTCACTGTTTATAAAAAATGGCTAGTTGTGCAAAATATCACAGTTATAACTAACTGTACTTCTCCAAAGAATCCCCTATCTGTTCTTTACTTTTTGGTACTTAAATTCCAATAGAGTACTGTCCCACAGTCTTATTATATTTTGCCTTTGCCCAGCCACTGATCACATACAAGATAAGGTAGGAGTTGTGGACACCAACAAACCCAGTGGAGGAGAGAACCCATCAACAACGGAACCACCAACAGCTAAAACCAAGTACAAGAGAGCACACAAAAATGGAAGGAAGGGCAACCATAGAACATCCAGACAAAGAGATCAAAGAGAACACACCACTGAATTCCATAGAACTCCTACCATAGAAGTTCACCCTGCAAAAACAGCCAGCAAAGCAGAGCATCTGTAAGTGCAGAGAAAAAAAAAGAGTCACCTGAAATGGGGGGAAAAAGAAAGAGACTGCAATGAAAAGAAATGGAAGATGCCCCACTAAAGGAACTAAATGAAAAAGAGGCAAGCAAACTATTACATATAGAATTCAAAAGACTGGTTATAAGAATGCTCAAGGAATGCAGAGAAAACTACAAGGAACTGAATGAGAACTACAACAGTATGAAGTAAGAAACAGAAACTATAAACAAAAACCAAGAAGAAATGAAGAATTCAATTTCTGAAAAAAAAACAAAACAAAACACTAAAAAGAATTACAAGCAGGCTGGATGAAGCAGAGGACTGAATAAGTGAGCTGGAAGATAAGGTAAAAAGAAATACTCAGGGAGAGCAGCTGCATGAAAAATATTCAAAATATATGAACTTAGATTAATGTAAGTCAACATGTAATGTAAGTTAACTGTAAGACAACATGAAATTCAACAACATTCAAATAATAGGAATACAAAGAGAAAAAAAGAGCAAAGGATAGAAACCCTGTTTGAAAAAATAATGACAGAAAACTTCCCCAAACCTAGACAGGGGAAAAGCCACTCCAGTACAGGAAGCAAAGAGGGTCCCAATAAGGATAAACACAAAGAGGCCTACTCAAAGACACAACAAAATTAAAATGCCATGTTATGAACACAAAGAGAGAATCTTAAAAGCAACAAGGGAGAAACACATACTAACATAAAAGTGAGCTCTGGTAAGGCTAGCAGCTGATTTCTCAACAGATGTATTGCATTCCAGGAGAGAGTGTCAAAAAATATTCAAAGTGATGAAAAGCAAAGGCATGCAACCAAGACTATTCTACCCAGCAAGATTCTCAATTATAAAGGAAAGTGAAATAAAGAGTTTCTGAGACAAAAGAAGGTTAAAAGAGTATACCTCCATGAAACCAGCAATGCAAGATATGCTAAAGGACTGCATTAAGAAGAGGAAGAAAAAGAGTGACAGGGAGGAAGACAGGTAGAAACAGAGAAAAATAACCAATTACCTATGAATAATAACCTTAAATGTAAATGGATTAAATGCTCCAATCAAAAGGCATGGAGTAGTCAAATGGATGAAAAAGCATGACCCACACATACTCTGCCTAAAAGAGACCCACCTCAAAACAAAAGACCTACACAGGCTGAAAGTGAAGGGCTGGAAACAAATATTTCAAGCAAATGGACAGGAAAAAAAATCTGGGGTAGCAATACTCATATCAGACAAAATATACTCCAAAAAAAGAACCATAAAAAAAGACCAAGAAGGACACTTCATAATACTGAAGGGAAAAATCCACCAAGAAGATATAAACATTGGAAATATATATGCACCCAGCATAGGGGTATCCAAATACATAAAGAAAATCTTGGGGGACTTCAAAAAAAATATTGACAGCAACACAATTACAGTAGGGGATTTCAATAACCCACTGTCAAAAATGGACAGATCTTCCAAACAAAATATCAAGAATATACTGTGGCATTGAACAATGTCCTAGATCAAATGAACTTAACTGAAATATATAGAGAATTTCATCCCAAAAAAGAAAAATACACATTCTTTTCAACAACACATGAAACATTCTTAAAGATAGACCACATGACAGGACACAAAACAAGCCTCAACAAATTCAAGAAAATTGAAACCATATCAAGCATTTTCTCCAGCTACAAGGGAATGAAACTAGAAATGAACCTTAAGAAAAAAGAGTCAAAACACTCAAACTCATGGAGATTGAATAGCATGCTATTGAACAATGAATGGGTCAAGAATAAGATTAGGGAAGATATCAAAAAGTTTCCAGAAACAAATGAAAATGAACTCACAACAACCCAAAACTTATGGGACTCAGTGAAGGCAGTCATGAGAGAGACGTTCATACTGATACAGGTCTACCTAAAAAAGATAGAAACATTTCTAATAAACAACCTAACCCTACACCTACTAGAACTCAAGGAACAACAACAAAGACAGCCCACAGCAAGTAGAAGGAAGGAAAGAACCAAGATCAGAGCACAGTTTAATGACATAGAGACCAAAACCACAATTCTAAGAATCAATGACTCCAGGAGCTGATTCTTTGAAAATGTAAACAAACTCAACAAGCCTGCCTTTAAGCAGACTCATCAAGGAAAAAAAAAAAAAAAAAGGACCCAAAAAACACAATCAGAAATGAAAGAGGAAAGATTACAACTGATACCACAGAAATCCAAAGGACTATAAGAAATGACTATGAAAAACTATATGCCAAGAAATTTGAAGACCTAGGTGAAATGGACAAATTTCTAGAAAAAATATAATTTTCCAAAACTCAATAAAGAACAAGCAGAAAGCCTGAATAGACCAATAACAGGTGATGAAATTGAAGTACTAATAAAAAAAACTCACATCACATAAAAGCCCTTGACCTTACAATTTCACATGAGAATTCTACAAAACATTTAAAGAAAAGCTAACCCCCATACTTCACACAAAATTCCAAAAAATCCAAAATGATGGAGGACTCCCAAACTCTTTTAATGAAGCTAGCTTCATCCTAATCCCAAAACCAAATAAAGACACAACAAAGAAAAAAAACATCAGGCCAACATCACTGATGAACATAGATGCTAAAATCCTCAAGAGAATACTGGAAAACTGCATCCAGCAATACATTAAAAAGATCATACATCATGAACAAGTAGTATTCATTCCAGAGATGCAAGGATGGTACAATATTCACAAATCAATAAACATGATATATCACATAAACAAAAGCAAAGACAAAAATCACATGATCATATCAATGGATGTGGAAAAAGTATTTGATAAGGCGCCCATTTATGACAAAAACACTCAGCAATGTGGGAATAGATGGAGCATTCCTAAACATAATAAAGGCCATATAAGTGAGACGTACAACCAAAATCATACTCAATGGGCAAAAACTAAAATCTTTCCCACTAAAATCAGGAACAAGACAAGGTTGTCCACTTCCACCACTTCTATTCAACATATTATTGGAAGTTTTAGCCACAGTCATCAGACAGGAAAAGAAAATAAAAGGCACCCAAATCGGAAAGCATGAAATAAAACTGTCATTGTTTGCAGATGACATGATAGTGTACATAGAAAATCCTATAGACTCCACCAAAAAACTTCTCAACCTAATAAATGAATTTGGCAAAACAAGGGGATACAAAGTCAATATTCACAAAACAAAGACATTTTTCTGTACCAACAATGAAACAACAGAAGCAGAAATCAGGAAAAAAATATCATTTATTATGGCAAGAAAATTAAAATACCTAGGAATAAACCTAGCCAAGGAGGTAAAAGGCCTGTACTCAGAGAACCACACAACACTGAAGAAGGAAATTAAGGAACACACAAACAAATGGAAACATATACCATGTTCATGGATTGGAAGACTTAACATCATCAAAATGTCCATACTACCCAAAGCAATTAATAGATTCAACACAATACACATTAAAGTACCAAAGGCATAATTCAGATATAGAACAAAGATTTCAAAAATTTATATGGAACCATAAATGATCCCAATAGCTGCAGCAATTTTGAGAAAGAAGAACAAAATATGAGGGATCACAATAACTTATATAAAACTTTATTACAAGGCAACTGTAATCAAAAAAGCCTGGTTCTGGCATAAAAATAGATATATGGACCAATGGAACAGAAAAGAGAGCCCAGAAATAAACCCCCAAGTCTCTATGGTCAATTAATATTTGACAAATGGATAAGAAGTATAAAACGGAGTAAATGTAGCCTCTTCAACAAATGGTGCTGGGAGAGCTGGACAGCTACAAGCAAAAAAAATTAAATTCAATCACCAACTTACACCATAGAGAAAAAGAAATTCAAGGTGGATAAAAGATTTAAATATAAGTTGTGATACCATTAAAGTCCTTCAGGAGAACACAGGCAGAAAACTCTCAGATATTTCACACAGCGATATTTTCACTGATATGTCCCCTAGCAAGGGACATAAAGGACAGAATAAACAAATGGTATCTAATCAAAATAAAATGCTTCTGCATGGCTAAAAAAAACAACATTAAAATGAAAAGAGAACCAACTGTATGGGAAAACATATTTGCCAATGATACCTCACACAAAAGTTGATCTCCAAAATATACAAAGAACTCATACATCCACTCTAAGAAGACAAGCACCCCAATTAAGAAAGGGGCAAAGGACTTGAACAGACACTTCTCCAAGGAGGACATACAGAGGATCCAGAGACATATGAAAAGATGCTCAATATCACTAGCCATCACAGAGATGCAAATTAAAACCACAATGAGATACCACTTCACACCAGTCAGAATGGTCATCATAAACGAAGCAACAAACACAAGTGTTGGAAAGGTTGTGGAGAAAAGGAAACTCTACTGCACTGTTGGTGGGATTGCAGACTGGTGCAACCACTATGGAAAAGAGTATGGAATTTCCTCAGAAAACTAAAAATGGATCTGCCTTTTGACCCAGCAATTCCACTGCTAGGATTACATACTAAGAACCCTGAAACACCAATCCAAAAGAACCTTTGCACCCCAATGTTCATAGCAGCACAATTTACAATAGCCAAGTGCTGGAAGCAACCTAGGTGCCCATCAGTAAATGAGTGGATCAAAAAACTGTGATACATTTACACAATGGAATTCTATGCAGCAGAAAGAAAGAAGGAGCTCCTACCCTTTTCAATAGCATGGATGGAACTAGAAAGCATTATGCTAAGCATAATAGGCCAGGCAGTGAAAGACAAATACCATATGATCTCACCTTTAATTGGAACCTAATCAACAAAACAAAGCAAGCAAAATATAACTAAAGACAGTGAAATAGAGAACAGGCTGACAATGACCAGAGGGGAGAGAATTTCAGGGGAAAAGGGTGAAGGGTTTGCATGAACAATTATAAAGGACACATGGTTAATAATGGGGGGGTGAAAACAGGGGAGGAAGATGAGGAGGGCTGGGGTGTTGGGCTGAGGTGTTGGGAAAAGGCATAAAACTGTACTTGAACAATAACCAAAAAATGTTAAAATAAAGGCCAATGAAGAAAATATGAAGGAAAAGATTAAGAAACATAGAGGAAAATCAATCTATGTGGAGTGATATCTGACTAATAGAGTTTAGGAAAAGAACATAGATATGGGGAGAGAAAAATAATTAAATAAATAATACAAGAAAACTTGCCTAGTTGAAGAATAACATGTACTGAAATCCTGATGTTCTTGACTATCCTTTCTTCTGTTCCAGCCTATTATTTCCATATGATGGCTAGAGTTCCACCAGCCATCTGGGGCCATGAACTGCCTTTAATAATGATATAAGCCCTGTTTTTTTTTATGGAAGCCTTGAACTCCATTTTTTATTCCATTGCCTACCTCTAGACTTCTTTTCTGTGAAAGAGAAATAAACTTTCATATTAAGTTAAAAAAAAAAAAACCACAAAATGAGATACCACTGCAAAAGAACCTGTGCACCCCAATGTTCATAGCAGCACAATTTACAATACCCAAGTACTGAAAGCAACCTACATGCCCACCATTAAATGCATGGATAAAAAACCTATGGTAAATTTACACAATGGAATACTATGTACCAGAAAGAAAGAAGGAGCTCCTTCCCTTTGCAAAAGCATGGATGGAACTGGAGAGTATTATGCTAAGTGAAATAAGCCCAGTAGTGAAAGACATAGCATATAATCTCACCTATAAGTGGAACCTAATGAACAAGGCAAACCAGCAAGAAAAATATAACCAGAGACATTGAAATAAAGAACAAACTGACAATAACCAGATGAGAGAAGGGACAGGGATGAAGGGGAATAGATGGGATAGATCATTGAAGAACATGTATAAAGGACAAAGCCAAAGTGGGGTAAGATTGAGCATGGGAGGTGAGGGTGGGTGTGGCAGGGGAAAATGAAGACAACTGTACATGAACAATGAGAAAAATATTTTTAAAAAATTTAAAAAATTAAAGGATATCAGGAATGTTTTGAGGTTCCAGCCAAGATGGATCATATGTAGAACTGTTTTTCTTCCTTGTACAACCAAAAGAGGGAACAACCAATCTAAAAAACAAAAAACAGAACCAGAAGTGCCAGAAAATCAAACTGCGGGAACTCTGACAACCAAGGAGTTAAAGAAACATTCACCCAGTCCAGTGTGGGGGAGGGCGTGGAGATGGGAGATGGGCAGCCAAGCAGAGAGGACACAAAGCATGGCTGCAAACTGCATGGGTGAGGGAGGGCTGGCTGAATGGGAAACTAAAGACTCAAAGATAGCTGTAAACTACTGTGGGGGTTGCCACAGCAGAGGAAACTCTCAGTCTCACACAACAGAATTCATTGGAAAGAGGGGCTGGAGTGGAGCAAGTGAGCAACATTGTTCCCTCTCTGAATCCTCCCCATAGGCAGTGCCACAACAAGGCAAATAGGGTTGCCTCACCCTGGTGAATACCTATGGCTCTGTCCCTTTACAACATAAAAGGTGTGCTGAGACAAAGGAATATGGCCCAAATGAAATAACAGATTGAAACCACAAAAAAAGCTCTAAATGACAAGAAGATGGCCAACCTATCTGATGCAGAGTTGAAAACACTGGTAATTAGAATGCTTCCAGAAATTATTGTATTCAGTCACAAATGAAGGAATTAATGAAGGCTACCCAAAGTGAAATAAAGCAAAATATACAGGGAACCAACACTGAAGGGAAGGAAACTGGGACTCAAATCAACAATTTGGAACAAAAGGAAGAAATAAACATCCAATTGGAACAGAATGAAGGAACAAGAATGCAAAAAAAAAAAAAATGAGGAGAGGCTTAGGAACCTCTGGGACAACTGTAAGCACTCTAACATCAGAATCATAGGGGTGCCAGAAGGAGAAGAATAAGAGCAAGAAACTGAAAACTTATTTGAATAAATAATGAAGGAAAATTTCCCTGATCTGGTGAGGGAAATAGACTTCCAGGAACTCCAGCAAGCTCAGAAAGTCCCAAAGAAATTGGACCAAGGAGGAACATACCAAGGCATGTCATCATTAAGTTACTCAAGATTAAATATAAAGAGAAAATCTTAAGAGCAACAAGAGGAAAGGAGACAATTACCTTCAAAGGAGTTCCTATCAGACTATCAGCTCATTTCTCAAAAGAGACCTTTTGGGCAAGAAGGGGCTGGAAAGAAGTATTTGAAGTCAGGAAAGGCAAGGACCTGCATCCCAGATTGCTCTATCCAGCAAAGCTTTCATTTAGAATGGAAGGGCAGATAAAGTGCTTCCCAGACAAGGTCAAGTTAAAGGAGTTCATCATCACCAAGCCCTTATTATATGAAATGTTAAAGGGACTCATCTAAGAAAAAGAAGAAGATCAAAACTATGAACAGTAAAATGACAACAAACTCACCATTATCAACAACTAAAACTAAAAAATAAAAACAAAAACTAAGCAAACAACTAGAACAGGAACAGAACCACAGAAATGGAAATCACATGGAGGGTTTTCTATGGGGAAGGGGAGAGGAAGATTTGGGGGAAAGGTACAGGGAGTAGGAAGCATAATCGGTAGGCATAAAATAGAAGAGGCATAGATTGGAAGAGGTTAAGAATAGTATAGGAAACAGAGAAATCGAAGTGTTACAGAACAACAAGGGGGGGCCAAAGGGAAATATGCTATTACTAAAAGGAGCCCCCCAGGTTCGTTATGTCCGCCGCCTTATAGGAAAGACATCTCTCAATGCCAGAGATTCGTGAAAAGGAAAGAAAATGTTTATATAATGCTATACAGACTTAAGGTAGTGACCTAATGTCTTCATCAAAATCCCAAAGTCCCTTAAAAAACACCCACAAACACATAGTCCTTCCTTCCCCCTTTGCCCAGTCTGGGGTACCGTATCTCAGGAAAAGAAATAGAAGTCCATGGCTCAGGTAGACCCCAGTTCTTCTCAGCAATCCAGCTCGGCTGGTAGGCCTCCCTTGGTTCCCAGCACCATCAGCTGTGTTGCTGGGATCTCTGCTAAAGCCGGGTGGTGGTTCCCCCTTCTAAAGCTACAGGGGTCCCCACTCTGGCAAAGCCACATGGTTCTCCCTCCGCAATGGCTGAGAAGTGGGGACTCACCACTCTGCCAAAGCCACGTGGTTCTCCCTTCAATAGCTGCCGAGTCTTGGTTTAAATCCTCGTGCCAATCTTCCTCTGCCGCCCTATTTGTGACTCCTCCCACAATCGGCTACACTTGCCAGCACTCTCCTATCCTTCCAGCTTTACTGGGCTGCCAACGTGAGTCTAGGCAGGCATGGCAGCTGTCATGAAGCCAATCATCTCCAAGCTCTCACGCAGGTGCTGTAACTCAGGGGACCTGCCCCCAATTACTTCTTGGTGGGGAAGTTACTTCCATTCCCCTGACTCAGAGCATGGCCTCAGCTATTTAACATATGTATGTGACCAGTTAAAGGTTATAGATATGTTAAATAACCACGCCAGAGGTTAGCTGCAAAGCTGTTGCTGTGCAAAACAGCTTTCAACGGCCCTGCTCCATTTATCCCTTCCTCCAACCCACACCTTTGCAGGGGAGAGGTGAAGACATCCTAATATTTCCTGGGCACCCTGAGTTCTGGTCCCCATTCCAAATCCCTATTCAGGGCCCCCCTCTTGGCTGCACCCTGTAACAGAAGAACTTATAGTACAATCCATGGACATGAACGAAGGTGAAGGCATGCTGGAGGGTTGGTGAGTGCAGGGTGGAAGGAGGATAAAGGGGAGGAAAATCATTGGGAAAACTGTAATAGCATAATCAATAAAATATACTTAAAATATCAAAATAAATTGTACTCCATTCTAAAAAAGTTTCAGCCCTGGAAGAATTTTTTAATAAAGCTATAATAAATAAATAGATAGATGATTGATAGATAGATAGATAGATGATAGATAGATAGATAATGATAGATAGATAAAAATTTCAGTTCTGGAAGAGGTTGAAACTGCAACTACGATAGGCATCAAGGATTGATAATGTTTAGCCCAAGTGACTCTATTTTGGTTCTGTTGTTTCTATTTAACAAAACACATAAAAACAGTAGAAAAGAGGGGCTTCCAGGCAAGATGGTGATATAGGTAAACACAGTACTTGCCTCCTCTCACAACCACATCAAAATTATTGGGTTAGCCAAGAAGTTCATTTAGTTTTTTCTATAAACTAAAAGACACATCTTTCATTTTCACTGATAATTTTATTGATTTGAACATCATGAGTATGTTGGCTATCTCCTGCTATTGGCTTCTAGTGAATGGTGGACAGAGGTGCTGCTCAATATCTTCCAATGTATGAGAAAGCCCCACAGCAGAGAATTATTTGGCCTAAATATAAAATAGTACCAGGAAACTTTGCAAACCACTTTTGACATGTCCAATCAGTCACAGCACCTTCTCCATATACTGCACAAATCGTTTTTTGCATTCCAGTTGTGTTTTTACATTTCTTGAAATAATAAAGCATGATACACTGAAAGTGTTGCTTATTTTCTTCCATCTTCAATATTAAAATGACAACACAAACATTTACCAATTTTGATGTTTTTTTAATGTACACTGATATGACAGCTGTCACAATACCATCTAATTAACTGTTTCAAATGAAGTTAAGGACAACTCAGCACTACTAGACCCATCTTACAGAAACAATTAAATTAACTTTTTGGCCAACCCTATACAACTAAATTACAGAACAACCATCATTCAGAACCATCTGAAATATGGCTGAATGGAAGTCCTAAACCTAGCAATTTAAAGAAGACATATGTAGACTGGTGGAAAAGACAGAAATGCAGAACAAGTTGGTCTCACACCCACGTGTGGCACATAAAAATCGGGAAAGATATCTGGGCTGTGGCGGTCCCCCTGAGAAGTGAAGGGTTCCAGCCCTACATCAGAACCCCCATCCAGGGTTCCAGTGCCAGGAAGAGAAGCCCCCATAATTTCTATCTGTGAGAAATAGCGGGGATTGAAGTTGAGTGAGACAGAGAGCTTCCACAGTCCCAGTCAATTCTTCTTAAAGGGCCCATACAAAAGCTTAGTCAGACTCACTCCCTCTAGGCACCAGAGCTGGGGCAGCAGCTTGAAAGATACCAAAGACATACAGGGAGGAAATAAATTGCCTGGCATCAGGGCAAGTGAGCTGGGGGTCAGCTTTCTACCAGACAAAGGTGCTAGCGGAGACCATTGTTCCTTTTATGAACCCCCACAGAGTCAGTAGGCGGGCACAATTCTGAGACTCCATCATGCTGGCTAACACTATTCACCCCACCCTGATGATTCCCTGAGCACCTTCCTCAGCAAACTTTTGAGCCCACCCAAGCTATTTCCAGTAGCTTTTCCATATGAAGAGCCCATCTTGACCCGTGTTTCAGATTTTTCTACAATTTCTCAAACAAGCAGCATCTGGCCTCACTGAGTCCCATACATTTAGCTAAGTGACCCCAGGTCCCGGCACAAGCATCAGCCAACCTTGGTTCACAGGATGGCCTCACCTGGGCACCCCCAAACCCAGCACAAGTAGCAGCTATCTATCTGCAGATTGCTCTGTAACTCATGTTGGGTGGTCCTGGGCAGAACAGAGGCAGTAGCTGACCTTAGCCAGAACCTTCTAAGATGCTCCAGAGCCATTGCAACTGTTGTACAGATTCAGACCACATCGAAGCATCACCACCCAACCACCTCCACAAGTGACACACTCAAAGAGCAAACTAGGGAGACACCAGAGTTCCACTGAAGTAAATCCTGCTCTGTTGGGTGGGCCTCTGCACAGCTGATTCTCTACAATTGTCAGAGGTCAGTAGTCACAGCCAGTCCTTGCAGCCAATCAGCCTGGGGGATAAATCCCTCCCACTGACATGGCAACAGCAATCAAGACCCTACTACCACAGTAGGATGTACACAGCCCACATTAGGGGGTGCACCTAGAGTGCCCAGCTCAAGTGATTAGTGAATCAAGAACATGAGAGTCAAGCCTTGGCTCTGTCACTCACAGATAAAGCAGGCACTACCTGAGCAGGAGTTGGATCTTGCTGCTGCTGTTGATACTATAAGGGAAAGCTGGATCTGCACTCCTGAAAGAGATTTAAAATTCCTCTTTCAGAAAGGGACAACATCTCCCAAAGCTAAGTGATAATGTTACTTGTTATTCTATTATTTTTTTTTACAATTGCTATACTTGATGCCTGTGTTTAGACTGATAACACCATTGTCCACATTTCCCAGACAGTGGCTTTCTCAACAGACTTATCCCACTGTTGGGTATGCCACCCAAATTCCTGATCAAGATTAGATCATGGGGATCCTTTAGTCTCTCCAGTTTCTGATTTCACTACAATTCCCCCTGCACTACTAGGCATACCTCTCACTAAATACTTGATTGCTTGTCTACACAATAGGTCTCAGTTTAGAAGCCCTTCTGCAACACCACCTCTTGAAATATGAAGCAGCCACCCACCTTCACTTGTTAGCAGTGCTATCCTCTAGACAACCTTCCAGAGGCTGTCTATGCTGCCTTCCAAAGACAACAATCCTCTCTTGCATAAAGGCTTCCCTCCATTGGCAAAGATGGCAAAAGGGGAGGTTCTTACACTGGGCACACCAAAGGCTAGAAAAATAAATAGAGCCCAAGCAAGCCAAAAGCTAACTAGATAATTAGATAGAAAATATCCCTCTCTTCCTTATACCTTAAGAACTATGGCCTTGAACATGAAGACAACATAGTCTTTGACATGGAAGCCCACCATTTTCCCAGGTCACAGCATCTTTCCTTTTGCACCAGCACTTGTCTCACAAGTTTTGCTTTTGTTCTGGCAGACAGCTCAGTCTGCATTTTTGGTTAGAAGAGGGCTCCTACTGTTACTGCTGAGAAAAATGTACCCTATATTTACAGGTTAATAAGCCAGTAATGCCCAGTGACCTATTAGATGGATAATGTTCCACAAGCTTTTTTCAAGATAGAACAGTCAGAATTTCCAGGGTGAATTTGACAGGCATTAAGAACTTTAGTGACAATGATCCCATGCCTATGTTTATATTTTTTTATTACCATGTAATTTGGTTTTGTGATATTTCTATCAATTAGCAACTTCAACAATAAAACCCAAATATCTGGAAAAGCTGACAAGATGGTATCTTATTCTTTAGTTAATTTGAACACAGACACTCGGGAATACAAATTTTTCCTATTGAAGAAGCAGTTTCTCCCCTTCTCATACTTTGGAACTCTCATCAGTGCCTCCTGTTGGCAGAAGCTAACAGGAAGTCTTCTGGCAAGAGAGACTGGGACACCCAGATCTCACACTCCAAGAGAGTTTACAGGCTCTAAACCTTAACATTACAAAACCACCTAGAAAAGACACATTGCAGACTTCACAGATAATTTGGCACCAATTGGCATAGTCCATCTCGTCAGCTACTCAGAAACTATACCCTTTAATACACATTTTCACATCCATTTAACAAGAACAAACCCCATGCTTCAACCTTACAAGATGCAATTTTACCTTGTGCAAATAATGATACTCTCACTCTTACCCTGAGAGGGGGAGATTTAAAGTCCCAGGAGCCACTGTATCCCATTCTGGCTGATATTAATGTCTGCTTGGGTATTCTTGTGAGAACACAAAAAATATTTTTTCCACATTCTAAGTTTTTCTGACTGACCTAAAGGTCAAACTAACATAAGACAGATTAACAGTAGAAAATGTCAAAAATTATTATGGATGTACATACAGTAGTGTCATGAGAATATGAAACCCAAAGACATTCTGGGCACTTAAGGACTACTTGCAATTTTGGACAAATAAGAAGGGGAGCAGGGATCTGAGATTTCAAAGGGAAAATAGGAAATTTATATGTAAATAAGAAGGACCAAACTTGTGGTTAAAAAAAAAAAAAAAACTTGTGGGGCCACCCAGAAACAAAAAAACACAGAAAGAAATCAGTTCAAAAAACAGCTTTGCTAGTTTTCTCCCTGTCTGCACATTTAATTTATATTATGTTGCTAGGGTGATGTTCCCTTTCTTTTTTTTAAATTTACTTATTTTTATTGTTGTTCAAGTCCAGTTGTCTCCATTTTTCCACCATCACCCACACCACTCCACCCATCCCTGCCTTCCATTCTCAAACCTACACCTTTGGCATTGCCATGTATCTTTTATGCATGTTCTTGATGGCCCTTCCTCTATTTTCCCTCATTATCCCTCTCCGCCCTCCCCTTTAGTTACACTCAGTTTGTTCTTTACTTCAATGTCTCTGGTTATATTTTGTTCAGGTGCATAGGTTCTTTGGAATTGGTGTTTCAGAATGGTTAGGGTATAATCCCAGCAATGGTACTGCTGAGTCAAAACCCAGTTCCATTTTTAGTTTTCTGAGGAAATTCCATACTGTTTTCCACAGTGAATTCACCAGTCCACATTTCCCCCAACAATACAGTAGGGTTCCCTTTTCTCCACAACCACTCCAACACTTGTTTGTTGATTTTGTTATGATGACCATTCTCACCAGTGTGAAGTGATATCTCATTGTGGTTTTAATTAGCATCTCTCTCATGGCTAGTGACGCTAAGCATCTTTTTATATGTGTCTAGGCCCTCTGTATGTCCCTCTTGAAGAAGTGTCTAGACAGGTCTTTTGCCCATTTTTTATTGGGTTGCTTGTCTTCCTGGAGTGGAATCATGTGAGTTCTTTATATATTTTGGAGATCAAACCCTTGTCTGAGGTGTCATTGGCAAATATGTTTTCCCATACAGTTGGTTCTCTTTTCATTTTAATGCTGTTTTCTTTACCATGCCGAAGCTTTCTATTTTAATGAAATACCATTTGTTTATTGTTTCCTTTATGTCCCTTGCTCTAGAGGACATATCAGTGAAAATATTGCTGCATGGAATGTCTGAGATTTTCCTGCCTATGTTCTCCTCTAGAACTTTTATGGTGTCATAACTTATATTTCTCTTTTTTCCACCTTACATTTTTTAGTGTGTGTACATGATGTAAGTTGGTGATCGAGTTTCATCTTTTTGCATGTAGCTGTCCAGATCTCCCAACACCATTTGTTGAAGAGGCTATTTTTCCTCTATATTATGCTTCTGCCCACTTTGTCAAATATTAATTGACCACAGAGACTTCGGTTTATTTCTGGGCTCTCTATATTGTTCCATTGGTCTATGTGTCTGTTTTACACCAGTACCAGACTGTTTTGATTACAGTTGCCTTGCAACATAGTTTGATATCAGGTATTGTGGTCCCTCCTACTTTGATTTTCTTTCTTAAAATACTTGTGGCTAGTCAGGGTCATCTATGGTTCCCTACAAATTTTTGAAATGTTTCTTCTATATCTATGAAACATGTCATTAGTAGTTAAATAGGAATTGTGTTGAATCTATAAATTGCTTTGGGTAGCATGGACATTTTGATGATGTTAATTCTTCCAATCCATGAACACAGTATATGCCTCCATTTATTTGTGCTTTCTTTATTTCTATCTTCAGTGTCATGTAGTTTTCTGGGTAAAGGTCTTTTACCTCCTTGGTAAGGTTTCTACCTAGGTACCTTATTTTTCTTCATTCTATGTCAAATGGGATTTTCTCCTCATTTCTGGTTCTCGTATTTCATTGTTGATATATAAAAATGCCTTCAATTTCTGAATACAAACTTTAAATCCTGTTGTTCTGCCAAATTCACTTATTAGGACATGTAGTTTTTTGGTGGAGTCTATAGGGTTTCCTGTGTACACTATCTTACCGTCTTCAAACAATGGCACTTTTACTTCCTCCTTTCCAATTTGAATGTATTTTATTTCTTTTTTGAGTCTGATCGCTGTAGCTAGGTTTTCCAATACTATCTTGAATAGAAGCAGTGAAAGCAGACACCTTTGTCTTGTTCCTGATCTTAGTGGGAAAGTTTTTAGTTTTTGCCTGTTGAGTATGATGTTGGCTGTAGTTTTCTCCTACATGGCCTTTATTATGTTGAGGAATACTCCCTATACTCCCACATTGCTGAATGTTTTTTTTTTAATTAAGGGATTTTATTTTTTATATATTTATTTTTATTTTATTTTAATCATTGTTCAAATAGTTTTCTGTCCTTTACTCCCATTCCAACCCACGCACCCATGCCTTCCCTCCTCCCTGCCATTTACAACTCCCCTAGTTTTTTCCATGTGTACTTTATACTTGTTCCTGTAAACCTTATGCCTTTTCCCCTGAAATTCCCCGAAAATTCCCTCTCTCTCCCCTCTGGTCATTGTCAGCCTGTTCTCTATTTCAGTGTCTTTGGTTATATTTTACTTCATTCTTTGTTTTGTCGTTTAGGTTCCTGTTAAAAGTGAGATCATATGGGATTTGTCTTTCACCCCCTGGCTTATTTCACTCAGCATAATGCTTTCCAGTTCCATCCATGCTGTTGCAAAGGGTAGGAGCTCCTTCTTTCTTTCTGCTGCATAGAATTCCATCGTGTAAATGTACCACAGTTTTTTGATCCACTCATTTACTGATGGGCACCTAGGTTGCTTCCAACACTTGGCTACTGTAAATTGTGCTGCTATGAACATTGGGGTGCAAAGGTTCTTTTGGATTGGTGTTGCAGGGTTCTTAGGATATAATCCTAGCAGTGCAATTGTTGGATCAAAAGACAGTTTCATTTTTAGTTTTCTGAGGAAAATCCATACGGTTTTCTAAGTGGCTGAATCAGTTTGCACTCCCACCAACAATGCACTAGGGTTCCCTTTTCTCCACAAGCTCTCCAACACCTGTTGTTTGTTGCTTTGTTTATGCTGGCCATTCTTAACAGTGTGAAGTGGTATCTCATTGTGGTTTTAATTTGCATCTCTCTGATAGCTAGTGATATTGAGTATCTTTTCATGTGTCTATGGATTCTCTGTATGTCCTCCTTGCAGAAGTGTCTGTTCAAGTCCTTTGCCCATTTTTCAACTGGGTTGCTTATCTTCTTAGAGTGGAGTCGTGTAAGTTCTTTATATATTTTGGAGAATAAACCCTTGTCTGAGGTATCATTGACAAATATGTTTTCCCATAGACTTGGTTCTCTTTTTACTTTAATACTGTTTTCTTTAGCCATACAAAATCTTTTTACTTTGATGAGATCCCATTTGTTTATTCTTTCCTTTGTGCCCCTTGCTCTAGGGAACGTATCAGTAAAAATGTTGCTATGTGAAATATCTGTGATTTTCCTGCCTATGTTCTCCTCTATGACTTTAATAGTGTCATGGCTTATATTTAAATCTTTTATCCACCTTGAATTTATTTTTGTGTATAGTGTAAGTTGGTACTTGAGCTCAATTTTTTGCATGCAGCTGTCCAGTTCCCTGAAAATCATCTGTTGAAGAGGCTCTTTTACCTCCATTTTATGTTGTTTCCCCCTTTGTCAAATATTAATTGACTGTAGATACTTGGGGTTATTTCTGGGCTCTCTGTTCTGTTCCACTGGTCCAAGGGACTATTTTTATGCCAGTACCAGGCTGTTTTGATTACAGTGGTCTTGTAATACAGTTTGGTATCAGGTATTGTGATCCCTCCTACTTTGCTCCTGTGTCTCAAAATTGCAGCAGCTATTCTGGGTAATTTATGGTTCCATATAAATTTTTGAAGTATTTGTTCTATGTCTGTGAAATATGCCATTGGTACTTTAATAGGTATTGCACTGAATCTGTAAATTGCTTAGGGTAGTATGGATGTTTTGATGATGTTAATTCTTCTAATCCATGGACATGGTCTATGTTACCATTTGTTTGTGTCTTCCTTGATTTCTTTCTTCAGTGTTGTGAAGTTTTCTGAGTACAGGTCTTTTACCTCCTTGGTTAGGTTTATTCCTAGGTATTTTATTTTATTTTATTATTTTTTTTTGTTATATTTAATGGGATTTTTTTTCTTGATTTCCACTTCTGCTGTTTCATTGTTGGTATACAAAAATGCCTTTGATTTCTGGATATTGACTTCGTATCCCGCTGTTTTGCCAAATATATTTATTAGGTTAAGCAGTTTTTTGGCAGACTCTGTAAGATTTTCTACCTACACTATCATATCATCTCCAAACAACGACAGTTTTGTTTCCTCTTTTCCAATTTGGATGCCTTTTATTTCCTTTTCTTGTCTGATCACTGTGGCTAAAACTTCCAATACTGTTTTGAATAGAAGCAGTGAAAGTGGACAAATCTTGCTCCTGATCTTAGTAGAAAACATTTTAGTTTTTGCCCATGAAGTATGATGTTGGCTGTAGGTCCCTCATATATGGCCTTTAATATTTTGAGGAATGCTCCTTCTATCCCACTTTGCTGAGTGTTTTATCATAAATGGGTGCTGTACCTTATCAAATGCTTTTTCCATATCTATTGATATGGTCATGTGATTTTTGTCTTTTCTTTTATGTGATGTATTACATTTACTTATTTGCAAATATTGAACCCTCCTTGCACCCCTGGGATGAATCCCACTTGGTCATTGTGTATGATCTTTTTAATGTATTATTGGATGCAGTTTGCCAATATTTTGTTGAAGATTTTAGCGTCTCTGTTCATCAGCAATATTGGCCAGAAGTATCCTTTCTTTGTTGTGTCTTTATCAGGTTTTGGGATTAGGATGATGCTGGCCTCATAGAAAGAGTGTGGGAGTCTTCCATCTTTTTGGATTTTGGGAAATGGTCTGTGAAGAACAGGGGTTAGCTCTTCCTTAAATACTTCGCAATTCTCCTGTGAAACCATCCAGTCCAGGGCTTTTGTGTGTGACGAGTTTTTTGATTACTACGTGAATTTCACGTACTGCTTTGATCTGTTCAGGCTTTCTGTTTCTTCTTCATTGAGTTTTGGAAGATTAGATTTTTCTAGCAATTTGTCCATTTCACCTAGGTTTTCAAATTTCTTGTCATACAGTTCTTGATAGTAATTTCATACAATCCTTTGCATTTCTGTGGTATCAGTTGTAATCTCTCCTCTTTCATTTCTGATTGTGTTTATTTTGGTCCTCTCTCTTTTTTTCTTGATGAGTCTGCTTAAAGGCTTGTCGATTCTGTTTATGTTTTCGAAGAACCAGCTCCTGGATTCATTGATCCTTAGAATTCTGCTTTTAGTCTCTATGTAATTTAATTCTGCTCTGATCTTGATTATTTCCTTCATTCTACTTGCTCTGGGCTGTCTTTGTTTCTGTTCCTTGAGTTCTTGTAGATGTAGAGTTAGGTTTTTAGTTTGAAATGTTTCTATCTTTTTTATGTAGGCCTGTATCACTATGAACTTTCCTCTCAGGATTGCCTTCACTGTGTCCCATAAGTTTTGTGTTGTTGTGAGTTCATTTTCATTTGTTTCCAGAAACTTTTTGTTTCTTCCCTAATATCATTTTGACCCATTTATTGGTTAGTAGCATGCTATTCAGTGTATATGACTTGGAATGTTTTGTGTTTTTTTCCTTGGGGTTCATTTCTAGTTTCAATGCTTTGTTGTCGGAGAAAATGCTTGATATGATTTCAAGTTTCTTGAATTTGTTGATGCCTGTCTTGTGTCCTATCACGTGGTCTATTTTTGAAAATGTTCCATGCGCATTTCAGAAGAATGTGTATTTACGTTCTTTGGGAGGAAGGGCTCTATATATACCAGTTAAGTCCATTTCATGTAGGATATTGTTCAACGCCACAATATCTTTGTTGATATTTTGTTTGGAAGATCTGTTCATTTTCGACAGTGGGGTGTTAAAATCCCCCACTATTATTCTGTTGCTGTCTATATCTTTCTTGAAGTCCTCTAAGATTTTCTTTATGTATTTGGGTGCTCCTATATTGGGTGCATATATATTTACTATGTTTATGTCTTCCTGGTGGATTCTTCCCTTGAGTATTATAAAGTGACCTTCTGGGTCTCTCTTTATGGCCCTTTTCTGGAAGTCTCTTTTGTCTGAAATGAGTATTGCTACCCTGGCTTTTTTTTCCTGTCCATTTGCTTGGACAATTTGTTTCCAGCCCTTCACTTTCAGCCTGTGTAGGTCTTTTGTTCTGAGGTGGGTCTCTTGTAGGCAGCATATGTGTGGGTCATGCTTTCTTATCCATTCAGCTATTCTATGTCTTTCATTGGAGTGTTTAATTCATTTACATTTAAGGTTATTATTGATAGGTACTTATTCATTGCCATTTTTGTACCTGTGTTCCTCTCTCTCTCTCTGTTTTCCTTCCTTTCCTTAGTTCAGTCCTTTTAGCATCTCTTGCAGAGCTGGTTTGGTGTAGGTGTATTCTTTTAGACTTCTTTAGTCTTGGAAGCTCCTTATTTGGCCTTCTATCTTGATTGAGAGCCTTCCTGGGTAAAGTAGCCTCAGTTGTAGGCCTCTGGTTCTCAGTACTTGGAATATTTCTTGTCATTCTCTTCTGGCTTGGACCATTTCCATTGAGAAATCAGCTGCTAAGGACAGACAATCCAATTCAAAAGCGGGCAGAGGACCTGAACAGACACTTCTCCAAGAAGGACATATTGAGGGCCCATAGGCATATGAAAGAGTGCTCAACATCACTAGCCATCAGAGAGATGAAATTAAAACCACAATGAAGATACAACCTCACACCTGTGAAAATGGCCATCATTAACAAATTAACAAACAACAACTTTTGGCAAGGATGTGGAGGAAAGGGAATCCTTAGTGCACTGTTGATGGCAATGTAGACTATTGTAGCCAGTGTGGAAAACAGTATGGCATTTCCCCAAGAACCTAAAGATGGAACTGCTTCTTGATCCAGCAATTCCACTGCTGAGATTACAACCTAAGAATTGTGAAACATCAATTGAAAAGTACCCATGTACTCCTATGTTCATAGTAGCACTATTTACAATAGCAAAGTACTGGAAACAGCCTAAGTGCCAATCAATACATGAGTGGATCAAAAAACAGTAGTAGGTTTACACAATGGGATACTATGCAGCAGAAAGAAGGAACTCCTGTCCTTGGGACAGCATGGATGGAACTGGAGAGTATTATGCTTTAGTGAAAGAAGTAAGAAGGAAAAAACAAATACTGTATGATATCACTTATGAGTGGAACGTAACAAGGAAGCAAAATAGAACCAGAGGCATGGAAAGAAGAAACAGAATGATAGGGACCAGAGAGGAGTAGGGGGGGTATAAGGGAAGAAAGAAGGAATAGTGCCTAGTTAAAGAACAAGTATAAATGACCCATGGCCATGAACATAGGGTGGAGAATGAATGTCGGGGAGGGAGTGGGGCAGGGAAGAGCTTAGGGTGAAAACTGGGACAACCATAATAGAAAGTAAATACATAAACAAATATATAGTTTTTTCTAATAAATTTCTGTTAAAAAACAATAAATTCATTTTAAAATTTAAAAAAAATATGAAATCCAGGACCCACCCATTCAGCATTTGAAATTATATGCCATTCTGGAGAAAAGAGAGGAAGGCATGGGTCTGGGATTTCAAAGGGATAGTATGTAATTCACAGGTTATTTGAAAAAGGGCAAATTCTTGCCAGGCCACCCAGAAACAATGGGACATATGGGGGTTCTAACAAAAAGCTTGTTTGGATCTTCCATGTCTGTCACACTTAATTCTTATATGCTAAGGTGGGTATGCTAAGGTTCTTTTCCTGAAGCAGGTTTTTCTATCAGAATTCCTTTAGGCAGGTAATGGGAGAGGGACAAAGTTTCTTTCTAAGACTTTTGTTTCTTAAAAATAACCAGCTTAAAATAATCAATATCCCAAAAAGGTATTTTTTGAAGTGGCAAATTCTGTTTCCCCTCAATGTCTGGGATTTCCTTCAATATAATCCAGTGGGGGATGTGGAAATCATTGGGTGTGTACTAAAAGTGAAATTAGCTGTGAGTTGATCATTGTTGAAACTGTTATAAGTGCATAGAGCTTCATTATACTAGTCTCTGTACTTTTGGAAAGTTGAAATTTTCCATGATAAAACTATTGAAAGAAAAGATAATGACACCTGCCTCACCCCACTACCCCACCTCCTGGGTAAGAGTAGTGGTGTGAGGCCTGTCAGGTTTTCTTTTGGGACAGTACGTAAGAGAGTGAGTGGCACTTGGCAACTAGTGTAGGGGATGAAAGCCCTACAGGTTTGAGTCAGTGGTGGCAGCTTTGGATCAGTGGCAAACCGGAGGCCTGGAGTTGATAACAGAAAATAAAAACCAAGAAGCTGGGGTGGGCCTTGGGGCTCAACAGTTGTAAGGCCTGCTCCTATTAGCCTGTTGGACTGCACTGACCTACAATCCTGTCAACAATCATCAGTCCTTGACTCTGAAACAGTCAAAAGATATATTCTGTTCTTTTTAGACACATTGACTAGACACATGATGCTCTGCTAGCTAAGGTAGACTCATAAAAACAGCAAAGATGGATCCTGGCCCTCAGGATACTCAGTATTATAAAAAGGC
The DNA here is from genome assembly GCA_028533065.1 of Trachops cirrhosus. NCBI lineage: Eukaryota > Metazoa > Chordata > Mammalia > Chiroptera > Phyllostomidae > Trachops > Trachops cirrhosus. Next base: position 79,627,877 of record CM052543.1, on the reverse strand, counting down.
TTAAAACTGTATTGGAAAGCAGTATTGCTGATACAACATTAATATGTAAACAACATACACAAGCAACATGGAAAATAGGAGGAGCACCTAAATCATTTGCCTTTAGGAACCAGAGAAGGTCTCACTGAAGAGTAGCTTCTGAGTTAAAAGTTGAAGACTAAGTTGGTGTCTTCTAGGACAAGAGCAAGGAGATTTCAAAAAATAGTAAAAAAAAAAAAAAAGAAGAAGAAGAAGAAGAACATAGCATGAAACTGCAAGGCTTTTCCTGGGAACTACAATTACTTATTTTACTGGAATACAATGTGGGGGTCCTAGGACCTGCCCCTATCCTGCTGCAACCGCTATACTTTATGTTGCTTTGAGACAGGATACAAGGAAGCTGAGAAAATTCCTTGGCAAGCAGAATTCCTGCCTGCAAGAGAAAGATAAAAGCCTAAAGGACCCAACTCAAGTGTGCTCTTCCTCTGGGGAGCAACCCAGGGCATTTCCTTCCCTCTCTTCCCCCACAGGCACACATCTCCTAAACTTTAAGGGACCCCACAAGACTTGCAACCAGGAGAGAAATGGGCAGCAACAACTTGTCCCAGGCTAAGCTCCTGAACCTGTCCCCAAGGCCCCCATTTCTCTGACTTCCCAGGGAGCCTGGACTCTCCTGTTGGTTCTTCTATGCTAAGCCCTTACTTGTTTCACTGTCCCCAGCTTTAATAAACATACACTCTTAGTCTCCTGGGCTTCTGTTGTGAAATCTTTGCTACACAAAGTCAGGAACTACCGGCTGGCCCTAGGCAGACCCAACTCAGGGCCAAGCCCCTTGTCCTGTAATACCCTACTGTAGGCTTGGGATCCTTTCAGTCTTTTAAAATTAGTTTCTTGATGGGAAAATGAGAGGAGATTCCAACTTCAAGGAATACTTACAGTTTGTGGGCCAGACTACATTTTAGAGCACAGTTTTACAATGCAATTCAATAAAAATATTTAACAAAAAATGATTCGTCTGTTAAAAAATAGAAAGTAGAATAAAATGCAGTCCACAAAAATTTGGTAACAACTAGAAATGTAAAACGGAGTAAGGCCCAACAAAAACATCTGATGTGAGTGGTAACTATCTACTTCCAACCATTAGAGATCCTTGTACAAAGAAGGAAGATGAGTCAGAGCTTTTCTTAACTTGTTTTCCTGCAGCTGTAAGGTTTTGTATTTAGGGCAAGTTTATTTCCAAATGAATTTTATTTATTTATTGTTGACAATTTGAGGCACTTATTTCAAAACTACAGATTATATATAAAATATATAATAAAGAGGGTAATTGTGAGTATAATACTTCAGACAAGCCATCAAGAATCAATTAACACCCTGGCTGGTGTGGCTCAGTGGATTGAGCGAACCAAAGCTCTCAGCTTCGACTCCCAGTCAGAGCACACGCCGGGGTTGTGGGCCAGGTCCCCAGTAGGGGGCGCGCAGAAGGCAACCACACATTGATGTTTCTCTTCTTTCTCGCTTGCTTCCCCCTCTAAAAACAAATAAAATCTTTATTAAAAAAAGAATCAGACTTCTGTCCAAGATGGAGGCATAGGTAGACGCACTGTGCCTCCTCACACAACCAAGGTAGGAACAACAACAATATAGAAACAAAATAACAACCAGAACTGACAGAAAATTGAAGTGCATGGAAGTCGGACACCCAAGGATTTAAAAATAGACACGTTCATCCAGACCGGTAGGAGGGGCGGAGTCAGGCCTGGCGAGGGATGTGGAGCAGAGAGCTGAGCAAGTGGGCGGAGCGCAAGTCCACAGCAGGCACACCGGGGCGCACAAGCGGCGGTGGTTGGTGGGCCCCGGCCAGGGGGTGGCGACCGGCAGACCCAGCGAGGTGGCCATTGTGAAGCAAGGCACTGCACGTAACTCAGGGTCCCAGCACCAGGAAATAGAGCTTTGGGTCACTGACTGAAAAGGAAGGACCCATGGGGTGCACAGGCCCACCCACCCCAGAATTGGTGCCAGGGGGGCCCAATTGGCTTGCAGAGGGCGGTGGAAGGGTCTGGGGTCCTGCAGAGAGCAGAGCAAGCGCCATTGTTCCTTCTCTGACCCTGTTCCCACATACAGCACGACAACCCAGCGACTGGGGTGCCCAGCCCTGGTGAACACCTAAGGCCCCGCCCCTCACTACAGGAGCTCAACAAGACCAAAAAAAAA
>CM052543.1:79603788-79625184 GCA_028533065.1 Trachops cirrhosus | reverse complement strand
TTTCATTTAGAATGTAAGGGCAGATAATGTGCTCCTCAGATAAGGTCAAGTTCAAGGAGTTCATCATCACCAAGCCCTTATTCTATGAAATGTTAAAGGGACTTATCTAAGAAAAAGAAGATAAAAAACAGGTGTAGTAAAATGACAGCAAACTCACAATTATTAACAACCACACCTGAAACAAAAACAAGATATTAAGCAAACAACTAGAACAGGAACAGAACCACAGAAATGGAGATCACATGGAGGGTTAGCAACAGGGGAGTGGGAGGAGGAGAGAGGGGGGAAGGTACAAAGAATAAGTAGCATGGATGGTAGGTAGAAAATAGACAGGGGGACGGCAAGAATAGTAGGGTAAATGTAGAAGCTAAAGAACTTACGACACATGGACATAAACTAAAGGGGGGGAATGTGGGTGAGAGAGAGTGTTCGGGGTAGAGGGGAATGAAGGGGGGATAATAGGACAACTGTAATAGCATAATCAATAAAATATATTAAAAAAAGAAAAGTGGTGGTGGGAAAATGGGGATAATTGTATTTGAACAACAATAAAAAACGATAAAGAAAAAAAATCAACTAGCATTTCAAAATTGGTAACAAGAATTTGGAAAATGTGTGCAGCTTCGGATTTTTTAGAATTGGATTTTTAAAAGTTTTAGACAAGTTCTTTGCCACAGTAAATTCTTCATAAATATCTGTTAAGTGATTTTATACAAACCGGCTCCCACCATTCACACAGAAGCTTCCTGTTTCTCTGATGGCCCTTTACCGTGGCTTCCCTTTACCCTGGCTTCCAATAGGAAAGAGGTCCTCTTGCACAAGATGGGCCACTGCCTACCGTGCAGGCTTTTCACAAGCCAGCTCATGGGCTATACGCAGCAGCTTCTCCGTCCACGGAGTCTCGGGGTCTCAGGACCGGGATCCTGCAAGTCACCAGACTTTCACAGGTATGACGAAGGTTCCAAACCAAGCACAGGTCACGGAAGAGGTTCCAACCCAAGCGGTACTCACTCAACTGGGGTGTGGGTAAAGGGAGGGCCAGCAGCCATGTCCTTCACATCGCTCCGCCCCCTCCATTCCACCGGGTGCGCCTGCGCCGCGGCCCCGCCCATGGTCCGCTTGCCCCTTCACCCGCTGGGCTGGAAACACTCACTTATGGGTGCTTCTCAGCTTCCCCAGACTCTGCCTCTCTCTCTGGAAGTCCTCGGCCCCGGCCGCCTCGCTCTTAGGCAGCTGGGTGGCCTGGCCATGATGCATCGGCGACCGGACGCTGGCTGCCAGGCCCGCGGCGCCCTGGCGCTGCTGGCGCTGGCCTTGTGCGCGCCCGGGGCCTGGGGTCGGGCGGTGGAGTGGTACTCGGCGGTGGTGAGCATCGAGTACTTGGACAAACAGACGAACCGGACCACATGCAGTGTTTCGGAGAGCGGTCGCTTCGGCGACAGCTCGCCCAAGGAGGGCGCTCTAGGCCTGGTGGGCGTCCCGCTAGCGGTGGACGGTGACCCTGAGGGTTGCGCACCCGACACGCGCTTCGTTGTGCCCCGACCCAGCGGCCAGGGGGCTGCGTCTTGGGTCGCCCTGGTGCCGCGCGGGGGCTGCACTTTAAAGGACAAAGTGCTGGTAGCGGCGCAGAGGAATGCTTCTGCCGTGGTGATCTACGACGAGGAGCGCCATGGGAACCTCACCGAGCCCACGTCCCATGCTGGTGAGCCGGGCTCCGGACCCCGGGAGGTGGCGGGGCGTCTTTGCAGCGCGGTCCTGGAGGAGTGCCTTCGTGTTCGCTCTTTGTATCCTGGAGCGGATGGGGGGCGGGGGGAGGGCGGAGGTGGTACTACTTTGATGGCCTGTGGCAATCCGGCACTTTTAGGGAAGCACTAGATTTGCTCGCTGTGCCCCCTGGGGTGCTGTTTGGAGGGCGGCCAGTCTCCTGAAGACAGAGGGGAGAACGGGAGACATTAAAACCCGGTGGATAAAGAGTGTAGCTCTACCCTGGAAGGCCTCATCATGGGTCCCTTTCCACATGGCGTCTTGTAAAGTCAGGACTCCAGGGTCTGGCTATCCCTTCACCAGGGTAAAGTGGTGGCTTGGTAGCATTCTAGTTTCGTGGAACATGTCTGAATATTCTAAACTGTGAGTTAGAAAATCGGATTTAACTCTAAGTCTGAAAGCCTGGATTTAAATCGGATATGTTGTCTCACTAAATGTAGGTTATAATGCTGGCTTGACTGCCAATCAGGTTTGTTTAATCTTGAGTTTAGATGAAAATTTTAAAGCTGTGTTCATTCAAGAAAATATCTTGCTCTTTGCAAGGTGAGTGTTCCTACATACATGTATTCTATACATGTATGCCAACAGGTAGCATTTTCAAGCAGTAATAATAGTTTAAAAGGCTTATTTTGTAAGATACCTTCAGTACTGAACCTGAGTGCTTTTCAACCAGTGCACAGCAGAGTAGTGTATTATTTGTGCTGCCTAGATCATGACTCATTCTGAAACTTACAGTTATTAAAATCTCTTTTTAAAGTCCCTGCATCTCCAAGTCAGATACCCTTTTTCCTGTACTTTTGTTTTTTGTTCTGTTTTGGCTTTATGAAGTTCAGATGCTGACAGTAAAATGAGGACAGAAAAATGACTTTGGATTTGTCCTATTTCAGCAGAGTGATAGGAGCCGAAGTCAGGTCACAGATGAGGAAGTGGAGACAAAACACTTTTAAAAACTTTGACTGGGAGGACTTGGGAGGTGCTGAGAAATGGGCTGAAACTGTAAGGGCAGGAAGAGTAGGATAGAAAATAGTGAGGCATATTTGAAATTGGACAGGAGGGATCTGGTAGATATCTAGGATAGAGAGGAGGTAACTGAAAGAGTAAGGTCTTAGAGAGGCTGTGTCCAGCATACTTGTGGAGGGGTTGGCCTCAGTTAGTAGAAGGGAAAATTCTTCAGTTACAACAGAAAGGAAGTGGGTTTGGAGAGGAAATGAAGCAGATATCTATTGATAGCTTTGGCCAGGCACCACTTTTGGTGCAGTTATTCCAGTGATTACAAATCTGCCCAGTTGTCATTACGTACAAGCCATGAAAGGCAAGGAACAACTGGGGAGCAAGACAGACCATGCAACTCACAGTTCCAGTGCAGCGAAACAAAACCTCAAAACCTCCGACTGAAAAAACCTGTGGGGGTTGAGGTGGTGGCAGAAATGCCCAGCCTCACAGGAGAGCTGGTTGGAGAGACCCACTGGGTCTAGCACATACATGAAACCACCCACCTGGGAGTTAGCACCAGAAGGGTCCAATTTGCTTCTGGGTAGCAGTGGAAGTGACTGAAAGCCAGCCGAAAGCTGAACAAGCGGTATTCATCCCTTTTGGACTCCTCTCCCACATATGGCACCATAAAACAGACACTGTGGATTGCCCCACCCTGGTAAATACCTAAGGCTCTGCCCCTTACAGTGTAACAAGCCTGTCAAGACAAAAAAAAGTGGCCCAAATGAAAGAACAGATCAAAGCTCCAGAAAAAATACAACTAAGCCACAGATAGCCAACCTATCAGATGCAGACTTCAAAACACTGGTAGTCAGGATGCTCACAGGAATGGTTGAATATGGTTGCAAAATAGAGGAAAAAGTGAAGGCTATGAAAAGTGAAAAACTGGAAAATGTACAGAGAATTAACAGTGACAGGAAGGAAACCAGGACTCGAATCAACGGTTTGGACCAGAATGAAGAAATAAATATTTAACCTGAACAAATAAACAAGAGTTCAAAAAAATGAGGAGAGACTTAGGAACCTCCAGGAAAACTTTAAATGTTCCAACATCTGAATCATAGGGGTGCCAGAAGGAGAAGAGGAAGAGCAAGAAATTGAAAACTTATTTGAAAAAGTAATAAAGGAGAACTTCCCCAATCTGGCAAAGGAAATAGACTTCCAGGAAACCCAACAAGCTCACTCCCAAAAAATTGGACTCAAGGAGGAATACACCAAGGCACATCATAATTAAGTTACCCAATATTAAGGATAAGGAGAGAATCTTAATGGCAGCAAGAAGAAAGGAGACAGTTATCTACAAAGAAATTTCCATAAGGTTATCAGTTGGTTCTCAAAAGAAACCTTATAGGCAAGAAGGGGCTGGAAAGAAGTAGTCAAACTCATGAAAGGCAAGGACCTACATCCCAGATTGCTCTATCCAGCAAAGCTATCATTTAGAATGGAAGGACAGATAAAGTGCTTCCCAGACAAGGTCAAGTTAAAGGAGTTCATCATCACCAAGCCCTTATTCTATGAAATGTTAAAGGGACTTATCTAAGAAAAAAGATCAAAACTATGAACAGTAAAATGACAACAATCTTAAAACTATCAACAACCGAACCTAAAAAGGCAAAAACAAATTCAACAAACCACTAGAACAGGAACAGAATCACAGAAATGGAGATCACATGGAGGGTTATCAGCAGGGAAGAGGAGGGAGGAAATGGGGGAAAAGGTACACGGAATAAGTAGTATAAATGGTAGTTAGAAAATAGACAGGGGGTTAAGAATAGTATAGGAAATGTAGAAGCCAAAGAACTTACAAGTACGACCCATGGACATGAACTAAGGGAGGGGCGAATCCAGCTAGGAGGGGATATATAGGGCAGAGGGGAATAAAGGGACAGCTGTGATAGCATAGTCAATAAAATATATTTTTTAAAAAGTACAGAAAAATTTTTTCCAGTAAAAAAAAAAGATATTTTAGACTTATATCAGTATCAAATAGTGGCTCTAAAATAAATCATGACTTTAAAGTAATGTTCTATCAGAACAACTGTAAGAACTGTTACACTAATGCCCAGAGTTGATTCCCTTTAGCAGACAGATACTAAGTCAAGTAATGTGCCTTCTCAGAGACAGAAATGCATAAGACACATGTTTGCCTTTGAAGGGTTAACAGCCTAGTGAGAGCAATAATCAATTTTCTAGACAATGTGGTTTGGACCCTCACAAATTATATGCACACGTGCTTAGGAAGCATAAAGGAAGGACATGTAATGCGGATACTGCAAAGATAACTAGAAGTTATTTTGAACAAGATGGGTAAATATTGATACAAGTCAAATAATTAAAATAAAAGCTTTCATGGACTATTGGCCTTAGTATAGTTATTGTTGATAATAAATAGAATGATCCTTTAGCTGAAATCTTAGCGTGACCTTTTAGAAATCATGCTCTTATTCTGTTAACAGTTGTTTACTAAGTGCCAATTATTGGCAAGGCATAGAGCTGTGTTTGGGGAAGAGGCCAGAATTGGGGTGGAGGGGAATGACAGGAGTGTAAGAAGTCCCTGACCTTAAGAGAGATGTGCAATTTGTGTTTGCAGAGTACAGTAAAAGTTATGAATAATAATTTTTACCTTAAATAATTTTTTATTTTTCAATTACAGTTGGTATATGTTAGTTTCAGATATACAACCCATTGATTAAACATTATATAACTTACTAAGGGATCATCCTGATAAATTTTGCACCCATCTGATGCCATCCATAGTTATTGGAGTATTATTGACTATATTTCCTATGCTGTCTGTATTTTACATCCCTATGTTACAGGACAAGTTGGTTGTCCTGTAACAACCAATTTGTACTTCACAGTCCCTTCACCTTTTTCATCTAGCCCTTCCAATGCTCCTCCTATCTGGCAACCATCAAAATGTCCTCTGTATCTATGAGTCTTTTTCTGTTCTGCCTTGTTCATTTTGTTTTTTAGATTCATTTCTTGATAGATATATATTTGTTGCCATTTTATTGTTCATATTTATCTTGTTTTTTCTTCTTGAAAAAGACCCTTTAACATTTTGTAAAATACTGGTTTGGTGATGATGAACCCCTTTAGCCTTTTCTTGTCTGGAAAACACTTTATTAGTCCTTCAATTCTGAATGATAGCTTTGCTGGGTAGAGTAATCTTGGTTGTAGGTCCTCGTTTTTCATCACTTTGATATTGCTTGCCAATCCCTTCTGGCCCACAAAGTTTCTGTTGAGGAATCACCTGACAGTTTATAGGAGCGCCCTTGTAGGTAACTAATTGCTTTTGTCTTGCTGCTTTTAAGTAAGGCTCTTTGTCTTTAAACTTTGGCATTTTAATTATATGTCTTGGTTTGAACCTCTTAGGGTTCATCTTGTTTGGAACTATATGCATTTCCTGGACTTGTATATCTATTTCCTTCATGAGGTTAGGGAAGTTTTCTGTTACTATTTTTTTCACATAGGTTTTCAATTTCTTGCTCTCTCTTTATCTTCTGGCACCCCCAAGATGCAAATGTTGGTACCCATGAGGTTGTCCCAGAGGCTCCTTATACTGTTCTCATTTTTTGAATTCTTTTTTCTTTAGCCGTTCTGATTAGGTGTTTTCTGCTTCCTTAACTTCCAGATCTCTGGTTTGATCCTCTGCTTTATCTATTCCACTGTTGATTTCCTATAATGTAATGTTCTTCACTTCAGTTAATGTATTCTTCAGTTTTCACTGTTTCTTTTTTAAGTTTTCTGGTCCTGTTATGTTTCATTTCTTTTTGTTGAAGTTCTAAGTTCATATACTCTTCCCCTAAGTTCATTTAGCATCCTTATAACCACTGTTTTAAACTCTGTATCTGGTAGATTGCTTGTCTCCATTTTGTTTAGTTCTTTTTTGGATTTTTTACTCTGTTGTTTCATTTGGGACATATTTGTCTTTTTTCTTTTTAACCTTCCTGTGTTTGTTTCTGTGTATTAGATAGAGCTGCTATGTGTCACAGGCTTGGTAAAGTGGCTTTATGTGGTAGGTGTCCTGAAGGGTCCAGTGGCAAAGCCTCCCCAACCACCCATGCTGGGCACTCCAGCTGTACTCCCACCCCATTCCCATGTGGGCTGTGTACTCCTTCCTGGTGTAGTTGAGCCTTGATTGCTATTTGGCGCCTCAGTGCAGGGGATTTACCACCAGGCTGATCAGCTGCAAGGACTTGCTGCAACCACAGTGGAGGATGTAAAGAGGAATACCCCATGGAACAGGACTTACTTCAGTGGGGCTCCTGGGCCTAGTGAGCCCACCCATTGAGTATGTCACTTGTGGAAGTGTTTGGAAGGTGCTTTGATGTGGTCTGAAGCTGTCTACCAGTTGTACTGGCTCTGGGGCCTTCTGGGAGGTGCAGACCAAGGTCAGCCCACCTAGCATGAGCTACAATGTGATCTATACATGGGTGCTACTTGTGCTGGGTTTGGAGGTACCCAGGAGAGGCTAAGCTGTGAACCAAGGCTGGCTGCTGCTAGTTCAGGGCTGGGGCAGTTTAGCAAAAGACCAGATGCTGCTTGTTTGAGAGACTTTAGGAAAGTCTGAAGCATGAGACAGGACAGGCTGTATCTATGAAAAAGCCTCTTGCGTGGGTTGAAATTTGGATGGGATGGAGTTTCAGGGAATCACCAGGTCTGGTTGAACAGTGTTAGCCAAGTTGATGGAATCTCAGATAAGGTGCCTGCCTGACAGCCCTGTGACTGGAGGGTTCATCAAAGGAACAATGGCCTCTACCAGCACTTCTGTCTGGGAGAAAGCCTCCCCTGTAGCTCTCACCTTGAATCTGGACAGTTCAGTTCCTCCGTATATCCCTGGTGTCTTTCTAGCTGCTGCCCCAGCACTGGAGCTTAGGGGGAGTAAGTCAGAGTAAGTTAGTAGGGGGTTCCCTCTAAGAGGAACACCTGACTCCTCTGTCTCACTCACCCTCAATCTCTGCTGGTTTTACACACAGAAGTTATGGGACTTCTCTTTCCAGCACTGGCACTCTGCGCTGAGGGCCTGCTGTGGGCCTGGGACCCCTGGCTCTTCAAGGGGACTCCACAGGCAAGAAGTCCCTCCCAATTTTATCTGGCACACATGGGTGTATGGGACCTGCCCATTCTGTTCTGTGTCTCCACCCCTCCTATCAGTCTTATTGTGGCTTCTTTATATCCTTAGTGGTAGGACTTTTGTTCAGGTAGACTTCAGGTGGTTCTGAATGATGGTTATTCTGCAATTGAATGGTAATTTTGATGTGGTCGTGGGGGGAGGTGAGTACTGGATTTTCTGGTCAACTCCATCTTGACCAGAAGCCTCAAATAGTAAATTCTTGGTGATCTTTAATGCTCTAACCCACAAATGACCTAAAAATTTAGCTTTGAATGTAGACTGTATTTTGGTGCTATAGGAAGACAGAAATGGTACCTGACAGCTTCATAGAAGGTAGAATCAACTAGAGCAGTTTCCAGAAAGACTGAATTTTTGTTTTTAGATTTTATTTGTTTTTTTTGTTTTTTTTTTGAGAGAGAGAGGGGAAGGGAAGGAGAAAGAGAGAGAGAAACATCAGTGTGTGGTTGCCTCTCATGCACCCCATACTGGGGACCTGGCCCACAACTGAGGAATGTGCTCTGACTGGGAATCAAACCAGCAACCCTTTGGTTCACAGGCCCACACTCAATCCACTGAGCTACACCAGCCAGGGCCAGAAAGATTGAATTTTGAAGGACAAGTGAAGATGATGGAGAAGGTGTCTCTGAGATGTATGGTATTAGTGAGGGTTGGTGGGCTATAGGACATTCTAGATGGTGGGATTAGCACTGCAAAAGGCTGAGAACCTGAGATAAAGTCATGCATTTAGGAAAACAGCAGAGTTCCCAGTAAGATTGTTGAGTAGTACATTCAACAAATACAAAATATTTTTTGAGTGAACCAAATTTCCAAACATAATTTAAAATTCCAAGAAGAGAATTGTGTTTATTTTGGGGTCCTCTTCACTCTGAACCAACCATAAAAACATGTAAAATATCTTCAAATTTCAGAGACATTTACATTCAGATTTACTGTACTATTTTCTCTGCAGAGGAGTTAATATTCTTATTGAGTCCTTTCAAATATAATACTAAAAGATAAGTCAATTTTTCACATTTACTCATTCAGAAACCCTCTATAAGTCATTAGTGTGATGCTGGGCTACAAAACCTAATAAAGAACAACAGATAGTACTTGTTTAGTGAAGGAGAGAGACCTATAAAGAAATTATATAGTAAGTGCATAAAAAGAGGTATGTCTAAGAGACTTTGATGCATTGCATACTCAGAGAAGTGTAGGTGGTGCTGAAAAACCTTAGTTTGATCTTAGGCTGACCCTTCAATATTTAACTAGGAAGTCTCCAGGTTGGGAGAGAAAGGTGGAGAGGGTATGGAATTTAAGTTACTGGAGAAAGGAAAACCTGAAAGTTCATGGAATTCTTTTGCTGGAACTTTAAAATATATTTCTTGTTGCCCAAATTAGTTTTCTAGAACAGAAATCTAATCCACTACATTAAATATTTCAGTAGTTCCTATTTCCTCCAACAGAATGTTGAAATCTACTTGAAATAGTTTCCTTGGTAGGAGAAATGGTACACAGGACTCAAAGATCACCTTCTAGAATTTTGAAGCTATTGACCACAAATCAGTTTTTTTTTTAACATTTTGTTTGTTTTTGACAAGGTGGTAGGAGGAACACAGAAATTTAAAAAGAAATGGAAATACATCCAATTTTATTTTGGGCATGGAAGAGTTTTGTGGATAATTTGGCTTGCTAAAGAATATTTTATTTGGTATTTAGTATTATTTGACAAGTAGGTTTTTTATCATATACAGTGTTAAAGACTTTGTGATAAGTGTAAGACTAAAATAAAACAAACTGCCTCAAATTCTCCTGTCTGATAGTGATGTGTATACATTATTTTGGGGAGCATGGGAAGGTTGCACAAGATGACTTTCTTTAGTCAAATGTAATTGGTGGCAATGTTAAAGCCTAGGGAAGAAAAATAATTCTAAAGACTTTTTTTCACCTGTCTTCGGGGGTGTTTGTGTCTTCTCTGAAGAAATCAGCTATTTAGTTTCAGAATAAGTTGTGATATGCTATCATATGCCACTGAAGCTGTCTGGGATTTCACAGAGATGCATCAGGAAAGGACAAGGACAGCACTCCTGGGGTTGTGCAGACAGTAACCCCAAGCTGGTGCATTTTTACTCGACTACCCTGCCTTCTGTTTACCCGTAAAAATGTCCCAGAAAAGCAAATCACAGGATAGAATGAGCCTTTGTTCTGAATTGTATTAATTTATAGTATTGGCCTGGCCAAAAAGTCCGTATGTTTTTTTCTTAAAATAAAAGACACATTTTTCATTTTTACCAGTAACTTTATTGACTTGCATATTTTGAGTATGTTGGCTATCTCCCGCTTTTAGCTTCTAGTTGTGTAGAGGCCAAGAGTGCTGCTAAACATCTTCCAATGCATAAGACCTCCCCACAGCAAAGAATTATTTGGCCAAAATGTCCGTAGTACCAAGAAACTTCGCAAACCACTTTGACACGTTCAGTCAGCCACAGCACCTTCTCCATTCACTACACAAATCTTTTATTGCGTTTCAGTTGCATTTCTACTTTTCTTAAAATAATAAAGCATAATACATGGAAAATGTTGCTTTTCTTCTTCCACCTTCATTATTAAAATGGCTGCACAAAAATTCACCAATTTTGATGTTATTTATTTAATGCATGCTGATATGACAGCTGTCACAATACATTTTAACAAAATTTTTTCAAATGAAGTTAAAAGCAACTAAGCACCTACTAGAGCCATCTTACAGAAAAAAACAAACAAACTTTTTGGCCAACCCAATAGTTCCCAGAAGCAATCTTGGTGTTCTGATTACAAAACATGAGCAAACAGTTCAGCCATCATTCTAGGCATAGGATTTTTTTTTTTTGAACAATTTCTTTTAACTTGGTAAACTAAAATTAATTTCCCAGGTGAAAAATTTCAAATTGGTATGACAGTTTTTCAGTTCGGGGTGTCCTGATGGTGATCAGTGTGTATTAGTTCCCCCACCCTTCCCCCACTTGAGTTTGTAGGTGTTTAAGGACCTCTCTCATCTTGGTTTATCTTTCACCTCTCATTCATTCATGTATTTATTCAACAAGTACTTTCTAAACACTCTATGCCCCCTTCTATGTGAGGCACTGGGGATAATAAGATTAACATTTTTAGCCACTAACCAGACTGAACTAGTCATCACCCATGTTTTAGTGATGGTTTCACAGCCTAGTGGGTTTTGCAATTTTCTTTGGTAAACTTTACTGTCCTCGAGGGAAAGAGGTCTCTATAAGCCCATACCAAATGATCACCCCATTTCTGCAGCTCTTGTTTTCCCTTTTTTGTTAAGTGATACTTCAAAATTGAAAAATTCTCATCTCCATTTTCTTTATCGTTCTTCGGTTACAGTTGTCCTGCCTTTTTTCCCATTGCTCACCAGTACCCCAGGCCCACTCACAACCACAGGCAATCCCCACCATTGTCCATCCCCATGAATCTTCTGTTCCTGTTCCTTTGCTTGCCCCTTCCCTTTCTTTCCCCATTTCCCCCCATCCCATCCCCTCCGATCACTGTCAGTTATTCTTTATTTCTAAGTCTCTGTTTCTATTTTCCTTATTTGTTTTGTTGATTAGATACCACTTATAAATGAGATCATAAGGTATTTGTATTTCACTGCCTGGCTTATTTCACTTAGTGTAATGCTCTCCAGTTCCATCCATGCTGTCCTGAAGGGTAGGAGCTCCTTCTTTCTTTTTGCTGCATAGCATTCCATTGTGTAAATATACCACCATTTTTTGATCCACTCACTTATTGGTGGACACTTAGGCTGTTTCCAGTTATTGGCTATTGTAAATAGGGCTTTTATGAACATTAGGGTGCATAGGTTCTTTTGAATTGGTGATTCAGGATTCTTAGGGTATAGTCCCAGCAGTGGGATCAGATCACAGGACAGAAAGGAAGTTCCATCTTTAGTTTTCTGAGGAAATTCTATACTGTTTTCCACAGTGGCTGTACCAGTCTGCATTCCCACCAACAGAGTACTAGGATTCCCTTTTCTCTACAATCTCACCAGCACTTGCTGTTTGTTGATTTGGTTATGATGGCCATTCTCACCTGTGTGAAGTGGTATTGCATTGTGGTTTTAGTATACAGCTCTCTAATGGCTAGTGATGTTGAGCATTTTTTCATGTGTCTGTGAGTTCTCTGTATGTCCTCCTTGGAGAAGTGTCTGTTCAGGTCCTTTGCCCATTTTTTAATTGGGTGTTTGTCTTCCTGGTGTGAGTCATGTGAGTTCTTTATATATTTTGGAAATCAGACCCTTGTCCAAGCTACCATTGGTAAATATGTTTTCCCATAAGTTGGTTCCCTTTCCATTTTGTTGATGTTTTCTTTATCCGTGCAGAAGCTCTTTAGTTAGATATATTCCCATTTGTTTATTCCTTCCTTTATATCCCTTGTTCCAGGGGTTGTATCGGTGAAAATATTGCTACGTGGAATATCTGAGGTTTTCCTGCCTATGTTCTCCTCTAAGACTTTTATGGTGTTGCAACTTATATTTAAGTGTTTTATGTCTCTTGAGTTTATTTTTGTGTATGCTTTAAGTTGGTAGTCAAGTTTAACTTTTTTCCATGTAGCTGTCCAGATCTCCCAACACCGTTTATTGAAGAACCTATTTTTACTCCATTTTGATCACAGTGGACTTATAATCAAAACACAGAGTTTTGACATTAGGTATTGTGATCCCTCCTACTTTGTTCTTCTTTCTCAAAATTGCTGCAGCTATTTGGGGTCATTTATGGTTCCATATAAATTTTGAAATATGTGTCTATATCTACGAACTATGTCATTGGGATTTTAATAGGGATTGTGTTGAATCTATATATTCCTTAGGGTAGTATGGATATTCTGATGATGTTAATTCTTCCAATCCATGAACATGGTATGTGCTTCCATTTATTTGTGTCTTCCTTAACTTTTTTCTTCACAGTGTTGTATAGTTTTTTGAATACAGGTTTTTTACATCCTTGGTTAAATTTATTCTTAAGTATTTTATTTTTCTTGTTGCTATAATAAATGGAATCTTTTTTCTGATTTGTGTTTCTGATATTTCATTTTTGGTATACAGAAATACTTTTGATTTCTGAATGTTGACTTTGTATCCCATTTTGCCAGATTCATTTGTTAGGTCAAGTAGTTTTTTGGTGGAGTCTCCAGGGTTTTCTATGTACACTATCATGTCATCTGCCAACAGTGACAGTTTACGTCCTCCTTTCCAGCTTGGATGTCTTTTTTCTTTTTCTTGTCTGTTTGCTGTGGCTAGAACTTCCAGTACAATGTTGAATAGAAGTAAGAGTGGACACCCTTGTCTTGTGCCTTATGTTAGGGAGAATGCTTTTAGTTTTTGCCTATTGAGTATGATATTGATTATGTTTCTGGCATATAGCTTTTATTATGTTGAAGTATGCTCCTTCTACTCCCAGTAGAATGTTTTTATCAAAAATGGGTGCTGACCCTTATCAAATGCTTTTTCAGCATGTATTGATATGATCTTGTCATTTTTGTCTTTCCTTTTGCTTATGTGATATATTATGTTTATGGGTTTGCATATATTGTACCATCCTAGCATCCTTGTGGTGTATCCCACTTGATCATGGTGTATGATAGTTTGTATTACTGGTTGTGGTTCGCCAAAATTTTATTTAGGATTTTAGCATCTATTTTCATCAGCAATACTGACTTGTAGTTTTCTTTCTTCATTGTGTCTTTATATGGTTTTGGAATTAGGACAATACTGACCTCATAAAAAGGGTTTTGGAGTCTTAACCTCCTCTTGGATATTTTGAAATAGTTTGAGAAGAATCAGAGTTAGCTCTTCTCTAAATGTTTGGTAAAATTCTCCTGTGAAGCTGTCTGGGCCAGGGCTTTTATGGGCTGAGAGTTTTTTGATTACTGCTTCAGTGTCACTAGCTGATATCGGTATATTCCAACTTTCTGCTGCTTCTTGACTCATTTTGGAGTATTATATGTTTCTAGAAATGTGTCCATTTCACCCAGGTGTTCAAATTTCTTGGCATATAGTTGTTTATAGTAATTTTTTAGGATACTTTGTATTTCTATGGTATTAGTGGTAATCTCTCCTCTTTCATTTCTAATTTTATTTTTTTGGGTCCTTTCTCTTTTTTTCTTGATGAGTCTGGTTAAAGGCTTGTCAATTTTGTTTATCTTTTCAAAGAACCAGCTCCTGGAATTATTGATCCTTAGAAATGTTCTTTTAGTCTCTATGTCATTTAATTCTGCTCTGATTTGATTATTTCTTCCCTTCTTCTCAGTCTGGGCTTTGTTGTTGTTTCTCTCTCTCTCTTTTTTTTTTATAGATGTCGGGTTATGTTTTTTATTTGAAATTTGTCTATCTTTTTTAGGTAGGTCTGTATTGCTGTGATGTTCCCTCTCAGGACCACCTTCACTGTGTCCCTTAGGTTTTGGGTTGTTTATGTTCATTTTCATTTGTTTCCTGAAACTTTGATTTCTTCCTTGGTCTCATTCTTTACCCATTCATTGTTTAATAACGTGTTATTCAGTTTCCATGTATTTGAGTGTCTTTGAGTTTTTCCATGAGGTTGGTTTCTAGTTTCAACCCCCTGTGGTCCAAGAAAATGCTTGATATGATTTTACTTTCCTTAAATTTGTTGATTTTTGTTTTGTGTCCTATCATGTGGTCTATCTTTGAAAATGTTCAATGTGCATTTGAAAAGACTGTATTTTCCTTCTTTGTGGCAAAAGTTTCTGTATATATCATTTAAGCCCATTTGATCTACAGTGTCATTCAATGCTACAATGTCCTTGGTGATTCTTTGTTTGGAAGATCTGTCTGTTGCTGACAGTGGTGCATTAAAATCCCCTAGTATAAGTGTGTTGCTATCTATATCTTTTTTGAAGTCCTCTAATATTTTCCTTATGTATTTGGGTGCTCCTGTGTTGGGTGCATATATTCTTACAATAATTATAGTGTCCTGGGGATTCTTCCTTATAGAATTATATTATTACCTTCTTTGTCTATTTCTGTCACCTTTGTTTTGAAGTCTATTCTGTCTGATATAAGTATTGCTACCCTGGATTTATTTTCCTGTCCATTTGCTTGGAATATTTTTTCCAATCCTTTGCTTTCAATCTCTGTAGGTCCTTTGTTCTGATTGGGTCTCTTGTAGACAGCATATATGTGGATTATGTTTTCTTTTCTGTTCAGCTACCCTATGTCTTTTGATTGGAGCATTTAATATCTTTACATTTAAGGTTACTATTGACAGGTTTGTATGTAGGAGACCATTCTGCGTGGCGTGGGCCCAGCTCCCACTCGGAGATGCACAGAACCCATGCCAATGGACAGGTTATCCCATGGGGAATCAGGCCTGCAATGTACCTAGGCCGCTTTTAATCTTGTTCTTGCTAAAAAAAAAAAAAAAACTCCCTCACTGTGAATTGAGGACGTTTACTGCAAAGTAACTTTCTAAAATCCGTGCTAAACCTTCCAAGGATGAGTGTAACCAGTTCAACCACTTTTGCCTTTTCATTGGCAAATATCCCTCTTCTGTGATGTGATTAGTGGCATTGGCTCCTTTGTTTTCTGTACCAGGTAACCATCTAAAGTGAACATGTGCATAGTAAATGAGGATCATAGTGTAATGTGCCGAGAAAACCCAAAAAAGGCCAGTCATGGCAAGGGTCAAGGCTTTTGCTCCCCTTGAGAGAAAAGCCATGCTGTCCCTTTTCCTCCACCGGACTCGGTAGTCCATCTGAATGGCTCATTTCATCCATAATGACGTGGACACTGCAGGCCGGTGTCTGCATCATTTGTACTCACTGCCATTTTTTCCTTTTGTACCTGTGTTCCTCTCTCTTTCACTCTATACTTTCATCTTCTTAAATCATTCCACTTAGCATCTGTTGCAATACTGGTATGCTTTTAACTTTTTTTGTCTGGCAAACTCCTTATATCGACTTCCATTTTAAATGATAGCCTCATTGTGTAGTCTTGGTTGCAGGCATTTGCTTCTTCGTTATTTGAAATATATCTTGCCATTCCCTTTTGTCTTTTAGTGTGTCTGTTGAAAATTCAGCTGTTAGCCTTATCAGAGTTCCCTTATATGTTAGTAGCTGTTTCTCCCTTGCTGCTTCTAAGATTCTCTCTTTATCTTTAAAATTTGGCATTTTAATTATGGTGTGTCTTGAAGTTGGCCTCTTTGGATTCATCTTGGTGGGGATTCTGTGCTTCCTGAATTTGCACAGCATTTCCTCTCTCCAGGTTAGGGAAGTTTTCTATCATTATTTTTTCAATCACGTTTTCTATCCCTTTCTCCTTTTCTTCTTCATTTGGTATTCCAATGATGCCAGTGTTTTTATGGTTCATGTTGTCCTGAAGTTCCCTTAAGCTCTCCTCATACTTTTTGAGTCTTTTTTCATTTTGTTTCTCTACTGGATATTTCATTCTACCATGTCGTCCAGCTCACTGATTCAGTATTCTGCTTCATCTAGTGTGCCTATGATTCCTTCTAGTGTATTTTTTTATTTAAGATAATGTGTTCATTTCTTCCTGGTTCTTGTTTATAGTTTCTCTTTCCTTTTTCATCCTTTGTAGCTCCCAGTGAGTTCCTTGAATATCCTTATAACCATTTTTTTAATTCTATATTTGATAGATTGATTGCCTCCATTTCATTTAGCTCTTTTACTAGGGATTCTTCCATTCCTTTTGATTGGGGGTTCTTTCTTTGTCCCCCAGTTTTAGGTGACTCTTCGTGTATTTCTGTGTGTTGTGCTTTACCTGCCTGTATTCATGGGGTAGACTTATATGGCAGGGGTTCTGTGGGGACTCAGTGGTGCAGTCTCTTTGTTCTCCTTGTCTGAATGCTCTAGAGTTGCCCTTTCTTCTGTTTGTGTGGGCTCTCATTATATTTGGGCTTTATATATTTGTGGTCTCTTTATTGGCATGTTGTTCCCTCCAGTGGGCTTACTGGTAGTCACAACTCCCACCTTGCCTTGTATGCTGTTGTACAGGTGTTGGTTAACAAAGCAGTATTACCAGACAACCAAACCTATGCCAGCAAACCTTACCACATCAGCAATTCCAACCACAATTGAGCAAAAGTTAATAAAGATTAAGAGAGATGACGAATATTACAATATATGACAAAGGGAATATGAGATGACTAAAAGAGGGGGAAATGTTATCGTGTGGTCACAGGTAAGAGGAGTGGTAATAGTTGGGATAGAACCGAGGCAAAGAAAAGGAGAGAACAAAATTTAAAACATAAGTGAAACATGGAAGGACAATGGGAACAATGGGGTAAGAAACAGGAAGGTTATACTCTGAGGTTTGAAGTAAAATTGAAAAGGTACTGGACCAATGGGAGCAAAATTGCAGAAAAACCACAGTGCAGTCGGTATTAACAACTAAATGAAGTTTAATAAAGGTGGAACAGGAATAAGAAAATTGTACAAAAGAGAAGAGTGAATATGAGATGTCTACAGTAAAGAAAAATGATTTTGAGTGGATAGGGAAACAAACTAATAAGAGTAAGGAGTGAAGGCTAGGTCGAGAGATGCAGGGGGCGGGGTGGGGAATGAAGTAAAATTCCTCAATGAACTGATCAGGGTTATGGGGAAGGTGAAATGCAGTAAGACAGGGGGAGAATATTCTGTGGTTTTTAAAGTACAAGCAAACAGTGAACAAATAGGAGTTCTGTTTGAATAGTACAGCAGTAATCATGTTTTTTGTCCATCTAGCCACTGTTTATAAAAGATAGTAAAGAAATAGGACTCTCAGAAGAGGGGGGAAAGAATATGAGCTGACTTAATAAAGAAGAGTGTTTATGTGTGGTTAGTTGTAGGAGAAATAGTGAGAGAAAGGGATAGGAACATGGCCTACTGTGAGAGAAAATAAAGTTTACAGCATCACTAATAATGTTCAGGGAGATGGTGAAATGGATTAAGATCAGGGAAGAGTGCTGTGTGTGATTTGTCATAATAATATGATAAAAATATATATGATATGAATAAAAAGTAAAAGACCAATAATAGTGAGTTATTTGGAATGCCAATGAAGTGAAAGAACAAAAATTAAAATGCAATATGAAAGGGAAAAAAACAAAACTAAGAAGAATGAAAAGAAGAGAGAAATTTTTAAGAACATGCAAGTTCTGATGAAGAACAAGGCAAAATTTGTCTCAGCTGTTGGTATTCTCCTTCCAACTTCTTTCTGGATATGTTTCTGCTTTTATCTCAACTCCAGTCCTTACTCCTAGGGGGGAAAAACGCCAAAACCAATATTCAGAAATCAAAGGCATTTTTGTACACCAACAATGAAATATCTGAAACAGAAATCAGGAAAAAATCCCATTTGATATAACAACAAGAAAAATAAAATACCTAGGAACAAACCTAACCAAGGAGGTAAAACACCTATACTCAGAATACTACACAACACTAAAGAAAGAAATAAGGAAGACACAAACAAATGGAAACATATACCATGTTCATGGGTAGGAAGAATTAGCATCATCAAAATGTCCATATTACCCAAAGTAATATATAGAGTCAACGCAATTCCTATTAAAGTACCAATGACATATTTCACAGATATAAAACAAACACTTCAAAAATTTATATGGAACCATAAATGACCCCAAATAGCTGCTGCAATTTTGAGAAAGAAGAACAAAGTAGGAGGGATCACAATACCTGATATCAAACTGTATTACAAGGCCACTGTAATCAGAACAGCCTGGTACTGGCATAAGAACAGACACATAGACCAATGAAACAATATAGAGACCCCAGAAATATACCTAAGTCTCTATGGTCAATTAATACTTGACAGAAGGGGAAAAAGCATAAAATAGAGTAAAAATAGACTCTTCAGCAAATGGTGTTGTGAGAGCTGGAAAGATACATGCAGAAGAAATGAAATTTGATCACCAACTCACACCATACACAAAAATAAATTCAAGGTGGATAAAAGAAATATAAGTCGTGACACTGTAAGCGCCCTAGAAGAAAACATATGCAGGAATATCTGATACTCCACGCAGGAATATTTTCACTGCTATGTCCCCTAAAGTAAGGGACATAAAGGAAAGAATACACAAATGGGATCTCATCAAAATAAAAAGCTTCTGCATGGCTAAACAAAACAACATTAAAGTGAAAAGGGAACCAACTGTATGGGAAAAGATATTTGCCAGTTATACCTTGGATAAGGGTTTGATCTCCAAAATATGTAAAGAATTCACAAGACTCCACCCCAGGAAGATAAACAACCCAATTAAAAAATGGGCAAAAGACCTGAACAGACACTTCTCCAAGAAGGACATACAGAGGGCCTGGAGACATATGAAAAGATGCTCAGCATCTCTAGCCATCAGAGAGATGCAAATTAAAACTATAATGAGAAACCACTTCACACTGGTCAGAATGGCCATCATAAACATATCAAAAAACAAGTGTTGGAGAGGATGTGGAGAAAATGGAACACTAGTGCCCTGTTGGTGGGAATGCAGGCTGGTGTAGGCACTGGTGTGTGGGAAACAGTATGGAATTTCCTCAGAAAACTAAAAGTGGAACTGCCTTTTGACTCAGCAATTTTACTGCTAGGATTATATCCTAAGAATCCTGAAACACCAATCCAAAAGAACCTATGCACCCCAAAGTACATAGCAGCACAATTTACAATAGCCTAGTGCTGGAAGCACTTCAGTAAAGTGCCCATCAGTAAATGAATGGATCAAAAAACCATGGTACATTTACACAATGGAATTGTACACAGCAGAAAGAAAGAAGGAACTCCTATGCTTTGTGACAGCATGGATGGAACTGGACATCATTATGCTAAGCGAAATAAGCCAGGAGGTGAAAGACAAATACCATATGATCTCATGTTTAAGTGGAACCTGTCAATAAAACAAACAAGCAAGCAAAATATAACTAGAGACATTGAAATTAAGAACAGTCTGACAGTAAACAGAGGGGAGGTGTGAGGGGATAATGTTGGGAAAGGGAAGAAGGGTTTTCAGGAACAACTATGAGGGACTCATGGACAAAGCCATGGGGAGGTGGAATCAGGCGAGGGAGGTGGGGATGGCCGGGGAAATGCAGACAAATAAAACAATTAAAAAGAAAAAACAGCTCCTTAAGCCTGCCCAGGGGGTTTTGCAGGTCTTCCAGGCTCCTGCAGTTGGTTGGGGGGTGGGCCCAGTTTCCCCTTTCTTCTGGTTCCAGCAAGGAAGGGGTCTCAGTCTTGGCTATAGTAATCACAGGTGCCCAGTTTCCATGCCCTCATGCACTGTGTGGGCCACACTCTCCACTCTGTACAGTTGCACCGGGCTGGCACCGATAAACCTTTGCACCCCTTTGATCAATCCGTGAGGTGCACTGAGTAGGAGCAAATCACATCCACAATCCTCACTCCTTTTTGGCCAGGCAGCTGCACAGACAAGGTCCCTGCCCAGCGCACCTCAGTTCCCCTTTTGAAAAAAGTCTCTGGGCACCACTGCCCCTTAGAGCCACTGCTTGGCTTTCTACACACTCCAACTCTCTGGCAAGTCCAGAGTCTATCTGAGTCACAGCCATTCTCAGCCCACCTCTTCTCCCAGCTCCAGATGCCTCCATGATCCACCTCCTGACCCCCAACCTTGCACTGTCTGGCCCTGTCTTGGCCAGTGACTGCCACACTAGCTTGTGTGCACTGCCTCTTTTTCCCTAGGATTTCAAGTCTCTCCTGGTGCTGTTCTTCAATTTCCCTGCCCTGTGAGGGGAGGGAGCCACTAGACTGCTATCACTGACCTCTGATGTCCATAAGGCAGCAGCAGTTTCTGGGGCCATACCCAGGGACTTTCCCTGTCTGCCTATAAAACCTCCTTACCACCAGTTTTGAAGCAGCTTCTGCACACTTTGGTTTCCACACTTCATATCAGTTAAGATTTTGTTGGGTGTTCACTTTGTTTTTCAGAAGATCAGCTAAGTGTCCCAGTTGGGTACACATGCAAGTGGGCATAGCTCCCATGTACTTCACTGCTATCTTCTCCCCTTTCACATATCTCCATTTTATAGCTGAAGAAATATTCTCAGAGAAGACAAATTCTCCTGACTCAGACACTGGTAACAGTGAGATTTGAACCCTGTCTGTGGCTCTCTCCACCCATAAGCTTGTGTCCCCCTGTAACTACATACATGCCGATTCTTCTACAATCAACTTTTTTTAGGTGCTATATGACATTGGGCAGCTCTTAAGGATTCCCGAGCCCTCATCTGTAAAATAAGAATGTGGCCTCTTTCTGCTTCAAGTGAAATATAAATATGAAAGTGCTTCAAGGTTGTTTTGGGGGGAAAACTGACATAGACAGTTTCGTTTTCTGTATAAAAGTTTTTTAAGTATTTTTTATTGATGATGCTATTATAGCTTTCCCAGTTTTTCCCCCTTTATCCCCCTCCACCCTGCCCCCCAACCCTCCAGCATTCCCTCACCCCCTTAGTTCATGTCCATGGGTTGTATATGT
>CM052543.1:79586279-79603688 GCA_028533065.1 Trachops cirrhosus | reverse complement strand
CCTCCCTTCCCCCTCCCCACTGAAATCCCTCCATGTGATATCCATTTCTCTGATTCTGTACCTGTTCTGGTTGTTTGATTAATTTTTGTTTTTGTTGTTTTTCTTTTCTTTTAGGCTCATTTGTTGATAGTTGTGAGTTTGTTGTCATTTTACTGTTTGTATTTTTGATCTTCTTAAATTTCTTAGGTAAGTCCCTTTAACATTTCATGTAATAAGGGCTTGGTGATGATGAACTCCTTTAACTTGACCTTATCTGGGAAGCACTTGATCTGCCCTTCCATTCTAAATGAAAGCTTTGCTGGATAGAGTTATCTTAGATGTAGGTCCTTGCCTTTCATGAATTCAAATACTTCTTTCCAGCCCCTTCTTGCCTGTAAGTTTTCTTTTGAGAAATCAGCCGATAGCGTTATGGGCAGTTCTTTGTTCATCACTGTCTCCTTTTCTCTTGCCACTTTTAAGATTCTCTTTATATTTAATCTTGGGTAACTTAATGATGATGTGCCTTGGTGTGTTCCTCTTCAGGTCCAACTTCTTTGGGACTCTCTAGGCTCTGGACTTTCTGAAAGTCTTATTTCCTTCACCAGATTGACGAAATTTTCTTTCATTATTTGTTCAAATAAGTTTACAATTTCTTGCTGTTGTTCTCCTTCTGGCACCCCTATAATTTGGATATTGGAACTTTTCAAGTTGTCCCAGAGGTTTCTAAGTCTCTTCATTTTTCTGGATTCTTGTTTTTTCCTTTTCATCTAGATGTATGTTTATTTCTTTCTTATGTTGCAAATTGTTCCTTTGAGTCCTGGTTTCCTTCCTGCCACTGTTGCTTCCCTGAATATTTTGCTTTATTTCACTTTGGGTATCCTTCATTTGGTTTTTCTTTTTTTGACCAAACTCAATCAGATCTGTGAGCATTTTTATTATCAGGGCCTTAAATTCTCCATCAGATAGGTTGGCAGTCTCCTCATCACTTAATTCTGAGGTTATGCTCTGTTCTTTCATTTGGGCCATATTTCTTTGTCTTGGCACAGCTGATAGGTTGTAAGGGGCTGGGGCCTTATGTATTCACTTGGGCAGGGCAACCTTCCTTGCTGCGCCGCGGTGCTGCCTGTGGGGGAGGGGCCAGAGAGGGAACAGTGAGGCTTGCCTGCTTGTCTCTAGAAATGACCTCTCACGTGAGGCTGGGAGTATCTCCCACTGCAGCAACCTCAGCCATAGCCCACAGTAAGCTCTGAGTCTCAGTCTTCCCCTTAAGTCAACCCCTCCCGTGTAGCCCACCAAGTTCAGCACCCAGCCCCACCCCCATGGTCTGCCCTGCATTGCCGAGGCCTCACCAGTCTGGTTGTTCTGGTTGATTTTTTGTTTAATTCCTTGGTTGTCAGAGTTCCATGCAGTTTGATATTCTGGCGCTTTTGGTCGTTTATTGATTTTAGATTGGTTTTCCTCCTTTAGGTTGTGCGAGGAAGCAAAGGGTTTCTACCTGTGCCTCCACCTTGGCCAGAACTCTAAAAGTTTTTAATTGAGACCGGTACATGTGGTTCCTTATAATGGTCTTCCTACTTTAGTATGTTCCGGAAAACTTCCACCAAAAAGAACTTAATTAAAAAGGCTTTCAGCTTATGAAGGTCCAAATAATTATAAGTGGTATAACTTACCATAATTGTTTCTGTAGTTGTCTTTCTTAGCTACTAGATGTTTATTTTCCTGAAGGCAGAAAATATCTTAGTCTTTGTTGTGTCTCCCAGTGATAACATGGTAGATTGTGTGAGTGCTGAGACAACTTCAGTACTTGTGAAGTAACACTTTTAGGTATAGGTCATATGATCAGCTTCCAGACAGGAGCCATTTAGAAGGATGCCCTTCTGGTGTTTCAGTTACTAAATATGATGGCCGATCTTTATAGATACCTCACATATATTTATGTAGGTATATCTATGCAGTTAACTTCCTGGATGTAGAATCACCGGGTCAAAGAGACATGTGCATTTAAAAAAAATTTTGATAGCCATTACCCTCCATATCAGATTCTAGTAATTCACTACCTGGAAGTGTGCAAGAATGCAGGTTTGTGCTTGCTCTTGCCACTATAGTGTATCAAACATTTTTATCTTTACCAGTGTAATAGGTATGTTTTTGAGTGTGCCACGACGTTTTATATGTCTAAAATCCATTTGTTGGAGGGAAACTGGACAGGCTTTTTGGGGGTGACAAAAATATGGAATTAGATGGTGATGATTTATAAATATTGCTTGGCCAAAAAGTTTGTTTGTTTTTCCCCTAAGATGGTTCTAGTAGCACTTAGTTGTCTTTAACTTATTTGAAACAATTTTGTTAGATTGTATTGTGACAGCTGTCATATCAGCATGCATTTTTTTAAAAACTTACCAGAATTGGTGAATTTTTGTATAGCCATTTTCATATTGAAGATGGAAGAAAATACGCAATGTTTTCAGCATATTATGCTTTATTATTGCAAGAAAGGTAAAAACAACTGAAATGCCTTAAAAGATTTGTGCAGTGTATAGAGAAGTTGCTCTATACTGATTGTATATGTGACTGATTGAACATGTCAGAAATGGTTTGTGGAGTTTCATGCTAGAGATTTTTCACTGATTGATGCTCCACAGTCGGGTAGACCAGTTGAAGTTGATAGTGATCAAATCGAGATGTTAATTGAGAACAATCAATGTTATACCATACAGGAGATAGCTGACATACTTTAATTAATCAATGAAGTTATTGGTAAAAATGAAAAATGTGTCTTTTATTTTATGGAAGAAAAAACATATGAACTTCTTGGCCAACCCAGTATACTAAAAGCCACTGAATTGTACCTTTTAAAAGGATGAATGTTATGGCATGTGAATTATACCTCAATAAAGTTGCTATTTTAAAAAATAAAACCCATTTCTATTTTTCTTTATGCACTCTAACTTCATTTACTTTGTTTTTCTATTCTTATAGGAAATTAGTTTTTGGTTTTTGTAATATTACATGTATTTTTCTCCAATTAGCCATTGGCTCTATTGATCTTGATTCCTTGATTTTGCTCTTTAGCCATGTAAAAAATTTGTATTTATGTATGGTTGGTCAAAACCTTTTTTTCTTTTCTGTTTAGAACTTTAAGGTGGTTTTTCATACTTTGAAAGGTTTCTCTTCAATATTTTATATATATATATATTTAAAGATTTTATTTATTTATTTTTAGAGAGAGGAGAAGGGAGAGAGAAAGAAAGGGAGAGAAACATCAATGTGTGGTTGCCTCTCACATGCTCCCTAATGGGGACCTGACCCACAACCCAGGCATGTGCCCTGACGGGGAATCGAACATGTGCCCCTTTGGTTTGCAGGCTAGCGCTCAATCCACTGAGCCACACCAGCCGGGGCCAGTGTTATACATTTTTAAATTCCTATGTTTCTTCTGGCTCTTTAAATTTTTGTTTTATTTTATTGATTCTAGAGAGAGGGGAAGGAAGGGAGGAAAAGAGGGAGAGAAACATTGATCAGTTATCCTCTTGCATGCACCCCAACCCAGGGCCAAACCCACAACCCTGGCATGTGCCTTGACCAGAATGGAACCGTGACCTTTTTGGTTTGCAGGATGATGCCCAACCAACTGAGCCACACTGGCCAGGGCTCTTATGGCTCTTTTATATTTACTTTTTAAATATTTAAATCTTTGACTCTAAATCTTTAGAATTTTGCCATATGTTGTAGAAAAGAGGCAGTAGCCTTTTTTTTTCTGATGATGATACCCAATTGACCCCCCCACCACACTATTTTTAAAAAATAATTCATTTTACCCCATCAATTTGAAATTCCATTTTTATTATTTCTTAAATTCTTTTATGTTTTTTGGATCTAAAGTCTGGATTTTAAATTCTGTCCTAATATTCTTCTCATATTCATATGTTACTACACACTGTTTTAATTACTTTAAATTAAAAGGCTGGTCCAGGTTTTACTGTTTAAAAGGTTTTCTTGATTATCCTTGATTATTTTTCCCTGAAGTGAACTTCAGAAGTGGGATTTTTAAGGTTTTTAAAATCCTATTGACCATAAAATCCTATTTTATGGTTATTGCATTAACAATTCATGAAGTTGATTATTTCATTCCTTTGCTGCTTCTCTTCTGTTTTGTCTTATGTTTGCTTGTGCATTCAGTACTAGTGATCACAGGAATTTTCAGCTTGCCTCCCTAGGCAAGCTTGTTTTGTGTAATGTGCATGTTTTAGGCATTATAGTCATAAGGGAAATTGGGTTGTATGGTTTTTTTTGCTTTTTTTTTATTACCGTGTTAGGTTTTATGATCTTAGAAATCATTTTTTTAATCTGTTGTGGAACAATTTAAATATCATTGGTGTTGCTCATCCTTAAAAGGTTTGGTGGTAGAATTCACCTGTGAAACTGAGTGGGGCTCTTGCTTTTGAGGAGGTATTTCTTAGTGATTTATTCTTCTCATGTAATCAGTTTTTTTTCTTTTGGAGCTAGTTTTGGTAACATGTTTTTCTTAAACTTACCTATTTTATCAAAGTATTTAGATGTATATTCATGAACGAGCCACAGTACTCATCTTATTTTGTAAGATAGAGTATTCTGTATCTTGTTTTGTGTTCTTTATATTGATTTCTTTGTTCTTTCTTACAGGAACAGGAAATATAGTGTTCATTATGGTTAGCTACCCAAAAGGAAAAGAGATTTTGGATCTGGTGCAAAAAGAAATTCAAGTCAAAATGACCATAGGGGTTGGCACCCGCCATGTACAGGAGTTCATCAGTGGTCAGTCTGTCATGTTTGTGGCCATCACCTTCATCACCATGATGATTATCTCATTAGCGTGGCTGATATTTTACTATATACAGCGTTTCCTGTATACTGGCTCACAGTTTGGAAGTCAGGTAATTATGGGTAACTTTTTATGTTTGCTTTTTCAAAGATAGTTTGTAAATGGTATAGTATGGTATAGTATATAATGGTATAGTATGTAAATGGATAGTATGGAAAGTATATATTTTCCATATATATTGCTTGAAGGGCCCTATTCGTATTTTCGTTTTCACTCATATGTAATTTAAATATTGATATGATTTTTCTTTTTTTAAAATTCTAAGGTCAATTTTTATTTCTACAAAAAGAAAGGCAGTCAAAACAATATAAAACACCTGTAAAGGTTATTACTGAGTGAGCTTTAAGTGGAGCTCGACTCTTCAAAGGCTGTGAGTCCAGAGGGAGAGGGGAGGCCGTTTTGTTCCTGGGCAGCCTAACCCACCCTGCTGCTTTGAAAGAAGAGGCCAGCAGGGCTCCGGTGACCCCAGAATGGTGCTGGCTACAGTCGAGTCCTGCCAGTTCCAATCCCACAGAGTCAAACTATGCTGAGGGAGGGCTGGCGTGGGGCTGCTGGGCTGAGGAGTTGGAGAGAAAGCTCTGTGGCACATTCAGATGGACCTTGCTGACAGGTGACCATGGAATTTCAAATGACATTCTGGCTTCAGTGTTGTCTGCAATGCCCAACACATCTTCCATATTGGCTGCAGGGAGGAGCACCAACCTTTGACCTCAGGAACCTCTCTGATGAGAAATTCCTTGCACAAGTGCAGTGCCCTCTGGCTGGCAGGCCCTCCCCTGGAGTGGCGGCAGACCTGATATTGCAGAGTTTTCCCAGGCAGGCCAGGCCATGCTGCAGTTCAGTCACGCACACAGACATGGGTTGCCATTTGATCCATGTTATTGTGGTAACATTGGCCAGGTTTTTACATAAGAGCTGGGCCTCCCTTTCACAGCTTTTTTTTGGGGGGTGGGGGAGGTGATAGTTTGCTTGTTTTTAAGTTTTTTTAAAAAGGATATTATAAATTGGAGCCAGTAGAATTTGAACAAACTGCCACATTGGGCAGTGCAACATGAGAGAAGAGAAGCCGCCAGACTGAACAGTGCTGTCTCTTCTTTGTGGAGGAGACAGGGCCCAGGTCCGGGGAAGTGAATGAGTGAAAAATAAACTAAATGCAAGAAAGTGAGAGTTACAAGGGCAGGGGACGAAAAGGAACCACAACATTTTATGTTAAATCTTAAGGTGTAAATGTAAATTGAAGATCTTGGATAAATTTGGACCAAGAAAAGAAACACCATTCTTTTAGAGTAGATTGAAGCAGTGATTTTTAAAACAAAGAGAGCAGAACTAAAACATCTTAAATTTTTAATCCTTTCTTTACAGGTTACCTAAAACCACTTTTGATTAAGAAAACTGTAGAAACTTAGTAACTGCCACAAGCAAACACAAGGCGGTGGCACGTGTCAGTTTTCCACAGAGTCCTGCTTTGCTAGGTGTCTGAATGCACTGCTCAGGTCTCTGCTCACACTTGCTGGAATCAATTGCGGCAGATTTTAGTCAACAGGTCGCTTTTCCCCACATTTCTTTGTAAACTCTTCAGGGTTCCTATACAATTTTTTACAGTCCTTAGAGTATTTTTCAGCTAGGTCAGCCCAAAGCAGGTGCTCGGGCTGGGGGGTTATTCACCAGTGCTATGAGGGACTGGATTACTTGGTCAGTTTTGGTTACTGGCTTCCAGTTTTCAGCACTAATTACTGGCAGACAGACCTGCCCCTTTTCATCGATGTTGGGGTGATAGATCTTTGTGTTAAATGTGATCTTCAGTGGTTTGAATGGGTACTCTGCTGGAAAGTTGATTTCCATTCTGAAGGCCTGCTTATCATATAGAGGGTTGTCAGGAACAATAAGCCCTTGCCAAGTCAGTAAATTAGCTTCATCTATCTGGCTGTTACGGAACTTTTTCATTACACATTTGCAGATCTTCAAGCTCCTTCATCAGCCTCCTGCTGGCCACCATCTTAGATCTGGTGATACGATTTTTCTGAAAATAACTTTTAAAATTAGAATATATTAAATTTTCTGTTCAGTGGGAAATTAGATATTTTTAAATCCAGGTCATTTTTTGCATGTTGTGCTCCTCAAAATATCCTCTTTGTCCTTTTCCAGACATAAAGGAATGACAAAAAGGCATGAGGTAGATGGAACATGGTTTTGTGTAAAAAGAGAACTCTGGGTCCTAAGGTGAGGCACAAAGTGGGAGGGGCTTCCATGTCTCCACTGTGGAACAACTTTAAAAGCTGTTTGTCTGCAGAGGAACTCTCTCTCAGCAACAGCAAACAAGGGGGTGGTTGAAGAGCCAGGGGCTTCCAACACAGACTTTTTGAATTTCACACTTTCCTCTGTTGTCTTGAAAAGTAACCCTTCCTGACTTTGGCAGCATTAGATAGTCATGTTTGGGTAGTCTTCCACTTGATGACTAGGAAACCTCTTTTCTTTTAAGGAAGTTAATAGATGGTAACCCTATCCTCAGCTTGTTACTTTCTTTCCAGTATTTAAACATACAAATTGGAATTGGGTTCTTGTTCAGATATGGAATTGAAAATAAGCATTGTTCCCCCCGCTTCCCCCAATTATTGTTTACATTCAGTATTACTTTGTAGTGGTTAGACAATCATACTTTATAAAATGTTCCCTTTGATATTTCCAGCACCCACTTGGCATCATACATAGTTATTATAGTATTATTGACTATATTTCCAATGCTGTACTTTACATTGCCGTAACTATTTTGTTAATACCAATTTATACTTCTCCATTCCTCCACCTTTTTCCAACTCTTCTCCACTGTGGCAACCATAAGTCTGTTGTCTATACCCTTGAGTCTGTTTCTGTTTTATTAATTCATTTATATTTTTCTTTAGATTCCACATATAAGTAAGATCATATGGTATTTGTTTTTCTCTGACTGACTCACTTGTGACAGCATGGGTAGATCTAGAGATTATTATGCTAAGTGAAAATAAGTATTCTTTATCATACGGCTCTTAAGTTGCTAGTCTGTATATTAAGACAAGTGGTAATATTTAAAGTTATTTTCATTATACTCATTTAACTTTGCTTTTTAAATGAAAATTTTTCTATAAGCTACCTTGTATTTTATGAGTTTTTAAAATAGTGATTTTACCTGAAATTTTCAATAACATAATTTTTTCCTACCTAAGAGCCATAGAAAAGAAACCAAGAAAGTTATTGGCCAGCTTCCACTTCATACTATAAAACATGAAGAAAAGGTAATATTTTTGTGTTCTTCTGTTTTGTTTTTGGTTTAGATTAGACTGTGTGCCTGTCTTTGTGCCTGAGTAATGCTTTCCAATCTGCTAAATTTACAGTATAGAACATGTGGAGTTCTAACTAGCTTGAGTTAGCACTGAATAATTTTATGTGTGTTCATTTTAAAGCAGGGTTGTCAGAAATAATTTTGTTGCATATGTGATGAGCCTTTCAGACATACAGTAGCTAGTAGCCATACCTGGCTACTAGAATTTAAATGAATTAAATTAAACTTAAATTTTAGTTCATCCATCACAATAGCTACATTCAAATGCTCAAATAAATCACATTGGCTAGTCACTACCATCCTGGACAGTGCCAGTATGTTCATCATTGAAAAAACTTCTACCTGTTAGTCAGACTCAGATGACTCTAAAGAAGATAAAAAGAGCCTTGACCGGTGTGGCTCAGCTGGTTGGGCTTCGTCCCACAAAGCAAAAGGTTATTAGATTGATTCCAGGTCAGGGCACTTGCCTGGGTAGTGGGTTCAGTTGTGGTTCAGGGTGCATGTGAGAGGCAACTGAGTGATGTTTCTCTCCCTCTCTCTCCCTCCCTCTCCCTCCCTTCCCCTCTCTCTGAAAGTACATAAACTCTTGAAAAAGATAAATAAAAAGTTAAAGTCTCTACCACAGACCCTTGAAAATTTAAATTCATCTGTGTTGAATCTGAGACTCTGTGTTCTTCCTTTAATTATAGGGAAAACATTTGTGGAGAAAGGGAGAAAAGGTGTTTTTAAAAGTAGTTTTTTACCAAAACAAACAAACATTTTGACATGGTCAACCTAAGACTTAACAGGCCAAAATTATACCAGAGTTGAAGCATTTGTAGACTAGGACAGATCCTGAATCTAGAACCTCAGGTTTGAGAAGGTTGATTCCTTAAAAGGAAAACAGTTGCTAATGCAATGAGTGGTATTTATTCTTTTAATAGTCTATCTTTTGTGCCATTAATGTTAATAATTGTGTTGATATAGCTGTGGGTTGATTCAGTTGTTTTGTATATAACTACTGTTCATGTCTGATTAGGTAGACAATGAAATTTTTTTTCTTTTCAGCCAAATTCTTTAAATACTCTTTTGATAGTGGTAAAAAGTAAATACCAAGTAGAAATTGTGTGTTTAGTTTTAGGTTGTACCCATATAGACTAGAACTCATCACTGTTTTACCCAAGGTACAGTGAGTTTTACCAAGGATATTCTATACACCCAGGTTAATACTCTCTCCTCTTTTTTTTTTACAGGGAATTGATGTTGATGCTGAGAATTGTACAGTGTGTATTGAAAATTTTAAAGTGAAGGATATTATCAGAATTCTGCCATGCAAGTATGTTCTTTCTACCTCCTGAGATGTTAAAAGGCTTCAGGTTTCCAGAGAAGAGTTTCATGTCTTCATGACATGAAGATCTTGCTATCGTAATGATCTCATGATCTTCTTCAGGAAAGACGTTTTCCAGTCTTCAAGACTCCTGTTTTATATAGCTTTAGAACTGCTTTGCTTAGGTCACTATAGGTGAGACGTATTGAGACCCATGATATATCTTTGTCATGGATGGGCTTTTAAAAAGTGTGCTATGTAAGGAGCAAGGAAACTGAAGCATGACAGGGGAAGGCCCTGGTTGAGGGCTAGAATAGGGTAGCAGAGAGGAGGTCAGGGAGGGCAGTGGTTTGCAAATGCACCCTAGGTTTGGGTTCTTCGGGGAGTTGCAAAAAACAATATTCTTCCCCTTACTCTAGGTACATTAGAGGCTTGGGGCTTTTTTAGCAATAGGAAGTTATATTTCCTTTTTAATAATGGGATAGTTTGATTACTTTTTTAAAAAATTGCATTGTTAGCAAACAGATGTACTAAATCTACAATATTAATATGTTTAAGTATAATCAGTTTTAATTATACTTCACAGCTATTACTAGCCAAGTCATGAGTTAATATAGGCAGGGTAGGGCAAAAGTAGGTTTACAGTTAGTTGCAAGTATGTAAAGCACAGTTTATTCCTATATTATTTATTTATTATTGTTTTATTTTCCATACAACTGAAAACCTACTTTTGCCCCATCCTGTATATAATTATGTTTGCAAGTATTTTAACATATATACAAGTACTTTATAGTAGATTGAATTCTTAGTAATGTGGAAGAAATGAATAAACATCAGAATAACAAAGGTTTCCTGAATAAAAATATATAATTTAAATATGTAGGCATTTATAGTTGGTTGGTGTGGTGGGTACTTAGTGAATGAGGTCAGTACTGGTTGATCACATCCTGTAGAAAATTATTAGAATAGAAAAGTATTTTTACGCTAGGTTGGTTTAAGAGAAGTCTTTCTGACTTCAATATGTTGTATAGGGTGCTGCACAGAGAAGCACCAGATATATCCTGACGGCTGAGCTGGGGTTTGTACTTGACCCATATAAGCACACGTGACAAGACATGTACACATTTCCTGGTTTCCTTAGGAATTTCAATATTTTTACTCCATTTTCTCCTGTGCTTTATTTAGTGAAAGACAAAAGATTTATATATCTGAGGAGAAACTAGAGTATATCTCCTGTGCTTTATTTAATGAATTTCCCAATAAGGCTAATGTGTTTCTTTTATGTTTTTGTAAAAATATTTCCTTTGAATGAATCAGTTTCAGTTTGAAGATGGAAAGGTCAAAACAGAACTGAGCTAGACTGTGTTACGTAATTAAGTACTGTTATTTTTAACTGCACCAGTAGATTATTGTATGATGAACAATTCCTAAGTATTTCCTGTCCCCAGCACTGTTGTAAAGAGTTTGTATGTGTTTACTCCTCACAAGAGCCTGTGGTATAGGTGCAGAGAAGTTACAGAACTAGTTCAAAGTCACATCATCGAGTCACACAGCTGATATATACAACTGGTATTTGAGCCTAATCTGTCTGGTCCAGCATTGGTACACTTAACTCCTTATCTTCATCCCATAAGAGCCAACAAAGACAAGTCAGTAAAAGAAGAAAATACATACATGATTTTTTTTTATCTGAAGGTGATAGGTGACTGGGACAGAAATATGTGGCACATACAAAAACACATGACAGGAAATGTGCTTTTTAAAGCCTGCAACCCAAAGGTGATTTCTTAATATTTGGTCTATTTCCATTTGAGACATTTTATAGACTTATATGCTCTCAGTTTAGTATTACTTTATTACTATTAGTTTACTGTTGGTTTACTTATTCAACATTTGTTCACAAAAAAAGGCTTTCAAAAACACATAAAAACATAATTTAGCCCTGGCTGGTGTAGCTTAGTGGATTAAGCGCGGGCCTGTGAACCAAGAGATCACAGTTCGATTCCCAGTCAGGGCACATGCCTGGGTTGCAGGCCAGATCCCAGCAGGGAATGCACAGGAAGCAACCATACATTGATATTTCTCTCCCTCTCTCCTTCCCTTCCCCTCTGAAGATAAATAAATAAAATCTTAAAAAAAACATAATTTAGCATAAGGTGAAAATAAACCATGCTGTTTTTTTGTGGAATGAAGGGGAAATTTCCCTGTAAGATTCTGTTTAACATGGCAAATAGGATGGTAATAACTTAGGGTAAGTGAATGTTGATTGGATATTATTTAACTTGTAATGAGAAGATAAGTTGGTAGAATGTGTTTTTTCCTTTATAAGATACAAACACTGATTTCACTTAATTTTTTAGGCATATTTTTCATAGAATGTGCATTGACCCATGGCTTTTGGATCACCACACGTGTCCCATGTGTAAACTTGATGTCATCAAAGCCCTGGGATATTGGGTTTGTTACATTTTTGTTTATATTCAATCTTTGCCCTGGTTCTTCCTGAGGGATGTGATGTCATCACTGACCAGAGGCAAGAAAGATAGACTAAATATTCCTTTTAACATTCTGGTTCTCTGAAGAAATTTTCTTCTTCATTAAATTTGAATCAAGACATTTCAAAAAAATTAATGAACTAAATTTGTGATTATACAATAACATGCTTGATGTTTTCTTAGAAAGTTTGTCATTACTTAGAGCAATATATTTTGGTATAGTACATTGCAGAATGTGTATGTGCTGGTCAATCTCATATAAACAGAAATTATGAAATGTTTGAAATGGAAGGAGCCCCAGATGTTTTCTGGCTCAAGGTGCACATCTTGCATATGAAGAAGTCAAAGCCAATGCTTTCTGACACCAGTTCTCTTGAGTCCTGGGTTTTAGAGTCAAATAGTATTGGGGAAATGTGTCCTGTATTGAATTTTGCTCCTTTAGTTTGATACTTAGATTGTCATAGGACCTTCCTGAGAAAACAGACACTAGGGCAAAGTGAGAGAGCACATAGTAGCAGCCAAGCCGTGTGCTGAATGCCATACACATTATTACATTTGCCCTTCACAGCCCTTTATGAGGTAAGTACTGCACTATCTTTATTTTGTTACTTAGAAACTTGAATTTAGGAGATGCTAAATAACTCATCCAAGGTCACGGTTAGTTAATGGGGAGTCAGTTTCAGAAACAAGTTTGTTTGCTTATTTCCAGGATCTAAGCTCTTAACTACTGTCCTACCCTAAAGGGGAGACAGAGAGAGAAGAAAACAGATTTTTCTACATTGTTCTATTTTTTATCATTTTTAGAGTCTTTATATAATCAAATTAGTATCTCAAAATATTCTTAATTAAATAGTAAATAGTTTTGGAATAAAGATCTTTAAAAGAAGTAATGCAAATATAAAATATATTTTTCTTCTTGCTAAGCATATTTTTAGTTTCTTCTAGTGTTTATTGTAGTTAGAAACTACATAGTTGTGTTTGTTTTTTTTTAAATAATCATTTTATGCCTCTTAAAGCCATAATGCCCCTTAAGGCTGGTAGGTCTACTTAAAGAGTTCTCTTACCTTCTAGCTTAGCATATCTGCAAAAGATAGTTGAGAGACCACTATCTTAACCCAACATAACTTCCTATGAATTACATTTTTCAGGTGTGAGTTCTGGAATGCTCTCATCATAGGTACAAAGAAAGGGGGAAGGGTCAGCATTGAAAAACTGTCTTATTTAAATCTCATTTGCTTTGATATCTAGAAAATTTGTCTTTTCTGTAGAATTCCATAGGTTTTAATAATGATGACTCTGTGTAAAATGTTATAATATGCTTTCTTAGTGAACTAGGCTCATCCCCTCTCTGCTCCAGGCAAGATGATGAGCCTTCCTGGGACAGCATTTTACACAGTAGAATACAGGCAGCTTGAGAGGCGTTTTCTTGGCAAATTTTTCCTTCTTCCTTTCCCTTCCATAGATATACTCTGAAGCTCATTTAAAGTAACTTACTTCACGAGTCAGTGATTTTTAAACCTGCTTGATATTTCTAAAAATTTGTATAAATGGAATTTCACTGACAGTATTAAGAGTTTAATCCTCATGAGTTTTGTTTTTAGAAATATAATTTATATATTGAAAATCAAGAGTCTTCATTTTACATAAGGTTGGGTTGTTTCCTTAGAATGTTAACTTCAGAAAGCTAAAAGGTGTATCCTCAGAAACCTTAATATCTTTTTAAAGAACAGAGACCTGTAGTAACTTTAAATCAAATTGAGTAATTAACTTGTCTTTAATTTTTTTAATCTTTTGACAAATATGCCACTTTCTTTCCATTGGCCCCTCCTCTGTTGGATTCCATAGGCAGTTATGATACACTCTCATGTAGTAACTATAACTAGTTGTCATTTCCAAGAAAATGTCCCCAGTAGGAGAGTAGTCATCTGTCCTTCACAGAAACATCAAAGGTAGACCTGTGGTTTGCAGCTGTAACCACTTTGTTGTGCTATTTATCACTGTTGTTTTCATTTGGCAAGCATTTATCAAAGAAATGCTGTTTAAGGTGCTGGATCTGAACTTGGCTCTGGGAAATGGGCTGGTATCGGCCCGGACAGCCATTTTTATCCCAAACACAGCATGGCAGAAGAGGCTGTAGGAGTGCGGTGGAAAGAGGGTTTTCTGTGCCAAATGCGTGTGGGGAGGGACAGGGAGCTGTTTTTAGAGGGGCATCTGAGCTAGATGTTAAAGGATTTGTCTGAGAAATGAGTAGTCTGCAGGGGTGTGAACATATGGGGTTTGAAGCTGGCAGGTAGTTAAGTTTGGCAGGTATTTAGAGAAATACCTGGAAAATACGATTAGGGTGGGCTGAGCAAATTTGAACGTTATGGCAACTCAACAAAATTTGGTGTGTGTTATGTCAGGAGTCATGTTCTGAGAGTGTTCATTACTGATGAGAAGGCTGGAGTATGTCACACAGTAGTCAGGAGATGTGGGGTGTTCCAGTACACAAGTGGAGCTTCAGTGGAAGCAGCAGGCCAGCATGCCCTTGGCCCTGAGAGCCCAGAGGAAGAGAAGGGGAAACAACAGTGCAGTGTGTTCACTTGAAGCAAAGGTGATGGTCTTGGGCAAGGCTCACTGTAAACCCACAGTCACCCCTCATTTCTCATTTCATAGGTCATCAGCAGTTTCACTTAATCACAACACAGCTTTGATTCTGGCATTAATCAAACAAGGTTTCTGGATAGCCCCCAAATTTTGAGACTTTTAATGTAGTAATCATCCTAGAGTCTCAGCCCTTTTATTATTTTATTTTCTTCTTTAAAGCAGCAGATAAGAGAGGGGGGAAGTTTGAGGCAAATTGACAGCTAATATTTCTAAGTGAACCAAAATAGAATCTGAAGCCCTGTGTTGTTCAAAAACCTTTATTTCTGAAACCCTGTCGCCTCACTGTAGAACAGTAGAACAGTTCCAGGCAGTGATTGCAACTCATGGCCAAGGCCAGAAGTGATCTGCAGCAGACAGCTAGACTGATTCCACCATCTGTTCAGGAAGGCAACAGTTTGTAACAACACTTCACTTTCTGTCAACAAATAGTTTAAACAGTGGCATTGCTTATATCAAGGGGAAAATGGTTTTTAGAATAAAAATGTTTAGGTCCTGGAAAGTTGCTTATTGAGAAGTAACTCATTGTCTGATGATGCTAAATAGAGAAGACATCAATGTGCTTTTTGGCATATTCTGTGGATAAGTAAACATTTTGTGTAAATTATGAACAAAAGGTGATAGATAAGCTTTGATTG
Organism: Trachops cirrhosus; assembly: GCA_028533065.1. NCBI lineage: Eukaryota > Metazoa > Chordata > Mammalia > Chiroptera > Phyllostomidae > Trachops > Trachops cirrhosus. The sequence continues at coordinate 79,588,450 of CM052543.1, read as the reverse complement.
TGTTAATTAGAAAAGACATTTTTTTGTGCTCTCAAGGGAGAGCTTGAAGATGTCCAGGAGATGCCCACTCCAGAATTGGCCCCTAGAAGTGTTTTGGCTGCAAATTTGAGTATTACCATACAAGACAATGACGGAAGTGATAGGAGTAATTCACCATCACCCTCCACTAATGAATCCATGCCACAGTGTGATGTACATTTTAAAGAAGATGCAAGTGAAAACACAGCCTTACTAGGTAAGTAGCTTGCAGATTATAAAACAAACTGACATTATTAATCATTGAAAGAAAATGAAGAAAAACATAAAGGAAATATCATTTTAATAAATATCTTTCAGAAGTTTTTGGTGTTTAAGGATGGGGAGAATGTGTTATTAGGTAACATGATTTATTTTCCTTAGTGTATGAAGTTCTTTCAGTATCAATGGGTACATAATTTTATTTTATTTTTTTTAATTTATTGACTTTGAAGAGAAACATCAATTTGTTGTTCCACTTATTTATGTATTTATTTGTTGATTTATACATTATTGGTATTGTACCCTGACCAGAGATTGAACCCACAACCTTGACAGATCAGGATGACACTCACAGCCCTTTGAAGCCACTTGCTTAATTGTTTTCTGTCACTCTCATAGGTAAAGTAGAGCAATTGTATTTTTAAATTATTGTGGAGATTACCTTCTTTTCATATTTGTCGGTCGTTTTTTTCTTTTATAAATTGTGTCATTCTTAGCTTATTTTTCTGTAGAGAAACTGATTTTTCATACTGATGCCAAGAGGACTTTGGTCTTTATCATATGTATTATATATCATCACCAGCACCCCAATTTCTGTATCCTTTGACTTTCTGATGTGTTTTGCTTAGATAGAAATTTTAAATTTTTATCTAATATTTGTGATTTTGCATTTTACATTTAAGTATTTAATCCATATAGTTTAAAGGGAGATTGAGCTAACCTGTTTTTCCCCAAGTGTTTAACCAATTATTCTAATATTATTTAGTGAATAACATTTATAAATAATATGTTTTGATATTTGCAAGACAACACAAATATCTTCATCTTTATTCTTTTTAAAAAACTTCTGGCCTGTTCTGCATTTTTTAAGATTAATTTTGAGTGTGGTAATTGTTTCCTTCATATGGCAGCCCTGATAGCAGGACAGTAAGCCCTGGCAGTAATGTCATTGAGGTTACACTACACGCCTAAATTTAATCTTCCTTTTATTTATTTGTTTCCTGAATTGGACCTAAGTTGCTGTATTTCTCTCATTTTTATTATTATACAGTTTCTTTATCTTCTAAGTTTAAATATGTACATAAAATGTAAATACAAGGAATTCACTAAAAATCACTATTAACAATTACTGTTTAAATAAAACTTGTAAGCAGTTATTATTTGAAAATGAATCTTCGTTACTTTGGAGATATCTGGTTTATTTACCCAGATTTGGAGGGAAAAAGGGAGTAAACCTTTTTCTTTCCAAATCTAGCTAAAATACTGTCTTGTATCTATCTCCCTTTGAACTTCCCATACAGGCAATATGGGGTTATTCTCATGGTCAGGTTTTCTTTTTTTTAAAGTATATTTTCAATTAAAAACTAACTTTTCCTGACTTCCGGCCAAGATGGAGGCATAGGTGGACGCACTGTGCCTCCTCGCACAACCAAGATAGGGACAACAACAATATAGAAACAAAATAAAAACCAGAACTGACAGAAAATTGAAGTGTATGGAAGTCGGACAACCAAGGATTTAAAAATAGACACTTTCGTCCAGACCGGTAGGAGGGGCGGAGTCCGGCTGGGTGAGGGACACGGAGCGGAGAGCTGAGCACCCGGGGCGGCGCGCAAGTCCGCAGCAGGCAGACCCTGGGCGCACAAGCAGCAGTGGCTGGTGGGCCCCGGCCAGGGGGTGGCGACCGGCAGACCCAGCGAGGCGGCCATTGTGAAGCAAGGCACTGCACGCAACTCAGGGTCCCAGCACCAGGAAATAGAGCTTTTAGTCACTGACTGAAAAGGAAAGTCCCACGGGGTGTACAGGCCCACCCACACCGGAATTGGTGCCAGAGGGGCCCGGTGGGCTTGCAGAAAGTGGCGGAAGGATCTGGGTTCCTGCAGAGGGCGGAGTGGGCGCTATTGTTCCTTCTTGGACCCCGCCCCCACATACAA
>CM052543.1:79544629-79585779 GCA_028533065.1 Trachops cirrhosus | reverse complement strand
CACATGGACTGAAGTAAAGGGGGGAATGTGGGTGGGAGAGGGTGTTCAGGGTGGAGGGGAATGAAGGGGGGATAATAGGACAACTGTAATAGCATAATCAATAAAATATATTTTAAAAAAATAACTTTTCCTGCAGTCCTCAAAATAATGTGAAATTTAATGTGGTGTTTCATTTGTCTACTTAATATATATATGTATTTCTCACGTCATTGTCCTTTTTGCCCAGGTCTACATTGTATTATTTAAGTGCTGCTAGAATATTACAGTAACTAGCATAGTTTTCTAAAGTCATAGAACATAGTCATAGTTTCTGCTGATTTCTTTTGCATTGATGACCTTCATATAATGTCACTGGTTTGAGTATCTTTAACTTTACAAAAGTTAGGTAGCATTTGCAAAAGGGCATTGAGATTTTTAAAGCCTCTGATTTCTTTCTTTTTTTTTTTTAAAGATATTATTTATTTTTAGACAAAGGGTAAGGGAGAGAGAAAAAGAGGGAGACAAACATCAGTGTGTGGTGGCCTCTCACACACCCACTACTGGGAACCTGGTCTACAACCCAGGCATGTGCCCTGACTGGGAATCACACCAGCTACCCTTTGGTTTCAGGTCAGCTCTTAATCCACTGAGCCACACCAGCCAGGGCTGATTTCAAGATAACAGTTTTCACTGTAGCTTAGAAATTCATGCTATTTTTATCTAGAAAAGTCAACTTTTCATAGTATATACTATTGGAGGGTATAATTCTAAAGCATATAATCATGGAATAACATCTTAATTTCATAATGCCATGTGGTTTCTTTTGATTTTTTATTTCCTGTTTTTGTTTGGATAAAATAAAATTATTTTGTATTCCATGAGCATTGATTGGTATAAAAGATGTAAAAACGTGTAAGTTTCTAAGTATTGGAAAATCAGCATGACTGGTTAACCTAGTCTCAGAAAACAAAGTCTTACCTCTTGGGGGGGAAGATTTTTTTATTGAATTCTTATTATTTTGATGTTGTCAAAGCAATGTCTAAAATATGAATTCCCAGAGGTAGTAAAACTTAATTAATTAGGACTTTACTGCTTTACAGCATGTAAAAACAAAAATTAAATAGAAGTTTAAAAAATTTTAGGAACTAGCTACTTCAGAGAGGAAAGCCTTGCTCTTTAAAAGGGTTGTTTGCTTATTTACAGTGTAATTGGAGTAGACATGAACATCTTGATACTCTGAATGAATGTGGAAACATATGTATGATTATGTGCTAAGCACTGCTTCTTAATACTTTTGATAGGCTAAAAACAGTTACAAAACTAGGGAGGTTAGCAAAATTGCATTTCTCACTAAACATTCTACCATTCATGTGTCCTTCCCTTGGTTCCAGATTATGAAGTTTTATTATTTACATTTCATTCTGTGAGTTGGGTTTATTTTCTAATAAACACCAAGAAGAAAATTGGACTTTTTAAAAAATTGCATTGCAAAAGTATTTCATTGGAACATTTAAGTAAATAGTACTTTCATTATTTTATTTAAAATAAAGTAACTTTTTATACTATTGAAATTTATTTGGAAAATCACTTTTATAATAAATACTTAAATGGTAAACATATACTTGTAGTATATAAAGTTTACAACAATGAGGGGAGGCCCCCAAAAAACAGAATTTATAAAAAATTGTATATTTATTCTTACATGTTTAAATTTCAGTCACCTTCAAAGCACTCTCCATTTAATGTAATACACCTATCAAGATACTTTTTCCACTGCTCAAAACAGTTTTTGAACTGATTGATTTTGATGCTGAAAAGTGCTTCTGCCATTTTTTGTTTCACCTCTTCCACATCGGCAAAACATTTCCCTTTGAGGACTTTTTTCATTGGGTGAGATTGGGTAAATAGGGATGATGATGCACAGTGGTCATGCCATTTTTGGTCAAAAACTGCTGAACACTCAGCATGGTATAGGAAGGTGTGCTTGTAAATCACCCATCGTGAAATGGGCAGACACGTGAGTCTTCAAAATTCACTGAAACTGAACGTAGCCTCTCACAACAGTGCTAGCTGGCACACTGACACAGTTGGGTTCCTAGAACACTCAGCTAGCAGGGGAAGGCTGTGTACTACGAGGGGCCCAGCCTCCAGAAGATAATTCTGGGTTTTGGGGGTATCCCCCCCTCATATATATGTTCTAATTTTTCATCCTCAGGCATTGTATTATACACAATGTTACTATAAAAATAAACTTTAATTTTCCTGGTCTAGGCAGTATTTGATAATCAGTATTGTAAGTGATATTGTATTTAATTATCAAATAAATTCCAAAACTTAATTTTAGTATCCACATTCCTAGAAACTTTGAAAGGGGTATATTTACTTCATTAAAACCTTTGTATAAGTCTTTGAATGCTTGTATTTAGAATTTAACTTGAGAAGATAAATTGGAATGTGTTTGAATGATAGTGTTTGTTCTAGTCTTAAATTAATACCAAGTGGTATTAATTTTGAAATACCATTTTTGAAATACAATTTTGAAATAAATAGTGCTGCAATGAAAAAAAACCTGGCCGGCTCTACATTCTTTAAGATTAATCTTAAAATCATTTTGCCAAATAAAAGAAAGTCCCATCAGAATTTTTATTGTAATTGAATTATTTTATAAATTATTGATGCTTCTGATTTTTAAATTGGCCATCCTGGAAGAGGAAATACGTTTTTCCAAATTTGTAATATTCAAACTGAATCAGTTTCTTTTCTTTTTTTATGTTTAGGATCTGTGAGGCAAAGACAGACATATTAGAACTTAAGTTTTAAATGGGTACCTGGGAAGAAAGACTGCACTGTAGAAGGAAAGGAAGGCTCTGCATTTCAGAGAATTATAAAGTTGGGAGGTCGATCTCTTGTAGACATTCTTTTAACTAACTCTCTAGCCTCCTGCTTGGAGTAAAACCACCTTACAAGGCAGTGCCTTTGTTTATACACAACTCTTATTTTTAGAAATTCCATTGTGTTGAGCCACAGTGCATACCAATGTAACTTATGCCATTGCTTGAAGTCTCCAGAAAGGAAAGGAAATTTGCTTCTCTAGTACTTGGCCACCCCTGAGATATTTAAAGACAGATAAAACTTTTATCCTGACTAAACATCCTTCAAAAGTGGTCTTCTGCCTTGGCTGTTGCGGCTCAGTGAATTGAGTGCTGGCCTGCAAAGGATCACAGGTTCAATTCCCAGTCAGGGCACATGCCTGGGTTCCAGGTCAGGTCCCCAATAGGGGGCACATGAGAGGCAGCCACACGTTGATGTTTCTCTCCCTCCCCTCCCCTCACTCTAAAAATAAATAAAATCTTTGAAAAAAACAAAAAGTGGTCTCCAGGTTTTTTTCTTCATTCTTGTTACCAGTAATGCATTAGTTTGTCAGGGTCCTTCCTCAAATGCCCTCTTAACCTAAAATAATATAATTTCAAACAACAGAAATAAAATTGTGTAAAAAGAAATTAGGTTACAAATAACAATGGTAGATCACTCACCAGAGAACGTGTTTCTCTGGTTAATTTTCCTTCCATTGTCCAGTTTACCTTGCACTTAGCTCTAATGTAGGTGAATTCAAAGTATTTGGTTCTGCATTTAAGGAAGTATTCTATTTTTAAAAACCTTCTGTGCTGAAATTATTTTGTACTCCTTTGCTTAGTATATTAGACTTTCAGGATTTGAATACCAGATTTTCTTCCAAGGTACTTTCACCTCTCTGTGCCTCAGTTTCCTCCTCTATAAAACGGGAATAATATATAGTGTCTACCTTGGGTCAATACATATTGCCTGATACAAGGTAGCTATTGATTTCACGGGCAGTGACCTTAACATCACCACCACCAAAGCTACTTGTTTTACTTTGGAAACATACTCGAACACCAATTTGGATGGCATCATATTTTTATTGCACCTTGCTGATCAGATTAATGTTGATTAGGCTAATACTAGAAAGCATCTCATACTACATGTGACTTGACTATCTGGAATGGGTTGCCATTTTTACACATAAGTTTTATTTAAAATTTTTTTGTAATTTGTTGCTTGAATTACAATCTCTGAGTAATAGTGTTCATTTAATTGAAGTTCAGAATATGCCAGCTGACTAATGTAATGGTTTTTGTCGCTTTGTTGTAGAAATGGGCAGGAGCAACCTTCAGCACACAGGACCCATCTCCTAACGCATTAGCCACTGATAGCAGCATGGACAGAACTTTGAGTCGAAGGACATTTTTTTTTAATTTAGCACATAGTTTGTATATTTGAAAATAATGTACATTCTTTTACCTTGCATGTTCTGATTTGATATACAAAGGACTAAGATATTTAGAGACTTTTTGATTAGTGTCATATTTACCTACCAAAATGTTTCATTTACAATAAATAAGGTTATTCCAGACTATTTACAGAAGAGACAACTAGGGAAGGCATGCTAATGTCAGGATGGGCAGTGTTTCTAAATACTAGACTAGCTACTATGGTACTATATAAAAAAATTAATCTTGTCTCTCAAGGGTGGTTTTATACTAAGCACACTGAATTTAGACTAGGTGAAACAGAACTGTGTAACTAAATTCCGTAAATTGATCACATTGATTTTCCCTAGAGAAAAGACATTTTTAAGAACATTAAACTTGTAAATAAGATGAAATCAACATCTTTCTGGCACGTTGGTATTATATATAGATTTCAAAACCTGAGAACACTTTTTCATTGTTGTATTACCTAATGTGTTGTGACACTTTGATGGGAAGTTTGTTCATTTTTTTCAACAAATAAAAATACTAAGAATCTGTATTTCACATGAGCATTAAGTTCTTCATTGCCTTGTTAGGAAATCAAGTAGACAGAGACTGATTTTCTTTGTAAATGATGAATGTAATAGATTGGTTCTGATTACAATTTAATATTTACAATTAAGAGAGTGAAGGATGGAGACTTTTTTATTGTTGTAACAAAATAAACAAGTAACCAGTTTTATTAATTTTAAACCAGTCTTAGTGACCATGACCTTGTTTAATCATCTTTTTAAAAAATTTTGTTTACTGTTCTTGTAAGTGAAAGGAACACGCAAATATAAAGTATTTGGAGATTAAGTTATACAAAGTGATTGAATAAAGACACACACCCTGCTTTTCTGTCACTTTGTTGAGGTGGAAGTTGAGGAGGATGAGAGAGAATTACTTTTATTGCTATTTTAGGGAGAGATTTGTTGTCCCACTTATTTATGCATTCATCCGTTCATTCTTGTATGTGTCCTGACTGGGGATCTAACCTGCAACCTTGACATATTGGGATGACACTCTAAACAAATGAGCTACTACTCCACTAGGGCCGAGTTATTTTTTAGAACTTGAAATTGTAGTCATTCATTGTTTTGTTTCTAATCTAGTTACTTATGTGTATCTTTTTTTGTGTGTGGGTAAAAATGTTTAGTGAGAATATATATTTTACAAAATTTAAAGAATGTATTCTTAGAGCTGTATCTGAGATACAAAGTTTTAGATAGCTTATTTTTTTCAAACTATTTACCACACTTTGATTGTAGCCACACATAGTGAATTGAAATACTTAATGAGTAAAGTTTTTTACTGAAGTAAACTCTGGCCAGATATCAGTTTGAAGAGCTATTAAAATAGAAAATGAGTTGTACTTTGAACTCTCATTTAAACAAGCAGCCTCAAAGTACGTTTTTATAATAGTCACCTTAAAATCTACCTTGTCTGGTTCCTTGTGAATAGGAAAAATGTGTCCTTGGTTTTATACCAAGTAAACCATTTCCTTTATACTTTAAGAAACATACTAGGGAGAAATGCCTTAACAATTTTTTCCAGTAGCCAATGAACCTGACTTCTAACAGGATAGTTAGTATAAGTTCATAATCAGGGACCATCAGACACAGCTTTCCTTAATTCAAAAGTTTGAACACTAAATTATGAACAGAAGAGATTATAAAAACTGGCGTTTCATCTCTAGAAACACATCCTTAACAGCAGGAAAAAAATAGAAGATAAACTCTTCATTCAGTACTTCAAAAGGAACAAGTTTTCTTTGGTAGGTATTTTTAAAGATGAAAATAAATAGGAAAGGAGTCAAATACTACTAGAATTTGAGCTAAAAACATAAAAGTTGAAAAATTGCTGGGAATATGGGGAATATAAGTGAAAAGAGTATACTAAATCAGATTATTATTAATGGCAGTATAATCATTTTCCTTCTAATAATTGTGATAAAAGCTGTTCGTTCACAAATAATGTAGAGAGTTTTAACTTTGAAAGTTGGCAGGTGGCCTATGAAAAAGGCCGTATGTCCATGAATGTGAAGCATCCAACGTGGTCCCCTGCCTGCCCATGTGCTGCTTTTGGGTGCCCCTTCAGAAACCAGGAAGGTCTGGAGGAGAGGTGTGGAAACAGCACCACATCAGGTAATCCCTCCGCATGCTCTTTTTAGGGATCTTGACTATACAAAGCCTTTCCAGAAAGCTTGCTCCCTGTAGTTAACTGAGGAATGATGACAACAAAAGGCCGAATTGCAGTGCTTCCATCAGCAGTTTGCTCTCTCTGTGGGTGCACCATGACAAAATATCCTGAAGCGAACCATTGGTCTGACCTCAGTAACAAGGTGGAAGCTTCATGCCTTGGGCAACCTTTCCAAGAAAGGCCCCAAATAGCTCAGGTATTTTAAAGGAAGAATAATCAGTGAATCTTGGACAACACTAGGCCTTAAATGAATAATAAAGGCCTCTGTGTACTTTGCGATATACTAGCTGACTCAAAGACAGCTGGAATCATAACGATAATAAACCTTCGAGAACAGGTGTGCGCCATCTATCTGGATGAAGGACCCAGTGTAACCAAATTTCCCAGTTAAGATAGCTTAATTTGGCAAGTTTCTTCTTTTGAGCACACTCACGCTTATTTGTTCAGTGAAAGCTGAGATTAAATCAGTATGTATTTATTACTACCTAGAACGTGAGGGAATTGTATATATGTACAATTTATTATTAACTAATATATTAGTTAAAAGAGTTTCCTTAGGCTTGATGTAAACCCTACTTTGTGATTTACAAAGCATAGGATGTTGGTCTGAACCAAAGTGAGTCTTGTGGCATAAAATATGTTGTGCTTCTGTGACACAGTCACCAATTAGAAAAGCCACCTGCACCTGTCCTAGTTTTTGAAGTTTTAAAAATACTTAACAAGCATTTCACTTTCAAAAACACTGATACGTGTATTAGTTTAAAAGTGAAATTTTTAGTGTCATAGTCATACCACTAGAAATTGACAAAGTATTAACTTGTAAATTGAGAAAACTATTACATTAATTTGAAAGTAATGTAACACTAAAAAGTCAATCCAATCTTTTTTGATGAGTTGTAGGTTTGTCTATTACAGGCTAATGAGAAAATCTGGGGACACCATTGCTTCTCTGCACTGATTGCAGCATTGTTGAGTCCCAGGATTATCCCAGTGCTTTTGGAAGTGGCTTGGGGTTTTTCCTGAAAACAGCAGTGACTACAAAGAGGAGATAGAAAATGAAATCAGCAAAAATGTCTTTAGGTAGAAGATGTAAGAATTTTAATGAATGTGTAAATAGGTCTTCCATTCATTAGTTTTCCAGATACCCTTAAAATGTGATCTTCAAGGGATATCACTGAAAATTTTATTTACAATATTGAGTGGGGCAAAAGTAGGTTTACAGGTGTCATATGGAAACTACAGTAATTAAACTGTTTTGTGTACCCAGAACTGTAAACCTACTTTTGCTCACCCTGTAGGTATGTAATCCCTCATTCTCCATGGGAAGGTGAATCATTACAGAATATATAAGATGGCGTGTGCTGCTTAAAATTACGTGAAAATATACTCAAAAATAAAAAGTGATAACCATTTTTTATACCATTTCTTAACATGGTTTAAGTGAATAATACACTGTTAAACAAAACTGTTTGAAATAGTTATATTTTAGGATCCCAAACATTCTTTTTGAAGTAACTTCTACCTTGTTAGTGTTGTTGTCTTCTTTTTAACAGATGGTTTGAAGATATTAAAGCAAAAAACTGGAACTAGAAAATCTGGAGAATTCAAGATGTTTGTTTTAAGACAAAAGTTAAAGTGAACTCATCTGAGTACACTTAAAAGTTGATTGCACAAAAAAAAGAAAAGGAAGTAAAAATCCACGGAAAGTTCAATGCAGTTACTGAATCCTAGGATTATAGTTCATTGTATTTCAGGTAAACTTTCCTCTGCTTTTAAACCTGTTTAATGAAGAACCTTTTGCTGATGTTCTAAATATAAATCTTGAATCAGGTTTATGTATTATGTTCTGTAAGTATAACTACTATTCTCTGTAAGCTATTTTAAATAAATTTGAAAGCCTTTCCTCTTTCAAGAAAACACCAATATTATGATCTTGAGATGATCAGCAGCCATCACAATGATATTCAGAGTCCATGTCTGCGAATTTGCCTAAAGTTTATTTGTAACCTGAAAATCAGTATGGGCAGTACTTTTGCAGTTGTTTGTGGACATGAACAGAGCAGTGAAAATTCTGAGTTGCATGACATACATGCTCCAGTCGAGGAAGATTCTTGTTTCAGCTCTCAAACTGTCAACATGTGACCTTTTCATGGTCTATTTACTGCCCCAGTTTGTACTTTTTGTCTGTGGTTTCACATTTTAAAATGGTCCCCAAGTAGAGTGGTTAAGTGCTATCTATTGGTCTCAAGCACAAGGTTGTGGTGTGCCTCACAGAGAAAATGTATGTTAAGTAAACTTTGTTCATGCAAGAGTTCCAGTGCTACTGGCCATGAGTTTAATGTTATCAGAGAATCAGGAACCTAAGGAGGGTTGCATCCAACAGTGGCAAGTGGTTGTAATTTTGCCATTCCAAAAGTATTTTTGATAATGAACCTTTTCCCCCAAAGCTAATATGCAAAAATAGTGATGCCCACTTTAAGGTATTGAGAGAAAATCAAGTACATTGCCATCACTTCAGATGTCTGATGGTGCTCCTCTGTTACATCAGCTTGGGTCCTTACTTTAAGCAAATATACTTATAAATCCCTTACTTTTATAAGGTTACCTAAAATAAAATTTGTTGTAAATCTAGGAGTACTACTGTTTTGCCAATATTACAAGATTGAAACTTCAAACAACTAGGCTTGGTTTTCTTAAACTTTTGCTGATGATCAGACTGGAAGGTAATTCCTATTGAACGGGTTACTTCCTTATAAGTATGTGCTTGTAAATATCAGTGCATAAAGAGCTTTTCAATTTCTTCAAGAAAACAATATTCAGATAATACAGAATTTATAAAAAAGAACTTTAATGTAAGGCACTGTTGTCCAAAGTTAAATGAGTGATGACAGCTCCACACGATGCCCTTTTGCTCTCCTACTTCTCAAGTGGTATGCCTGCCCCACCACAGGCAGAAGAGTGCAGAGCCTACTCAGTCAGCAGTTTTACGTGACAGTTCCTCAGTGATGGGATTACTTCCCAAAGCACTGACTGTCTCTCCTTAAAACAAAAAATGACTATCTTACACTAATAACAGAAGAACTAATGAACATCATAAGGGGAAAAAAATCCTGAAAACTACCAGCTGATCTGTTAAGTCCTCATAATAAGAAAGGATAAAGTTACCTGTTCTTGGTTCAAACTCTGCTTAATGAGAAGCTAAGAGTTACATGCATAAATAGGTTCAAGGATCAAACCTCTGTTTGCTGCATGATTCAAAAACACTCAACTGATTTTACCACAAGGGCACTACAACAAATTCTTAAGAATGTCTTCATTTACTTTCATTAAATACATCTGACATTAGAACCTTAGGAAAACTGGATTCTTAATCAGAAGCCTATAATTTGTTTTAAACAAAAACAGGCACCTTTTTAGTATTAAAGAGCTCATCTACTTTTTTGCAGTAATTTTGTTTGGATAACCATTCCTTCTGTGTTCAGACACCTAAAGACATTTTTCCAAGTTCTTAACCACAGATTCTTCTAAAGGGAAGTAAAACTGTTTTAAGTAGTTCACATGTTGTTTATGTGTGATACACCAAACAATCCAGTCAGGGTTTAACAGTTTTAAAAAATGAATTGCAGTTACAGCTGAACAATGAATGGGGTGGTTCTGATAGGGTATTATTTTGACATTTTGGTCTCAGAAGGTGTTTCCCCCGTGTCCAATGTCTTCAACAACCGGAAAAGGCCAGCAGCTTCTCGTATCCTACTGAACTCAATACAGAATGCCTGCACTTCTATAAACAAGTCCTGCACATTAATAATTTTGTTACGGATCAAGGATTGGAGAAAGACACACACAAGACGCACCAAACGATTCTGAAAAAGAGAAAAATTTTAGTGTGCCCATTTTCTTGGCAGATACTTATAAAATTTACTACAATTTCTATTACTTACCTGCATATATTTATCCTTAATTTGTTCACAGGTAGAGATGCAATTTGATATATAAAGGTGAATAAATTCAGGAGGTAGATCAACAGCTGTTGTCAGTCTGTTTCATAAAGTTAGAAAATTAGGGCTGTTCATTGTATTTGCTAATATTAAGAAACATTGTTAACCATAAAATACAAAATTTCCTTTGGTCATTTAGTGCAAACTTCTGATATATGACCTATTACCTAGTTTTAAATATACTTAAGCAAATAAGCCTAAGAGCCACACCCATTTGTTAACAAATGACACTTCCATTTTTTGTCCATGCAATTCTTTGAGCACAATGTTCCTGTGTGTTCTTGAATCGTAATGGGGAGTTCTTATCTCCCAAGCTCTAATAGCCTTGGCAATGACTGTTCATTTATTAAACCCTAACTACACGTAAGTGCTATACAAAGCAGTGCCTCTGAAGTAGGTGTAAGTTTACTGACTAAATGGCATAATATGTAACTAAATGCTAAAATGAGGCACTTGCAAAGAATAATACTGTGTGAAAGGAATTGGGAAAAATCTTAAAAGGGCAAAGAACTTAAATTGACAACTCAGGAGAGAAGTATAGGATATGAGTAAAGCTTGGAATCAGGGATTAGCACAACACCTTCAGGAGCACGGTGGGCAAGACCTGGGTGGAAGTTAACAAAAGGCATGGCATGCTGGCAGATCAGTTTAGAGTCTCAAAAGGGGAAGGGCTGGTATTTTTCAAAGGATTCTATGGAATGTTTTAAGAAATAAAGATGAAGTGGGAATTCCATGTTCATTTGAAGGTATGCATGCTAACTATACAGTATGAATTCCCAGAAGAAACTAAAGTTTGTTTCTAGAACTTTATCCCATAAGTCACTGATGAACTAGTGTTCCAAGGAAACACTGCCATAGGCTGCTGTGGTCACAGTTGTTTCACACTTATAGCTGATGCTCTGTGATTTGGGGGGTGGGGCAAAAAGAGCAGAAATTGTCCATGATGAAATTATTGATAGGAAGACATAGTTATTCTTGGACTAAGTGCCAAATGTCTGGTAGATAACAGCTCCTAGAAGAAGGTGGTTAAGAGGAAGAAGTGAGCTCTCAAGAGCTTTCTCAACCCAAAGGATTTGACAGAATGCAGCCCCTAAAAGAAGAGTAAGTCTTAACAGTAGGGGAAGAGTCTTGAACAGGGAGAAGACGTAAATGAAGTAGCATGTTTTAAACCAGCAGCTACATAGTTTTGCCAGTGACAAAAAATAAAGTTGAAAAGCTCATGCGCTTCTTTTCCCACTCCAAAAAGGATGCACTCTCTTATATTTGGGATCATCTGTTTTCAGCTAGGCTTCTTTTACCAGTTGATTAACTTGAAAGGATATATTTTGTAGTACAACTTCAACTAGGTTATAAAAAATAAACAGGTGTCAAAAAGTTTGTTCTAATTGAAGCTCAGTTGCTTGGCATTCAGAATGGATTTCCCCATGCAGCGGAAAGACCATATAAATATAATTTAGCACCCCAAACAGGACACCACATGAAATGAGGCCAAGAGAAGCCTAATTTGGGATTACTCAGACAAACCTGTACATATGGCTACCCTTTAGATAAACACCTTCATAAAATAGTAGGCTACCAAGCTAACCCCCACAAGCCTATTAAATCCACAATTTACCTAAAATGTATTTTTAAGGAAAATAGTATAAAATGGGAAGACACTACAGAGAACATCAGAAAGGGAATGTATTATATTCTTCTGACAGTCAATGACAACAGAGTAAGGAGAGTCAGAGGTTGGGAGAACAACAGAGCAAGGACTTCTATGATGACACTCCCAGAATTCTTGCAGCTCCTAAAACCCATACTTTCCCATGATGTAGCTGTTAGTCACTAACAAAAAATAATGTAATATCTATTTGTATAGAAGTAGAGAATATACAACTATATAAAAATACATTTGATTAATTAATTATGTCTATTAATGCTAAATATATGAAGTCCTACCTACCTTCTGGGTTCTTTCCTGTGAATGCTAAATTCACATATAAACATTAAGGCTCAGATTATTTATTTAATGGGTTTTCTTAAGCTAACAAGATCATAAAATATTGTTGCTAGTTTTTCTCTCCTAGTCATGTAATCAGGATCTACATACCCCCACGTTTGGTTATGTGTAGGAACTTACCGATTTACAACTTCCATGGAATGTAAAGACATATCCATATTGACCAGGACTGAAAAATATTCGGTGATCTGGCTTGATTGCATTAACTTCAGCAACATTTCTATAGCGACTAGAGGGTTATTTTCCACTAGGTCAGGAAGTTTGGCTGGAGTGAGGCCAATATGATAAACAAGTTTGGGGTCTTTTTCCAACTCACCAAGGAGCTAATACAACCAAATTTTTAAAAAGAGAAAGAGGTTCTTTAGTCAAAGTAGACATTCTGTTTCCTGCATAAAAAAATTTGTATTTTATACAAAAAGCTATAAAATTACCTGCATTGAACCAACTTCATAAATTTCCCTGAAACCCATGTTCATAACAACTTGATATTTTTCAATTTACATTTGAAGTATAAAAATATTAAAATATAAACATTTTTATGACAGTTTAGAAATATGCCAGTGATGCCTCCTGGGCATTAAACCAGACTCAGTATTGTCCAGTTGAATAAAATACTGTCTGGATTGTAACAACACTGTCCTTAAGTCCTTTGTGGGTTTCTTTTTCTGTCATCTGATATAACAAAAAATAACTTTAATTACCAAGTAGTTTTTCCAAAAAGCACAGACCCTAGAGAACTGAGAAGCATCTGAAACAACAGAAGAGCCCAGCTCCAGTTGGGGAAGAGAAATTCCTGAGAAGGAAGCAGGATGGGAAGAGGGAAATCTGTACTACAACCCATCTGTTTGCAGTATTTATGGTTCAAGTCGCATTCACACTGTAATTCAATGAGATGTCCTCAAAAACAATTATTCCCACCAAATAACTACTTTTTTCTTTAAAATTTTCTATGTTCTTTCCCCTACCTACTTATATGTACCACAGTGCTATGTTTTAGGATGGCCTAGTAAGTAACGTGAACTACAAACAGCTATTTTCTTGACTTTGAAAATAATATTTTTGGTGGTAAACTGCACTGGAGATGTCAACATCTGACAAGTTCTAATATGAAAGCATGTAATCAGAATAAAACTCACCAACCAGAAACCACCTACAGGGTGTCCTTATCTTTTCCAAGAGGAGTCTTCTAATTGGGCAGCAAGGGCTAGTTTACCTTACCTGAGCCTTTTCCTCTTCCAAAATGTTAATAAATCCACTTACCCTCAGTAGAGTTACTGTCCAGTTTCAATGTAACAATGTACATAATATGTCTAGCTGACAGAGAACATGAGCAAAATGCCAAAAAAGAGACCCATCCTATCTCTCCTCCCAGAGTCAAACTGATCCCAAAGAAATATTCATACATGTTTAGTCCTCAGACTTCTTGCCCCACCACAGTGGGAAGGGCAGAAGAGAGCTTCAGATATCCCAAAACTCTGGATCCAAAATAACAGCCTACTGTTGGCTTCTGTTAATAGTATCATTTTATTGGTCATTTATCATGTTATGAAAAACAAAAATGCTTGATGGGTTAACAAAAAGGTTTACCTGTGTTTGTTGAGGAGAAGATAGGGGGCTTTTGAAGGCTTTGGCCATTATTCGCTTGATCTCTACGCCTGTGCTATTCTTAACACACATTGACTTATCCCACTGAATCAAATGGTCAGGCTCTGTTGGATTTAGCCATGCCAGCTCATCCTCACAAAGATGGAGTGGAGGTGGTGGACGAATAAACTCTGGCCGAAAGTGGCCTGTAAAGGAGAGGAGTAGTAACATGTGACTGCTTCTGTCAGCAAGCTAACACCTATACACATCTGTATACATCTCACACATTTTACTTAATGAAGTACAGTAGCACCCTTTTATAATAAGGATGACATGATAAAACAGAGATTTCAAAACCAGAAGCACAAGGCATATAGAAAGTCAAGGTTTTATTCACAATACAAAGAAGAAAATGAAACACTAATAGAACATTATTATGCCAGAGACCAAATCTGTATATTTTTGGAGAGGAGAGGAATGTGTTACCATGAGCTGACAGCTTTCCATTCAAGCATGATTACCACTCAGCAACAAAAATACACAACCTACTATATTGGTAAAAGTCTCTTCATGGGAAAAATGAAATACTATTTGATCTCACTCATCTTATTCTTAGTTACCACTATTTTATTCAGAGACCACTATGATTTGTATTAGTTCTAGCTCTGCATCTTACAACCTTGAAGTGGCAAATTACATGGGGATGAAAAGTCAGGGGGGAAAAAAGTATTGGTAGACTTGACATTTTCAAATAAATCTGAGGACTTCAATAAATTCATAAATACCATATTCACTTTCATAAAACTGTACAACAGGAAAATAAAGTTACTCAACACCTCAACTATTTCATAAACAAGATTGATCCCTACGTTAGAAATCCACTAAAATAAATCCTGGCTTGGACTTCTGCTATACAAGTTTCACACCTCTGGTTTCCACATAGGGCCTAAGATGACTTGTCTCTATCATGGATCCTAGCTCCTGCCAAATTTGAGATATATTCTATTGAAAATGTCTAGCTAAGAATTAACACCTTAGTTTACACTACACTATCTCTTCTCTTACATCACCAGAACTAGCACCTGAATCTTTTTCATGAGCACCTACTTATACTGGGTTGACCAAAAAGTTTGTTCAGTTTTCCCTATATGCTGACTCTAGCAGTGCTTAGTTGTCTAACTTCATTTGAAACAATTTTTGCTGGATTGTATTGTCACAGGTGTCCTATCAGTGTACATTAAAAAAAAAAAAAACTTATCAAGTCCTGGCTGGTGTGGCTCAGAGGACTGAGTGGTCTGTGACTGAAAGGATCACAGGTTTGCCTCCTGGTCAGGACACATGTCTGGGTTGCGGGCCAGGTTCCCAGTAGGGGGTGCACAAGAGGTAACCACACATTGATGTTCCACTCCCTCTCATTTATCCTCCCTTCCCCTCTCTCTAAAAATAAATTAAAACTTAAAAAAATTAAAAAATAACTAAAAAGCTTACCAAAATTGGGGACATTTTGTATAGCCATTTTAATATTGAAGATGGAAGAAAGTAAGCAACCTTTTCAGCATATTATGTTTTATTATTTCAAGAAAGGTAAAAATGCAACTGAAATGCAAAAAAAAAAAATTTGTGCTGTGTATGAAGGTGCTGTGACTGACCAAATGTGTCAAAAGTGGTTTCCGAAGTTTCATGATGGAGCTTTCTCCCTTGACAATGCTCTACAGTGGGGTGGACCAGCTACAGTTGACAGCAATCAAATCAAGACATTAATTAAAAACAATCAACATTAAACTACGCAGGAAACAGTGGACATACTCAAAATTTCCAACAAGCTTTGAAAATCTTTTGTACCAGCTTGATTATGTTTGGGTTCCACATAAGTGAAATGAAAAAAAAAAAACTTCTTGACCATATTTCCGCATGTGATTCTCTACTTAAACATAACAAAAATGTTCTGTTTTTGAAGATTTTATTTATTTTTACAGAGAGGGGAAGGGAGGGAGAAAGAGAGGGAGAGAAACATTGATCGGCTGCCTTTTGTACATCCCCAACTGGGGACCTGGTATGCAACACAAGCATGTACCCTGACCAGGAATCAAACTGGGCACTCAATCCATTGAGCCACACCAGCCAGGGTGAAAACATTTCATCTTGAAAACAAATTATGACAGGCAATGAAAAGTAGATACTTTACAATAACGTGGAACAAAAGAGATCATGGGGTAAGCAAAATGAACCACCACCAACCACACCAAAGGCCGGTCTTCATCCAAAGAAGGTAACGTTATGTATATGGTGGGATCAGAAGGGAATCCTTTATTATGAGCTCCTTCCAGAAAACCAAACGATTAATTCCAACAAATACTGCTCCTGTAATAGGGTGCAGCCAAGAGGGGAGCCCCAAATAGGGATTTGTAATAGGGTCCAGAAGAGCTTGGAGATAATTGACTCCACACCACAGGGCCACACCGGTCCAGAATGCTGGCAGCTGTGGCCAATTGTGAGAGGAGCCGGAAATGGGCCTGCAGAGGAAGATTGGTGCTGGGATTTAAACGGAGACACGGCAGCCATTGGGCATCTCTTTCTGGGACCACATGTCTGTTTAGGACCATTTGGCTTTGGTGTCTTGGTTGGGACCATGCGGCTTGGGTGAGAGTCAGGACCACAAGGCTTTGGAAGCTCCCTTTTGCCATGTGGAGGGTGCCAGGAGGACTGTGTGCACCTGTGGGGATCTTTAGTTTGTGTTATTTCAAATACATAATAAATTCCTTTCCTTTTCACTGATCTCTGGTATTAAGAGACATCTTTCCTCAGGTGGCAGGCAAAATGAACCCGGCAGGTGGGGAGGAACCCCTGGAGATAAAGGGGGGGTCTTTTATATCATTCAGCCCCTCCCCCCCTGCTCTGTTCTGTAACACTCCCAGTTAGACTAACTGAAAGCAGCACTCAAGGAAAAGTGTCCAGATTTAGTCAACAGAAAAAGTATAACTTTCCATCAGGAAAATGCAAGACCACATGTTTCTCTGATGACTAGGCAAAAACTGTTACAGCTTGGCTGGGAAGTTCTGATTCATCTGTCATATTCACCAGACACTGCGCCTTCGGATTTCCATTTATTTCAGTCTTTACAAAATTCTCTTAATGAAAAAATTTCAATTCCCTGGAGGACTGCAAAAGGCAACTGAACAGTTCTTTACTCAAAAGGATAAAAAGTTTTGGAAAAATGGAATTACGAAGTTTCCTGAAGGCAGTGGAACAAAATGGTGAATACGTTGTTCAATAAAGTTATTGGTGAAAATGAGAAATGTCTTATTTTTACTTAAAACTAAATGGACTTTCTGTCCAACACAATATAATCAAGTTCCCGTGAGGTAAGGATGCTGGGTATTTGTTTACTCACTTCATGTCTGATAGATTTGCTTTTCACACACCTTTCTGGTTGCCCATGCAGTCAAAACTGCACCTGAGCAAGTATTAAAACCGGTATGTGCTATGGACCTTCAGGTACACTTGTGACCAGCTGAGATGTCAATACTAAACCCATTTATGCCAAAGATTTACTATAAATGTCATAAAAACAAAGTGAGTTTTAAACTCATGTTGATACTATAATCTGGAGAACATGTTCTTAACCCTAAGCAGAAAGACAGTCACTAAAACCACATAGAAGCCTATAAAACCAAAAGATGCAGCTATAATATTTCAAGTTCAATAGATGTTTTGTTTAAAGTAAATTAAGAGCTATAAGATCAGTAAAACTTTACAATGAAGAATAATAGTGATTAATAGGTATAAAACAGCTAATGTGCTACAAAAATAGACTCATTCCAGTAAAATCAGAATTTCTATCTTCAGATATGCTGATGACAGGTATGTGACAAAAAATTTGGTATGTAATTTTATTAAAGAAGGTAACATTTACCATCTCCACTATGTTCCAGACACTATACTAAAGTTTCTCATTAAATTCTAGTTTACGCAGCAATGAAAATAACAATGTTTCAGAAAACCATCTCAAGGGAGGCTGATAAAATAAAAATCAAGGGTATAAAAGATATACCTACTTTCAATAGGTGGCTTTGGTCCACTGACTAATGCTTCCGTGATCTGAGAGGCAACTGAGCTGTCAAATCCAGAATTAGAAGAATCTGGGTCTGGATCACTGAGAATACTAGGGAAGCCAGCCTTACTTTGGGTTGGCAATTCAGACTGGCGTTCTGAAAAGGTTAAAAAAAGAAACATTTTAAAATTCAGGGCACCACAGGGAGATTGAAAAGACAAGTGACTAACTGGGGAAAGCTATCTGCAACACAGAAGCAAAGGGCCAGATTCAGAATATGTATATATTTTTTTCAAAACTCCTACAAATAAATTTTCATAAATAGGAAAAAATGGGCTAATCACTTCAATAAGCATTTTATTTTTTTTAAGCCTAAATGGGCAATACATATGACAAAAATGTTCAATCCGACTTCCAGCCAAGATGGAGGCATAGGTAGATACACTGTGCCTCCTTGCACAACCAAAAGAAACACAACAACAAATTTAAAAACAAAAAACAACCAGAACTGACAAAACCAAACTATGGAAGTCTCACAACCAAGGAGTTAAAGAAGAAACATTCATCCAGACCTGTAGGAGGGGCGGGGATGGGCGGCCAGGCAGAGAGGATTCATAGCTAGGCAGTGGCTGGCGGACTGGGTAAGGCAGCAGCTGGAGAACCAGGGCAGTCCCGCATTTGGTGTGGATAAACAGGGAGGAACAACTGGGGAGCAAGACAGACCAGGCAACCCAGGGTTCCAGTAGTTGGAAAATAAAGCCTCAAAACCTCTGAGTGAGAAAACCTGTGGGGGTTGAGGAGAGAAGAAACTCCCAGCCTCACAGGAGAGCTCAGATGGAGAGACTCACACAGTCTAGAATGTACACAAAACCACCCACCAAGGAATTAGCACCAGAAGGGCCCAGTATGATTGTGGGTAGCAGGGATAGGGGCTGAAAGCTGGCAGAGAGCTGCACAAGTGGCATTGTTCCCTCTCAGACCCCTCCCCCACTTACAGCTCCACAACGAAGTGATGTGGGTTGCCCCACCCTGGCAAATACCTAAAGCTCAGCCACTTACTGCATAACAGGTCAGCTGAGACAAAAAAAAAATATGGCCCAAATGAAAGAATAGATCAAAGCTCCAGAAAAAATACAACTAAATGATGAAGAGATAGCCCACCTATCAGATGCACAGTTCAAAACATTGGTAGGGTACTCACAGAATTGGTTGAATATGGATGCAAAATAGAGGGAAAAGTGAAGGCTATGAAAAGTGAAACAAAGGAAAAGGTACAGGGAACCAACAGTGAAGGGAAGGAACCAGGACTCAAATCAACAATTTGGACCAGAAGGAAGAAATAAACATTCAACCAGAACAGAATGAAGAAACAAGAATTCAAAACAATGAGGAGAGGCTTAGAAACTTCCAGGACAACTTTAAACGTTCCAATATCCAAATCATAGGGGTGCCAGAAGGACAAGAGGAAGAGCAAGAAATGGAAAACTTACTTGGAAACATAATGAAGAAACTTCCCCAATCTGGCAAAGGAAATAGGCTTCCAAGAAGTCCAGGAAGCTCAGAGAGTCCCAAAGAAGTTGGACCCAAGGAAGCACACACCAAGGCACATCATAATTACATTACCCAAGATTAAAGATCAGGAGAGAATCTTAAAAGCAGCAAGAGAAAAGGAGACAGTTACCTACAAAGGAGTTCCCATCAGACTATCAGCTGACTTCTCAAAAGAGACCTTGCAGGCAAGAAGGGGCTGGAAAGAAGTATTCCAAGCCATGAAAGGCAAGGACCTACATGCAAGATTACTCTATCCAGCAAAGCTTTCATTTAGAATGGAAGGGCAGATAAAGTGTTTCTCAGATTAGGTCAAGTTAAAGGAGTTCATCATCACTAAGCCTTTATTATATGAAACATTAAAGGGATTTATCTATGAAAAAGAAGAAGAGCAAAAATATGAACAATATGTAAAATGACAACAAACACAACTATCAACAACTGAACCTAAAAAAAACAACAAAAACAAACTACGCAAACAACTAGAACAGGAACAGAATCACAGAAATGGAGATCACATGGAGGGTTATCAGCAGGAAAGGGGAGCAGGGAATGGGGGAAAAGGTATAGGGAATAAGTAGCATAATGGTAGGTAGAAAATAGGGGGAGGTTAAGAACAGTATAGGAAATATACAAAACAAAGAACTTATACATACGACCCATGGATACGAACTAAGGGGGGGTTAGGGGCAATGCAAGTGGGAAGGTGTGTGCATGGTGGAGGGGATTAAAGGGGTTGAGATGGGACAACTGTAATAGCATAATCAAAAAATATACTTTAAAAATTTTCAATCCCATTAGAAACCTGGGAAAAATCAGTTAAAACATAAGACACTATTACACACCCACTAGACTAGAAAAAATTAACCTGGCATTATTAAATGCAGAGGAGGTTGTCAGGTAACTTGCAGACTGCTATTGGGAATGAAAAGTGGCACATCAACTTTGGAAACCACTTTGCCATTAAAATCTTACACTTGCTTACCTTTCCATCTAGAAGAAATTTTGACATGCACACCAGGAGAATATATAAAAATCTTCATAGTGACATTATGTCCATCAACAGTAGAGCAGATAAAGAACTTGGTATGCTACTATTTGGAATATATACTGACAACTCAATATCAAAAACTAATCCAATTTAAAAATGGGCAAAAGATCTGAATAGACATTTTTTCAAAGAAGACAAACAGATGGCCATGAATAGATGCTCCACATCACTAATCAGCAGAGAAATGCAAATCAAAATCCCTATGAAATGTTACCTCAGAATAGTCAGAATGGCCATCATCAAAAAGATGAGATACTAATGCTGGCAAGGATGTACAGAAAAGGGAGCCCTCACACACTGTTGGTGGGATTGTAAATTGGTAAAGCTACTATGGCATACATTAGGGAGGTTCCTCAAAAAGTTAAAAATGGACTGCCATGTAATCCAGCAATTCCACTTTTGGGTATTTATCCAAAGAAAACAAAAACAGCAATTAAAAAAATATATGCATCCCTATATTCACTACACCATTATTTATAATAGCCAAGATATGAAAACAACCTAAATGTTCACCAATGGAAGAATAGATAAAGTGTGGTGTGTGTATCTATACACACCTATGGTCCATGGATCCCACTGTGAGATCTTAATTGCAGGCCTCTGCAGAGATGATGTATGTAGCTAGCTCCAGAGAATATAGGTTAATTCGCTGTTTTTTTGTAATTGTGAAATGAATGGCTCACAATATCTCTAATTTGGGTAGGGTATAGCAAGCAGCAAACTTAGCCACTCTGTCAAGCTTCTCAATCCCAACTCTAGTCATATATTCCTTTCTGAGCTTGACATACTATAAAACCTTCTCACAGGCTGACTCAAGCCATCAGAAGTTGAGGGGTCAGATTTGATTCTCACTTGGAATACAAAGCTAGAACCCTCAAAATACATATTACTTCTGAAAGTTAAGGTGACTGAAATTGTCTATCACCTCTGTGACCTATTTTCATACTATCTTTGGTTACAGAAATAATAATTTTATTTCTGTCAACAGATTGTATGTGGAACCAGTAGCTAATAAGTACTTCTGTGTACCTTTAATCTTAAAAGAAAAAGATTTCTCTTGCTTTCAAAAAAATAACCATTGTTATATTGTTAATACCCAATAGTTAAAAAGTGAGATTCAGAATGCTGCAAGGAAAAAGCAGTTTACTGAAAGATGCCACCTTTTATATAGCAGCCAAATATTACAGGTGTGTTTAGTCTAAGGATGGGGCAGTCAAAATTAATACTGCAGCTCATTTAATCATAAGGTCAAGGGTCCACAAATCTGGTTATATACTGGAATTTCCCTAATGAATCACTCTTAAGTGGTAAGATCCCAGCATCTGTATTTTTGCTCAGAGCACGCAAGCAAAAGGTGCCTCTTCTTCACTCATCATAGAGGCTCTCTCTGACTAGCCAGTTCAAGACGGTCCCCCTATTCTCTACCACAACATACTTTTGTTTCAAGAGCACCCATTCATTTGCTTATATGTATAACACAATGTGCCCAAACAATCTTGAAACAGAAGAATAAAGTGGAGGTCTCACACTTCCTAATCTCAAAACTTACTACAAAGCTACCATAATCAAAAGTGTAGTATTGCAATAAAGACAGATGCATAAATTGTGATACAAATCAGAGATGCGAGAAATAAACACTCCCATATATGGTCAAACGATTTTCAACAATGGTGCCAAGAGAACATTGTTTTGGCTATTCAGTATCCCTTGAGATTCCATATGAATTTTATGAGTTTTCCATTTCTAAAAAACATACTATTGGGATTTTGATGGGAATTGCATTGAACCTGAGTAGAATCAATGAGGAAATCTTTAAAATTTTTTCAACAGACTAAATTTTATCCAGCATTCTTTTTAAATTGGAAAAGCAACCCATTCAAGTGAAAACTCAAATAAACTTCCATGTCACATTAGCAAGAATCTAATACCGAAGCTATGTTTTTCATGGAAAATACTACCCTTTAGCACAGCAACAAACCCTCATTTTAAGTAGAGTTTCTTAAGATAAAAAGGCTTAATACTACCACACAAGGATACCCAAACCACTAGTTCCTCCTTACCAGCCAAGGCTAGTTGAAGCCCGCTGATATCCACAGATTGGCCCATGTTTCCAACATCCATCAAGGCAATCTGTCGGGGTGTCTTTTTAAAGAGTTCCCTTGGGGGTGCCAGCATTAGCTGAGAAAGAAAAAACTTCTCTGGTGGAGTTATAGGAGGTAAAAATCCTGCAAACAAATATGTATAATGATTTCTCCATAGGTTATTTTTAAAAATTAATATGAATCTGGTAAAATTAGCATTTGCTACTTGCCATCTCAAGTTACACATTTTTGAAGGCAAAATTATTTTAAGTTTCAGTTACCCAAATATATATATTTATGAAAATGTAATTAACTGTCATTTCAAATTCTATGATTTGTGGCAATATCAATAAAACTTAAGACTTTTATAATTATTAAGAACTTTGTTTTTAATATGCCTAATTCCTGCAAGCAAAAACAAATTTAAACACTATGATCTCACCTTTACTTGGAACATAATCAACAAAAGAAAAAAGCAAACAAAATATAACCAGAGATATTGAAATTAAGAACAATCTAACAATAGCCAGAGGGGAGGGGGGAAGGGACAGTGGGGACAAGGGTTTTCAGGAACTACTATAAATGACACATGGACAAAACCAAGGGGGAGAGTGGAAGCAAGGGAGGGGGGTGGGTTTGGCTGGGGTTTGAGGGGATTGGTGGGAAGAAAATGCAGACAAGTGTAATGGAACAATAATAAAGTAATTTTAAAAAACTACAACATTAAGAAATGGTATTCTTCTCTGCTGCTATCAACAACTGTGTAGAGGTGGAAGAGACAAGGAAACACTCACTATCAATACAAATACACTTCACATATCTGCTTCACAACATCCAGTGCAGCAACAAAATTCCCAGTGCTGAATATTGCTTTCCTTTTGTCCGATATTCAATTGCTCACCAAGTCTCATCCATCCTACCAAAGCAATGTTGCCAGATGACATTCCCACATCACCATTCCTTGTCCCCTCCTCTTGCCTGAACCACATTCAGGACAGCCTTCTTGGTTTCTCCAGCTCCCAATTTTGACTCCTGCCCCACCCACTACCCACAGGCCACACACTCTCCACTCACACTTAACATTTAGTTACATTTGTAGGTATAAATCTGCTCCTATTACTTAACCTGTTTACATAGAAATAAATCCAAACTTCTGCCACCATTATAAAACCCTTTATAATCTGGTCCTGACCCACTTTCCTTAACTCATCTCTTGAATTCCCCTCTAATCCATGTACTCTACCCTCCAGCTGCAAATTCTCTCAGCTTCTCTGATTCCAGATTTCTAAATATCTAATACACCCAGTTCTTTAAAACCTGGAACAGCCACACCTTTTCCTCCCACCACCATCTCCAATCAATATCCAGCAAAAACATCACTCCCTTTGAGAATCTTTTCATTTACACCCAGGTAGTTGTTCCTCTGTGCTATCAAGCATTTTGTATGTGACACCTGGCACAACCCTTACCACACTGTGTTATGACTATGTTTACATCTCCCTAACCAGCCTGTAAGCTTCTTGAGTACAAGGAACCCTTTTTATTTACTTCCAGATACATTCTCAACCCTGGCTCTGCATCAGAATCATGTGAAAAACTTTAAAATACATACCTATTAGATGCTCACCCTAGGTGTACAATAACCTAAACCTTGGCATAGATATTCCATATATTGTATATTTAAGTACCATCCCTACCTAATTTAATGAAAGTAATGATGATACTGGTTAATATTTATTCTTAATTAATATCTACCAGCTAGAAATTATTGCCAAAATCTGAGGCACAGAGAGAGAAAATAACCAATCCATGGATTCCTTCCAACAACTTTGTGTTTACAATGCTGTCTACCATCTAGATTTAGGTTTAGACTCATCAGATTTGAGAATGACATCATATAAATCACAGGTCCTTTGTCCAACCAGTCTGAAGAATTCAAAGGGCCATGTGACCTAAATCCTACCTGTCCCCATCCTCTGCTAAGGGCACCATAGGATGGTGGGTTTTGACCACTCATACACAGAATGCATTCACTTTCTGGGCATTCTCAAACTTCCAGAAACCCTAGGGCATCTCAAACACCACGAAGGTCCCCCCTCTTAGCCAAGGGCAGCGAAGGAAACAAACCATAAGGTGCTCTAGATTCAGAGGGTTTCCAAGCAGGACCACAGGCTAGCTTAAAATGTAGAAGCCCTGCTGTGCTATGAAAAAACTCTGCGGTTTACCTTTTGACTGCCTGTCAAAGTGGCCCCTACCTAGAAGTGATTTGTCCTTTTCTCCATGCATTAAATACTATAAGATCAAACCATTTCCCACCTCCAATTACCTGTTTCCCCCACTACACTGGTCCTTGTGTAAGTCTTCCATGTAACCTCACAATCCCCCATTGTGCCTTTCTCCTTTCCTGGCTGCAAGTCTCATAAAGCATCTCAAGTTTAAATTAAAAAAAAAAAAAAAAAAAAACAAGCACAAAACAAAAACAAAAAGGCAGCCTCTCATCAACCCACTGATCCAAACTCAGAAATGTGCACACATGTTTAGTAATCATGCATTTTCTGACCTAGGCCATGAATTTGGAACAATGTTCTACCCTCTGCTCCCATCATATTATCCAAGAATACCTAATAGTCCAACGAAGGTAAGTGCAAAATTTATAAACGCTGTTTTGTGTGTTTCTACCCCACAACTTCAGATTCTTCAGGTTCCGAATAGTAGCTTCTGTTTACTCGTCTGAGACTTAAAACCAGGGGCAGTGTCATTAGTTACAATTTCACACTCCCGAGACAGGCTTTACAAAATTACAAGCTGTATTTAACATATTAAAAAAGTCAAGCTTGGCTTTGTGTTCTTCCTGACCTGCTTCTTGTGGTATTTGTGTCTCAGAGCCCCTGACAGCAAGATGTCTTTAGGAAATGCTAAAATTGGGCACTCTGCCCCCAACTTCAAAACTACAGCTGTTATGCCAGATGGTCAGTTCAAAGATAGCAGCCTATCTGACCAGAGGAAAATATGTTATTCTTTTACCCTCTTGACTTTGCCTTTGTGTGCCCCACCAAGATCATTGCTTTCGGTGATAGGGTGGAAGAATTTAAGAAACTCAACTGCCAAGTGATTGGTGCTTCTGTGGATTCTCACTTCTGTCACCTGGCCTGGATCAACACACACAGGAAACAAGGAGGACTGGGATCCACGAACATTCCCTTGGTGTCAGACCCCAAGCACGCCATTGCTCAGGACTATGGGGTCTTAAAGGTTGATGAAGGCATCTCATTCAGAGGCCTCTTTATCACTGGTGAAAAAGGTATCACTCACCAGACCACCATAAATGATCTTCCTCTTGGCTGCTCTGTGGATGAAACTCTCAGACTAGTTCAGTGACAAACATGAGGAAGCGTGCCCAGCTGGCTGGAAATTTGGCAGTGATACCATCAAGCCTGACGTCCAGAAAAGCAGAGTATTTCTCTAAGCAAAAGTGAGCACCAGGCCTTTATAGGATCCTGGTGGCAGTGTACAGCCATGAGAACAAAACCTCTCTTTTACTACTGTCATGCTTAAAACACAAGATCTTAGATTTATGCCAGATGTGGTACGGGACAAAACAGGCCTTTCCTGAAGGGTTTGGGGAGGCCAGCCTTTCTTTTTCTGGAGGAAATGGCCTGAACATATGGAGCAGGTCAACTGACGTGTAGGGTAGTGGGGCATCACCTTTTATTTTATGTACTTTCTATTAAAACTTGAACTGAGAAAACAAAAACAAAATGTCAAGCTCCACACGGTGCTTCATGACTTGACGGCCTGTACTACTGAGAGGATTATTTTCGGTGCCATCAATTTGTAATTTAACAGCCACTTATCCATACTTCAAAGTTGGAGGCGCAGGAAATCGTTTCAGATTTCATTTCACTTGCAGGTGGAAAGCGGACGAATCTACCCACAACACACCCCCTGGCTTCAGACGCCTGCTGGACGCACCTGAGAGCGGCGGCCGGTCGGGTTCCTGGCCGCCGCGGGCCGGCGGCGCGGGATTGAGCAGGTGCGCAAAACTGGCCGCGAAGGGATTGGCGGCGAGCGGCTCGGTGCGGTACATCTCCCAGAGCAGGTAGAGCGCCGTGAGCCGCTGCGCCGCGCTGGGCAGCAGGTCCGGCTGCTGCAACAGCATCACCAGCACCGAGCCCAGGCGGAAGTGGTCGGCCTTACTGAAGTAGTGGTGGAAGGCGGTGGACAGGCCCTCGAAGGTGCTGCCGCCGCCCGCCTCCTCAGAGATGATGCTCAGCAGGCTCGAGAGCTCCTTGGGGGTCAAGCTCATCCTGCCCGCGAAGCCCACCGGGCCTATAATCCCAATCCTGGAAGCGTCTGCTGCGCCTCTGCCACCGCTGCTGGAGCCCCTCGGGCCGTCCCTTGATGCCGAGGGCGCAGCTTCCGGGACCACTCTTTGTTCCGCTTTGATGAAAAGCAGGCCAGACACCGCACTCGACCCCACGCCAGGCATCAAACCCACTCACCCCCAATGCTTCTCGGAGGGTGTGGCCTTGGCGACGGCTTGCTCAGTCTCCGCGACCGTAAAGCGTGGTGGTGTTACGCGACAGAGTCGCAAACGAAACACAACGAAGAAGCCTGACCGCCGCAAAGGAGATGGGTGGCACTTAGCAAAACCAAGGGCGGTGAGGGGATCCGGAGCCACAGGGTGGGCGGGATCAAGAGACCGGAAGTCAGGCGAGGACGGCCCGGGCAGTCTCCAGCTTCGGAGATATGGCAGCTTGACCTCGGGATTTGGGCCAGGTCTACACTGGGGTTAATGGGCTCTCAGGGCAGTCCCTGGAAATATGGGCTACGTTGTTCGGAGACATGCGTCTCAGATTCTAAATAGTTTAATTAATATAACACGTGACTTTTCAAGGGGAAAAAACAGTTCAAGTGCAAATAACTAAACACATCACACATTACCCAAGTAACTTTCCAGTCTTACACTCCTTTTTTGCAGAAATGGAATCACACTGTATGACAGCTTTAAACATGGTCATTGTGGAGAGCAGAACCAATAAAATGACATTATGTGGTCAAAATAGCATAAAGTACATAAAACAAAATGGAGTCAGTCACGACACTATGGTTCAACAGAGAAACTACCCAAGTCATGCTGGACACATCTGGCAAGGAGACATACCCAAGATACCTGCACATGTGATCAGAGAGCCACAGAGTCTACAGGGTGAGACCACTCACAGATTAGCTCCTGGGGAAATGCCCGGCTTACTATTAGGGGTGCCAAGACACCCATCAAGAGACCCAGAAGGGTACAGTACGCCACTCTCAAAGGTATGACTGAGGCAGGCTTAAGACCATTGCTGAGACAGCTGAGCTCCACACACCAGAGTGCTACTCACTGCCACAATGATCTCCCTTGGCATCAGCTGCTGCAGGCTCTGCCCTGCTGGACTGAGGCTGTCCTGCTGCCCATCTGACTCTGGAGATTCTTCCTTGCAAGACATTGATGACTCCCTTGCTCACCCGTTGGGTCTCCTGGACCCACAGACTGAGACTCTGGGACTCAGGTTTGTTATCCCCCAATTCTCTCATGTGATGTTATTACTGATTGTTTCTGACTGACTAGTATTGTTAGTAGGTTAATATAGTTTTGGATCAAATCTGCATTAATAAAATCTGAGAAAATCTACATTAATAAGATCCAAATGAATAACATAGTCACCTGTGTTGGCTCTCTGTTATTTCTTGGTGCTGGTATTGTAACAGGGTGCAGCCAGGGCCCCCCCAAGAGGGATTTGTAATGGGATCCAGAACTTGGGGTGTCCAGGAAATATTAAAAATATAGGATGTCCTCACCCCCACAAGTCTGAACTTCGGGATCGGACACATGGGACAGGGCCATTGAAAGTTATTTTGCATATCAACAGTTTTGCAAATAACTGCAAGAATGGTCATTTAACGTATCTCTAACTTTTGACTGGTTTCATACGATAAGTTGAGTAGCTGTGGCCATGCTTTGAGCCAGGAAGAGAACATAACTGGGAAACAACTCCCCCTGATTAAAGTGCCTGCCTGAGAGCTTGGAGATCGTTGGCTCCACACCATGGGGCCATCCATGCCTGCCCAAGCTTACTATGGCAGCCCAGAAAAGCTGGGAAAATGCAGAATGCTGGCAGGTGTAGCCGATTGTGGTAGGAGTTGGATATGGGGTGCAGGGGAAAATTAGCACCAGGATTTAAACCCAGGCACAGCAGCGATGCAGGAGAACCATGCAGTCTTGAGGTTGGGGGAAACATGAGGTTTTTGGCAGAACCACATGGTTTTGGGGCTCCCTTTGCCACACAGTTTAGGAGGCTGGAAAGCAAGATGTAGCAGCAGTGCAGAGCTCTCTCTTGGCAGTCTGGAAGAATGCAGGAAAGACATTGCGGGAAGGAAAGGGGTGAAAGGACTCTTGCTGCTGGGCCATGAGAAGGTGCCACTCGGGTTTGGATTAAGAACTAGAGATCCCGGCGACACAGCTAGTTTTGCTGGGAACCATGGGAGGCCTGCCAGCTGAGCACAGATTACTGAGAAGAACTGGAAGCTACTTGAGCGACAGATTTCTTTTTCTTTTCCTGAGATACAGTACCCCTGATTGGGCAAAGTGGGGAAGGAAGGACTGTGTGTGTTTGTGGGTGTTTTAAGGGACTTTGAGATTTTAATGAAGACATTAAGTCATTACTCTAAGCCTGTCTAACTTATAAATAAATAATTCCTTTCCTTTTCACCAACCTCTGACATTGAGAGTCATAATTCCCTGGCAGAGAACAAGGTGAACCTAGGAGAGAGGGGCCCTAGAAGAGGGAGGGGTCCATTTGGTAATAGTATCTTGTCCCCCACCATGGGTCCGTTCTGTAACAGTGTCACCTATAGGACTAGTGGTCCTACAGGTGTGCTCTGTGCTTTTGGTTCTTCAGGTCTAGATCAGACAATCCGAGCGGGGACCAAAGGCTGACTTATAGGAAAGGCTATATCAAGAACATAAGCTTATGACAGTCATTTTAACAAGATTTCAAGGGAATGTTTTCAATAAATATTCATTTCTAGCCCCAGCTGGTATACCTCAGTGGGATGAGCCTATGAGGGCCTATGAACCAAAGGGTCATCGGTTTGGTTCCCAGCTAGGGCACATGCCTGGGTTATAGGCCAGGTCCCTGGTACGGGGCGTGCAAGAGGCAACCACACATTGATGTTTCTCTCCCTTTCTCTTTCCCTTCTCCCCTCTCTAAAAATAAATAAACAAAATCTTTATAAAAAAAAGAAAAAAATATTAATTTCCAAAATTGGTGTGCAACTTTTTACTTAGCCTACCCTAGGACACTAATTTCTGGGTCTTGGTTGCACGTTGAAGGCCCTGGGGTGTCCTAGTGCCTGGTCCCACTCCCATAGATGATGACTCAGGTATTAGAGAATAAAAGCCAAAACCCCTCCCCAAGTGAATCTAGTGTGCACTCTGGGCTAAGAAACACCCAGTGGCATTTCTCAGACTTGCCCATCTCCTCTCTAGACCTAAGAAACCTACAGGCATTTCACTCACCAGTGATTCATTCCCATCAGGCAAGCTTTGGAAATCCAGTCTTCACTACACAATGCTAGCAGCTTTTCCTTAATTCTAAATTATTTAATTATTTACTTAATTCTAAAGTAAAATTAAAGGTATAGAAATTGCTGAGTAGGCAGGTATGCATATTTTGAAGGCTTTTTCAAATTCTTGTTGGATTGCCCTCTAGAAAGGTCTTACTAATTACCATTCATAACAGCAGCTGTTAAAAAATTCAACCAAGTAAATTTGAGGATCTGCTTGGCTTTTTTAAAAATTCATAAATCCGGCAGCATCCCATCTAGTAAATAATAAGAGAGATGCTCCTAGGGTCTGTACAAATTAAAGGTTTTTCTAGGAAACTGAGTGGGGCAAGAAAGTAAAAATCGTTATTAGCAGAAGTAAAAAAAAAAAAAAAAAAAGGTCTTATCAGGCAGATTACCTCACTAGTGTTGATGGGGAAATTCCAGACTGATTGGTTTAAGATCACATTCCTAAGCCCGAATGTGGAGATTTTACTGTTTGTTTTTTAAAGATACATCAAAATATTTGAACATTATGTGACTTCCCAGACCATGCAAAAACCAAGAAAACCACAGGCCCAAAATGGTGTCACTAATGCTAAAAGCCCATGATGCCAAATCTTGATTTAATACTTAACATAACTGCTACTTTGACTCTCCCAGAAATGCAATTTTAATCAATCAGTAGGACTATTCTGGCCAAGCACCAGTAAGGTAATCTATCACTCAGCCCTCTCCATTCCCCCACGGAAAGAAGAGCCAATCTGCATGATAAAAACTGTTCCCACTCTCTTCCCCTGCAGAAAGATGTACTGCCCAAAAATAAACCTTTCTTTTCTTAATCATTCCCTTGCCCCACCTTGCTTCCTATAAAAAAACCTTCCATTTTGTATAGCACTTCAAAATTCCCTTTCAGTTGCTAGATGGGATGTTCCCTCAATTCATGAATCACTTAATAAAGCCAATTAGATCTTCACATTTACTCAGTTGAATGTTGTTTTTTAACAAACAATACCTTTCTTTTTTTTCTGTAGGAGCATTTTCAAAATTTAGATGGTATCCAGAGCTTCCTACATATTCCCTGAAAACAACTCTCAGGCTCTGAATTAATTTCCTGGCAACCACAAACTGAGTGGCTAAACACAACAGAAATTTGTTGTCTCATGGTTTTGGAGGCTAAGAGTCTGAAGTGAAGGTGTCAGGAGAGCCATGCCCCCTCTAAAGGCTCTAAAGAAGAATGCCCTCTTGTCTTCTAGCTTCTGTTGGTTGCCAGCCATCTCTCATATCCTTTGGCTTATAGCTGCACCATTCCAATCTCTGCCTTTGCAGCCACATAGCCTTCTTCCCATTATGTCTATGTTTCATGTGACCTTCTTATGAGGACACTAGTCATTGGATTTAGGGCCCACTCTAACCCAGTATAACCTCTTCTTAACTAATTACACCTGAGAATAACCCCATTTCCAAATAAGGTCACATTTTGTGGTTCCAGAGGGGCATGAATTTTGGGGAGACACTATTTAACCTAGTAGAGGCCCTAAGCTCTCCTGAGCATATGTCCTAATAGTTCACACCCACCTCTTCTGTGACCTTAGATTTGTTAACCTACAAATAAAAGGCCAAGTGAGAGGCAACAGCATTATTTGAGATCAAAAGAACATCTATCTGGGAAGCACTGATTCAGTCAGAAACTCAAATGGTCTTCTGATTAGGAGATTCAGTAGAGAAGGCAAGGGTTATTTATGAGAAGGGAAGGAGAACAATTACATCAATGAATGAAGGCTTTTCTACAGGTGCAAGTAAGATAACATAGTAATGTTAATTCTAAAGAATGTTTTTGATTTTCAGTCCCATAGGTAAGCATCACTCCAATAGTCATAAATGGTTTCTTGTTACCTTTGCAAACAGTTCCTAGGTCCTCTTAACTCCACTGGCTGGTGACCCTGACTTGAGTTTGCAAGGTTGTCTGAAACTGTAGCTCTGGATAATGGTTGCCTGTAGAGTTCATAAGTTTTTCCCAGCTGACTCTAGGAACTGGCAGGTCAGAGCTTATTGCAGTTCCCTGGACTAGAGCTATCAATATGTTCTGTGATAAGAGTAGGACTGCTTATGACACTGAACACGTGGTGGTAAGATAGTAGCATCTTAGCCTAAATTTGTCAGCTTTTAATATGAGAAGATATGTATCTCAGAGATCTTTGTAGTATGTGGATAAGGTGCTTTGGGGATTCAGTTCATGAGGTTAGCTGATTAAGATGTAATGATGCAGCAAGAATCCCAAATCAGTTGATTTAATTTAAACTGTTGGTCAGTCCTAAAAATAAAGTTCCCAGTTAGTTGTTGGCATTGGTGGGCTTAACATGTCAGTGGTGTACACATCCATGTCAGTCACTTGTCTTCTCAGATATGAATTTACTTTTTTTAAATCCACACCCAAGGATATGCTTTTATTGATTTTAGAGAGAGGAAGGGGAAGAGAGAGACACATACACACATCAATGTAAGAGAGAAACATTGACTGGCCCATACATGTCCCAACCAGGGCTCAAATCCACAACCTAGGTACGTTCCCTACCTGGGAATCAAACCCACAAAATTTTGGTGTATGGGATGATACTCCAATCAACTGAACCACCCAGCTAGGGCTGAACTTTTTTGATGCCCATACTTTTCCTTCTTTTCTTCCAGGGATCAGCCTTTTGAGGTAGGCAACAAAAATCCAGAGAAGGCAGATTAAAGCATGAACATGTATACTAGCCTGATGTGGACTCCATCCAGCGGGGTCCATGTGTTGTGGATGCCAGGAACAAATTCACACAGACTGCAGAAGTCCTGTGGAGAAAAAGGGATGGCATGGCCACTCTCTGAGTGAGAGAGCGCCCTGACTCTTGCCTAGACAGGCTTTTATTTCTTTTCTGGGAGCATTACCTCAAGGAGGGTCTTTATTCATCATTGCCAGGCAGTAATGATCAAACAAAAGACAACATGCAAAGAACTGTGAGTCAGGGTCAGTTAGCTAAAGGGCCGTAAAACTTTGGGAAACAAACCCATTTCATGCTTGGACCCTTATCAGGAAATTAAGGACATTCTTAGCAAAGCCTGTTTCACAGGATTTTATGCCTCCTTTCTTAGGCCTGATCACCCCAGGGAACTGTCTATTCTTGCCCAGGGCTGTACCACCCTCTGTCATTGTTTCAGGCTTAAGTTAGGCAGGGGAAGTAAGGCAGCCAAGAGATCAGGAGACTTCTTACAGACAGAATGAGGACTCAGGTTATGTCAAAGCTGAGGGGTGAGGGTCCATTACCCCCTTATCTATAGCCCCCGCAAGTCCTTCCCTGAGTGCCCCTTCATGACCATGACTGAGTTAGGTTGTCCCTTCCTTGAGGAATCTTACCTGTCATTGTCTCACCAGTCATCCACCCAGGGCTATACAGGGTGAAGTAAAGGGGGGCAGAGGCGGCACCCCAGCCAGGGAGATAAGCTTTGTCTCCTTAGTAGCTTAGGGTCCCAAGGTCTCTTACTCAGTATTAGCCATGGGGGGTTACAGTTTCTGAAGCCAGGCAGGGTGGTTCCCAACGCTGGCCACCACTGTACAATATCATGCATGTATATAAAATTTTGCCTTCAGTCATGTTGGTCATGGTGGGTAGCACAATACCAAGATAACTTGAAATGACACATAACAAATTAAGTACATCTCAGACCTAACAGGGTTCATTAGCTTCTCCTACAAACAGTGAGTAGACTTTTGCAGAAAGTTACAAATTTATTTTTGATTTTTTAGTTTAGGAAAACCTCTAATCATAGTCTCTAAATGGCTGGTGGGATTATATGCATATACCTTCAGAAAAATAATTTGGTAGTATGCATTAAGAGTCTGAAAAACATTAACATTTTGTTTAAATAATTCTACTTCTGAAGGTCTATCAGAACCAGAAAACCCTTATTAGATGAGATATTCAATAGCAGTTATTTTCATCAGCAACACCTAAATGTCCAATAATAAAGGAATAGCTAAGCAAGAATATTATGCAGTCATTGTATTGTAAATGTTATTTACCAACCATTTAATATTTATTATATGGCAAATCCACACATGATTTGCCATATAATAAATTAAAAATGAATGAATAGTCTGCAATTAAAAATGAATGAATAGTCTGCAATTAAAAATGAATGAACTGCCCTGGCTGGTGGCTTAGCTGCTTAGAATGTTTCTGATACACCAAAAGGTTGTGGGTTCAATCCATAGTTAGTACACACACCTAGGTTTCAGGTTCAATCCCCAGTGGGGGCACATACAAAAGGCAACCAATTGATGTTTTTCTGTCATGTTGATGTTTCCCTCTCTCTTTATCTCCCTTCCTCACTCTCTAAAATCAATAAACATATCCTCAGGTGAGGACTAAAAAAAAATGAATTAACTATTATTAGGTGGATCAGCTTGGATGGATCTCAGCGGAACTATGCTTGGTGAAAAAATAAGGCCAATATCAAAACTCACATACTTGTGATTACATTTATATAACATTCTTGAAAATAACAAAATTTTAGAAATAAAAAATAAATTAATAGTTTTCAGAGATTAGGGATGGCAGGGATGGTGGTAGAGGGAAGCAGAGAGGTGGGTGTGACTCCAAAAGGAAAGTATGAAGGAGCTTTGTGGTGATGAAACACTTCTGTATCTCAATTGTGATGGCAGCTACACAGATATACACATAGGATAAAACTGCATAGAAGAGCACACGTACCTGGTAACACTGCTGGTTTTCTAATCATCATTGTGCACTGTAGTTATGCAAGATGTTACCGTGGAGGCAAACTGGGCAAAGAATATGGAAGACTCTCCCTATATTTTCTTTACAGTTTTCTATGAAACTTCAATTACTCCAAAATAAAAAGTTAAAAATAAAATAGCAACATTCCCATGGCATAATGCTAATTACAAAAGGCAAAATAAATGTAATATGTGTGTGTGTACATACACACATATATACATAAACATGTAAACAGTGATTGTCAGTGATTAGACAGATACCTTTTTTTCTTGTGACTTCCAAATAGACATCTATTATTTTTAGGATGGAAAAAATTTTATTGAGAAATGGCAAACATTCATTAAAAGTATATGATTAGAATTTGTTTTTGTTCACTCTGACATCTGTCTGTACTTTCATTCCCCATTGCCAAAACCGAAGAAATGTGAAATGTCCGTTTTCCTTTGTTCTGTCTCCTAAGAGTCCACTTCTTTACAAGTTGTTGACAATGGTGTCAATCTACTTCCCCTGTAGAACACTCTGCAACACAGTCTAGGAAAGCAAAGCAGTCCTAGTCTTCCTGTGGTACCAATAGCTCTTACAGTTCACTTGTTTCTTATCCATCTCAAGTGTTTCTTACAGAAAAACTGGGAGAGGCAAAAAAGTGAGAGGGAGGTGACTTCAGTGGAAACTTTTGGTTTTCTGCCTATCAAATGAATAGTCATCTGTGAATATGTGAGTGTCAGAAAGCTCTTTCCATATCTCTGGTTGTCCCCAAAGTCCTTCTATATTCTGTTGCATGGGGTTTCTTTGCAGTTGAGGGCATTCAAATGACGTGACCAACCCTGTCAGAAGAGTAGTAAGCTTCAGAACCAGGCTCATGTGGTCTGCAACATGGGTGAAGCTCAGCAATCAAGTGCCAGGTCCCATATGCGTAATGAGATCAAGTCCCTGCCTTTGAAGAGTCCAGTCAGGCTAAATGAAGAGGAGCTTAGTGCTTCCCCTCTGTTTTGTAACGATGGACAAGTCGTTAATCCCTCTGACCCTCAGTTTCTTTTTCTGGGTAATAGACAAAATCCACGGGGAAGGCTCCCTTCATCTATCTTGAGAAAAAGAGAAGGAGTTGTGTTTTTTTTAAAGAATTAATCTTTCTTTGTGTACTTTTTTTTTTTAAAGATTTTATTTATTTATCTTCAGAGGGGAAGGGAAGGAGAGAGGGAGAGAAATATCAATGTATGGTTGCTTCCTGTGCATTCCCTGCTGGGAAATGGCCTGCAACCCAGGCATGTGCCCTGACTGGGAATCGAACCGTGATATCTTGGTTCACAGGCCCGCGCTTAATCCACTAAGCTACACCAGCCAGGGCTTCTTTGTGTACTTTTAAGCCAAAAAAAAAAACAGTCCTTACTGTTTACCTTCTTCAAACTTTTATTTTAGCCTTTAGATTACTTCAACACAACACATCTGACATAAAATTAATTTCAAGTGTTTCTAAACCCTTCCAATGAAAAAGACCAAACCTATGAATATAGATACTTTTGAATACTCCTTTCATTCCTGCAGCAATAAGTAGTCCTGCTGAAGAGAACTGAGAGTGCCACTTAGTTCGTTAATTGCAATAACAGAATTAAAAACAGCTATAGATCATGACTTATAAACTCAAAAGGGGAAACAAATGAAGAACTTTTAAAGTAAAAGTAACACTGAACATGGCCATTTTTCCCAAACAAAACACATTCCATGAGAAGGGTAGTGTTATGTTTTTAACAGGTGCCTTTAATGTCTGGCTTAATGAAAAGGAGCTTAGTTTTGCTCTTTGGGAAGATGGCAGCATAGGTAAACATGGCTCACCTCCTCAACAACAACATCAGAATTACAACTAAACAGCCATCATTTACAACCAACAGAAACTGAGCTGAATCAAAGTCCTACAACAGTATTAAAGAATTAAAGAAAAAACTAAGTTGAGCCTGGTAGGGGGGCAGAGATGTGGAACAGGCTGGTCCCACACCCCCATGTGGTGGATAAAAATTGAGAGGGATAGCTCATGAGCAAAGGGTCCCAGCCCACACCATGCCTCCCCCCAGCCCAGGGTTCCAGTGCCAGGAAGAGAAGTTGCCTCTAAAAACCAGTGTGGATTGAAGCTGTGGGAGTCAGAGACTTCTGGACTCTCTGGCAGTTCCTTTTAAAGGGCCCAAGCACAGATTTGTTCTGACTCACTACATCTGACCTCTGACATGGGGGCAGTAGATTGAAAGGTAACAGAGACATACAGAGGAAGTAAATCAATCAGCCTCAGGGTGAGAGCTGAGGTGCAGCTTTATGCCAGAAGTGCTGGCAGAGGCCACTGTTCCTTTTCTGAGACCCCCACCCAACAGAGCCACAGAGCCCGCAGGTGGGCACCATACCTGAGACTCCATACCTGGCTCACACTATTTACCCAACCCTGATGATTCCTTGAGGCCATGATCCCACCCACCTTTTCAGCCCACCCAAACTGTGTCCAGTGGCTTTTCCATACAAATGGCTTGTCTTGGCCCATGATTCAGATTTTTATAAATTATCTCAAACAACGAGCATCTGACTTCAGCAAGCCCCATACCTCTCACTAAGTTGCCCTGGGTCCAGCATTAGCAGCAGCCAGCCTTGGTTCACATCTTGGCTTCACTTGGGTACCTCCAAGCCCAGCCCAAGTAGCAGCCATCTGCAGGTCACTTTGTAGCTTAGGCTGTGTGACCCCAGACAACACAGGCAGTAGCTAACTTTGGATGTGCTGACAGCAATCAAGGCTCAACTACAAGAGCAAAGTATACACAGCCCATGCAGTGAGTGCACCTCAAGTGACCAGCTTGGGTAATAGGGGAGGCTGTGCCACTGGACCCTACAGGACACCTACTACATTAAGTCACTCTACCAAGGCTAGGAAACACAGCACTTCTACCTAATACATAAAAACAAACAGAGGGAGGCTGCCAAAATTAGAAGACAAAGAAACATGGTCCAAATGAGAGAACAGAACAAAACTCCAGAAAAAGAACTAAACAAAATGGAAACAAGCAAGCTACTAGATGCAGAGTTCAAAACAGTGGTTATAAGGATGCTCAAGAAATTTAGTGAGAACCTCAACAGCACAAAAAAGACCCAATCAGAAACAAAGGATACACTAATTAAAATAAAGAATAATTTACAGGGAATCAACAGTAGAGTGAATGAAGCCAAGAATCAAATCAGTGAATCTGAATTCAAGGAAGCAAAATACAACCAATCAGAACAAAAAGAAGAAAAAAGAATAAAAAAACCACGAAGATAGTGTACGGAGCTTCTGGGACAATTTCAAGTATACCAACATTCACATGATGGTGATGCCAAAAGGAGAAGAGAGACAGAAAGAAATTAGAAACCTATTTGAAAAAATAATGACAGAAAACTTCCCTAACTCGGTGAAGGAAATAGAAATACAAGTTCAGGGAGCATGGAGAGTCCCAAACAAGGTGAAACCAAAGAGACCCACACCAAGACACATTATAATTAAAATGCCAAAGGTTAAAGACAAAGAGAGAATCTTAAAAGCAGGAAAAGAAAAGCAGTTAGTTACCTACAAGGGGTCCCCCATAAGATTGTTAGCTGATTTCTCAAAAGAAATTTTTCAGACTAGAAGGGAAGGCAAGAAATATTCAAAGTGATGAAAAGTCAGGACCTACAATGAAGATTACTCTACCCAGCAAAGCTTTTAGAATAAAGGACAGATAAAGAGCTTCCCAGACAAGAAAAAGTTAACGAATTTCATCACCACCAAACCAATATTATATGAAATGTTAAAAGTTCTTCTTCAAAAAGAAGATAAAAATATGAAAAATAAAATGGCAATAAATACATAGCTATCAGCAATTGAATCTAAAAAACAAACAAATGAGCAAAACAGAAACAGAATCATAGATACAGAAAACACTTTGATGGTTGCAAGATTGGGGTGGAGAGTTGGAGGGATGAGTGAAAAAGGTGAAGGGATTAATAAGTACAAATTGGTAGTTACAGAATAGTCATAGGGATGTAAGGTAGAACATGGGAAATAGAATAGCCCAAGAATGTATATGCATGACCTGTGGACATGGACAATGGTATGGGGATTGCCTGGGGAAATAGGGAGGAGCTGGAGGGAGGGGAAAGATTGGGACAACTGTAATAGCATAATCAATAAAATATAATTTAAAAAAGAGCTCAATTTTCATATCTGCTTCTGTATTTAATCTGTTGGAATGTGTTGTTTTGGTTTATGTACAAAGGTCTGTCCAGAAAAAGTCCAGCTGTTGTTAATATAATGAGAATGGTTTATGTGTCATCAATGTAACCTGGAAGCCAGGAAGTGTGGACTGGAATGCACATGCATGTACAATAATGCATGACTTCACTGTACTAGTCAGTGAGGGCAGTACACACTGTTGAGTGAGCATGTGTGCTGTGTGGCCATAGAATTCAAAATGACTGAATGACTAGAGCAATGAATCTGCATCTAATTTTACATTAAGCTTGAACACTTCTCTGCAGAAGCTATTTGGATGACTGAGAAGACTTTTGGGGATGATGCAATGAGTACAGTGCAGATGAAAAAGTGGCACAAACACTTCAAAGATGGTTGAGAATCTGTTGAAAGGGATCCACATTCTGGAAGGCCAGCAATAAGCCAAACACCTAAGAATATCAAACACATACAGGCCACAATCAACAAAGACTGGTGACTGACAGTGTGAGAACTAGAACCTGATCTGGGGATTCCAAAAAACTATTGTGTCCAAGATTTTGATGCAGGATCTTGGCATGAAACTTATCATGGCAAAATTCATTCCACAGCTTCTACTGTCAGAGTAGAAGAAACATTATGCTGCAGTTGCTAATGACTTGATTCAAACCACCACCAATTAACCAGGTTTCCTCAAGAAGGTCATATCCTGAGATGAATCTTGGGTCTACAGCTATGATACGGAAACAAAGGCTCAGTTGTCCCAATGGAGGTCACCTGGTTTTCCACACCCAAAGAAGGTGCTTCAAAGTCACAGCAAGATCAAGATCATATTAACTGTGTTTTTTGTTTAGGAAGGTGTGGTCCATCATGAGTAAATCCCTCCAGGCCAAACAATTAATAAGGAGTACTGTATCAATGTTCTTTGTCGGTTGAGAGGTGCAATATGACAAAAACAGCTGCAGCTATGGGCAACTGGTGATTGGCAGCTTCATCACAACAATGCGCCCTCTTATGCATCATGTCTTATGCAGAGATTTTTGGCAACACATCAAATCACCCAGGTGACTCAGCCCTCTTAAAGTTCAGATTTGGCACGCTGCAACTTCTGGCTTTTCTCAAAACTAAGATTACCTTTGAAAGGGAAGATATTTCAGAACATTGGTGAGATATAGGAAAATATGATAGGGTAGCTGATAGTGATTCCAAAAAAGGGTTTTGCAGAGTGTTTTTTTTTTTTTTTTGGTAAAATACAGAATACATCAATAATAAAATAAAAATAACCTGTAGGTCTAAATTACATTGGTGTTTAGAGTATGTAATTCCATTTTTATTATTTTAAAGTTTCACTTAACAATAACATAATTTTTCTATACCACATTTTATTTTTTTTAATTTTTTATTTTAGATTATTCAGTACAGTTTCTATCTTTTATTCCCATTCCAGCCCACCCACCCATCCCTCCCAACCTCCCTTCCATTTCCAAGCCCCGTAGTTTTGTCCATGTGTCCTCTATATTTGCTCCTGTAAACCCTTCCCTTCTCCCCTGAAATTCCCTCCCCTCTCCCCTCTGGTCACTGACATCCTGTCCTCCATTTCAGTGTCCTTTGTTATATTTTACTTGTTTCTTTGTTTTGTTGTTTAGGTTCCTGTTAAAGGCGAGATCATATGGTATTTGTCTTTCATTGCCTGGCTTATTTCGCTTAGCATAATGCTTTCCAGCTCCATCCATGCTGTTGCAAAGGGTATGAGCTCCTTC
>CM052543.1:79519715-79544129 GCA_028533065.1 Trachops cirrhosus | reverse complement strand
AACCACACCTAAAACAAAAACAAGAAGAAACTAAGCAAGCAACTAGAACAGGAACAGAACCACAGAAATGGAGATCACATGGAGGGTTAGAACAGGGGAGTGGGAGGAGGAGAGAGGGGGGAAAGGTACAGAGAATAAGTAGCATAGATGTTAGATAGAAAATAGACAGGGAGAGGGCAAGAATAGTATGGGAAATGTAGAAACTAAAGAACTTAAGACAAATGGACATGAACTAAAGGGGGGAATGTGTGTGGGAGAGGGTGTTCATGGTGGAGGGGAATGAAGGGGGGGTCATAGGACAACTGTAATAGCATAATCAATAAAATATTTTAAAAAAAAAAGAAATACAAAGGATTGTAAGAAAATACTATGGGTATTCTGGCCAAGATGGAGATGTAGGTAGATACATTTTACTTCCGCGCACAACCCAAAGAAGGATAACAACCAATTAAAAAAAAAAGACAGAACTGCCAGAAAATCAATATGTATGGAAGTCTGACAACCAATGAGTTAAAGAAGAAACATTCATCCAGACTGGTAGGACAGGTGGAGATGGACAGCTGGGGCAGAGAGGACATGTGGCAAGACAGCAGCTGGTGGACTAGGTGGTCCCACATTTGAGTGCACTAGGAAGAACAGCTGGGGAGTAAGACAGATCTTGCAACCCAGGGTTCCAGCACTCAGTAATAAAGCTTCCAAACCCCTGTGTGGATTTCAGTGGTGGGAGAAACTTCCAGTCTCACAGGAGAGTCCATTGGAGAGACCCACAGAGTCCTGAACATATACAAGCTCACAAACCCAGAAATCAGCACCAGCAAGGCATAACTCACATATGGGTGGGGGGGGCAGTGACCAAAAGCCAGAGAAGAGCCAAGCAAGCAGCATTGTTCCCTCTCTGACCCATCCCCCACATATAGCACGTAGATGCAGCAGTGGAATGGGTTGCCCTACCCTGGTGAATACCTAAGGCTCCACCCATTACAATGTAACAGGTGTGCCAAGATAAAGAAATATGGCCCAAATGAAGGAACAAATCAAAACTCCAGAAAAAGAACTAAGTGATAAGGAGATAGCTGACCTCTCAAATGCA
Organism: Trachops cirrhosus; assembly: GCA_028533065.1. Lineage (NCBI taxonomy): Eukaryota > Metazoa > Chordata > Mammalia > Chiroptera > Phyllostomidae > Trachops > Trachops cirrhosus. The sequence continues at coordinate 79,543,039 of CM052543.1, read as the reverse complement.
GACTTGAAAACACTGGTAATCAGGATCCTTACGGATATGATTGAGTACGGCCACAAATTAAAGGAAAAAGTGAAGGCAATACAAAGGAAAATAAAGAAAAATATGGGGAACCACAGTGAAGGGAAGGAAACTGGGACTCAAATCAACAATTTGGAACAGAAGGAAGAAATAAACATTCAACCATAACAGAATGAATGTAGGGTAAGTGGAGGCAGTCTGGCTTCCTCACCCAGGTGTCTGGGTAACTAAGGGAAGCAGTGTTCCCATAGCCTTGGAGGGGCTGATAAGTAGTGTTCTCATAGCCTTGAGACGGGGTCCAATAAACTGTTCCCATTATGTGAAGTGGGCTCGCATGTGCAGAATTATGTTACGTTATATAATTTTCTGGCATTTTGCTGGTGTTGTTCACTTCTAGTACTTAAACAAGTAGGGGCTTCTCACATGAGACATGCAGCTTGCAGCATGTGTGGCTCACCCACCTGTGAATAAAGGTATGTCAAGCATCCCATGGCTTCGTGAATTTTCTTTCATCACCCTGAAGCTAGAGTGGACCTGCCTGGCCTTGAACAGCTGCAACACAATGAAGAAATAAGAACTCAAAAAAATGAAGAAAGGCTCAGGAACCTCTGGGACAACTTTAAACATTCCAACATCTGAATCATAAGGGTGCCAGAAGGAGAAGAGAAAGAGCAAGAAATTGAAAACTTACTTGAAAAAATAATGAAGAACTTCCCCAATCTGGCAAAGGAAATAGACATGCAAGTCCAGAAATCTCAGAGAATCCCAAAGAAGTTGGACCCAAGAAGGAACACACTAAGACACATCATAATTTAATTATCCAAAATTAAAGATAAGAAGAGAATCTTAAAAGCAGGAAGAGAAGAGGAGAGAGTTACCTGCAAAGGAATTCCTACAAGACTATCAGCTGATTTCTCAAAAGAAACCTTGCAGGCAAAAGGGGCGGAAAGAAGTATTTGAAGTCATGAAAGGCAAGGACCTACAAGCAAGATTACTCTATCCAGAAAAGCTATCATTTAGAATGGAAGGGCAGATAAAGTGCTTCCCAGACAAGGTAAAGCTAAAGGAGTTCATCATTATCAACCCCTTATAATATGAAGTGTTAAAGGGACTTATCTAAGAAAAAGAAGATGATCAAAACTATGAACAGTAAAATGACAATAAGCTCACAACTATCAACAACTGAACCTAAAAAACAAAACCAAAAACAAATTTAGCAAATAACTTGAACAGGAACAGAATCATAGAAATGACGATCACATGGAGGGTTACCAGTAGGGAGGGGGCAGGGAGAGAATGGGGGATACAGTACCAAGAGTAAGAAGCATAATTGGTACTGTAGTACAAAATAGACAGGGGGAGGTGAAGAATAGTATATGAAATGGAGAAGCTAGAGAGCTTATATGTGTGACCCATGGACATGAACTTAGGTGGGAGGAATGCTAGAAGGGAGGGCAGTGCAGGGCAGAGGGAGATAAACAGGAGAAAAAATGGTACAACTGTAATGGCATAATCAATAAAATATACTTAAATAAAATGCCAAGGCTGAGAATGGACAGAGAATCTTGGAAGCAGCAAGAGAGAAGCAGAGAGATACATACAAAATAGTTCCCACAGGACTGTCAGCAGATTTCTTTAAAAACAATTTTTTTAAAGAGTTTATTTATTTAGTTTTAGAGAGAGGTGAAGGGAAGGAGAGAGAAGGAGAGAAACATCAATGTATGGTTGCCTCTCATGTGCCCCCTACTGGGGACCTGACCTGCAACCCAGGCATATGCCCTGACTGGGAATCGAACAGCAGCCCTTTGGTTCGCAGGCCCGTGCTCAATCCACTGAGCTACACCAGCCAGGGCAGCAGATTTCTTGAAAGAAGCTTTGCAGGGAAGAAGGGACAGCCAAGAAAATGTTCAGGGTGATGAGGTGCAAGGATCTACAGCCTAGATTACTCTGTCCAACAGGGCTTTCATTTGGAATGGAGGGGTAGATTTGGTGCTTCCCTGATAGGGTGGAGTTGGGGGAGTTCATCACCACCAAGCCATGTTACAGGAAATGTTAAGAAAACTTGTTTAAGAGGAAGAAGAGGATCAAAACCCTGAACATTAAAAAGGCAACAAATTCAGAACTACCAACAAATGAATCTAAAAACAAGACACCAAACTGGGCAAACTAGACACTAGAACAGGAACAGAGTCAGAGATATGTAGATCATTTAAAGGATTATCAAGTGGGAGGGGGATGGGAGAGAATGGGGAAATGGTACAGGGATTAAGCAACAGAAGTGGTAGGAACAAACTAGACAGGGGGGAGTTAAGAATAGCATAGGGCAGGGTAAATGGAGGCAGTCTGGCTTCCTCACTCAGGTGTCTGGGCAAGTAAGGGAAGTGGTTTCCCATAACCTTGAGAATGGCCTGATGAGTAGTGTTCCAATAGCCTTGAGACTGGGTCCAATAAACTGTTCCCATAACCTTGAGTGGGCTGTGTGTGTGGTATGAAGCTCTGTTGCATACAATCTGTCGGCACCCTGTCAGCTTTGTTTACCTCTAGTATTGGGGGGTAGGGACTCCACACTGGATGCCATGACAGGTACCATGCAAGGGGACAGGTGACATGCATTGTGCCATACAGAGACATGCAGGAGGACACCTAGTTTGCAGCATGCGTGGCTTGCCTGCTCTTGAATAAAGGCATGTCAAGCATCCCCATGGCTCCGTACATTTTCTTCCATTTGCCTGAATCTAGAGTAGACCTGCCAGGCCTTCACAGGCTGCAACACACATAGGAAATGGAGAAATCAAGAAACTTATATACACAACCCATGGACATGAACTAAGGGAAGGAGATTGCTGGAGGGAAGGGGGATACTGAGTGGACAGGGGCAAGGGGAAAAATTGGGAGAACTCTAATAGCATAATCAATAAAATATACTTAAAAAAAAAAATAAAAAGATCATACCCCATGATCAAGTGGGATTTATTCTGGGAATGAAAGGTTGGTACAATATTCAGAAATCAATAAACATGATATAGCACATAAACAAAATAAAGAATAAAAATCACATGATCATATCAATAGATGCAGATAAAGCCTTTGATAAAATCCAGCACCCTTTTATGATTAAAAACAAATCTCAGCAAAGTGGGAATAGAGGGATCATACCTCAACATAATAAAGGCCATATATGACAAACATATAGCCAACACCATACTGGATGGACAAAAACTAGAAGCATTTTCTTTATGATCAGGAACAATACAGGGATGTCTACTTTCACCACTCTTGTTCAACATAGTACTGGAAGTTCTAGCTGCAGCAATCAGACAAAAAGAAAAAATAAAAGGCATCCAATTGGAAAGGAAGAAGTAAAACTGCCAATATTTTCAGATAACATGATATTGAACATAGAAAACCCTAAAGAATTCACCAAAAAAACTACTAGATCTAATAAATAAACTTTGAAAGGTAGCAGAATACAAAGTTAATATTCAGAAATCAGAGGCATTCTTATACTATCAGAAAGTACAAATGAACTATCGGAAAGAGAAGCTTAGATAACAATTCCATTTACTATTTAAATTAAAAAAAAACATAAGGTACCCAGGAATAATTTGAACCAAGTACATAAAAGACCTGTACTCAAAAAGTATAGGACATTAAAGAAAGAAATTGAGGAAGAAAGAAATAAATGCAAGCACATATCGTGTTCATGGATTGAAAAAATTAATATTATTAAAATGTCCATACTACCCAAAGCAATCTATAGATTCTATGCAATTCCTATCAAAACACCAATGGCATATTTCACAACTATTCCAAAAAACTTATATAGAACCAAAAGCAGACCTTGAATAGCTTTAGCAATCTTGAGAGAAAAGAACAAATTCAGAGGTATTACATAACTGATATCAAACTATACTAAAAAGCTATTTTAATCAAAATAGCCTGGTATTAGCATAAGAACAGGCATAGATCAATGGAACAGAACAGAGAGCCCAGAAATAAACCCATGCCTTTATGGTCAATTACCGTTTGACAGAGGAGGCATGAGAATACAATGGAATAAAGACAGTCTCTTCAATAAATGGTGTTGGGAAATATTGGATAGGTATATGCAAAATGATGAAACTAGACCACCAACTTACACCATACACAAGAATAAACTCAAAATGGATAAAAAGCTTAAGTGTAAGCTACGAATCCATAAAAATCCTACAAGAAAATATAGTCACAAAATCTCAGATATCTTGTGTAGCCATATTTTTGCCAATATACCTCCTCAGGTAAGGTAAACAAAGGAAAAAGTAAACAAATGGGACTACAACAAACTAAAAAGCTTTGCACAGCAAAAGAAAGGGGAACTTACTGTATGGGAGATCGTATTTTCTGCTGATACATCTGATAATGACTTAATTTCCCAAATATGTAAAGAACTTATACAACTCAATACCAGGAAGACCAACAATCCCATTAAAAAATAGGCAAAGGACCTGAATAGACATTTCTCCAAAGAGGTCAATAGACATATGAAAAGATGCTCAACATCACTAATCATCAGACAGACACAAATTAAAACCACAATGAGATGTTACACCTTACACCTGCTAGAATGATTATCATCAATAAATCAACAAACAACAAGTGCTGATGAGGATATGGACAAAAGGGAACCCTAGTACATTGTTGTTAGGAATTTAGATTGGTGCAGCTACTATGGAAAACAGTATGGAGTTTCCTCAAATAATTAAAAATGGAACTGTGTTTTGACCTACCAATCCCACTGCTGGGAACATATCCTAGGAAACCCAAAACATCAATTCAAAAGAATATATGCACTGCTATATTCATTGCCTCCATATTTACAATAGCCAAGATGTGGAAACAGTGCAAGTGCTCTTAAGTAGTTGAGTGGCTAAAACAACTGTGGTACATTCGCACAATGGAATATGCAGCCATAAAAAGAAGGAAATCTTACCTTTTCTGACAGCATGGATACATCTGGAGAGTATTATGTTAAATGAAATAAACCAGTCAGAGTCAGACAAATACAATATGATCTCATTTATATGGAATCTAATTAACAAACTAACTAATGAACAAAGTGGAAACAGAGGCATGGATACAAGGAACAGACTGACAGCTCTCAGGGGAGAGGGAGATTGGAGAACTGGATGAAAGAAGGTGAAGTGTGTATAACACAGAGACACAGAGAACATTGTGGTGATAGCCAGAGGGAACAGTGGATAGAGCCTAGGTGGAGGGGTGTGAAAATAGGATCAGAAAGAGACTTTACTTGCAATGCTGGGAGAATGATGTGGTGTATGGATGATGTTTTGTTGAATTATACACTTAAAACCTATATGATTTTGTGAACCAATGTCACCCCAATAAATTCAATTTAAAAAATATTAAAAATTATTGAAATAAGTAAGAAATAGGGTGCCTATTAATGCCAGCTGCCACATAGGACTCTCCAAGTAACTGACAACATGTAAAATGCCTTTAAGAGGAAAAAAATACAAAACAAAAATTAAACAGTGCACCATTCACCAGCAGCACCAACATAATTCTATAGTGTACTTTTGCACTATGTGTCTGGAAGCCTGTTCTGTGGAAACACAGACACAGCCCTGAACCTGAGACTAACCAGCTGACAGTTACTCAGCCAAGGTAATGCTAGATGAAACAATGCCTGGATTAGTGCTGAGAACTGAAGATGAATAATTTATTTTATCATCTACATTGTAAACACTTCAATATTTTGCCTTGATTGGCCAATTCAGAAAATGAAAACTGGAGAACAAGAACTACAGAAAAGTAAGGATGTGTTGGCCACAGATAAGGCAAAAGAAAGAACAGGTGAGAAAGATCATTAGAGCAGAATTTAGTGAGTGTGAAGACTGCTGTCCAGTTATAAGTTACAGGAAAAAATGGTGACATAAAAGACAATTCTTTAAGAATTCAAATGTTGCCCTTTAGGGCATGACAATGTTGACCTGAGCTCTGTGCTCCTGCAAAATAGTAACAGTTAAGAAATGTCCCCATATCCTGCCCTTTTGTTTTCAGAGAAATAGCTAACTCTAATTACAAAGAACCACCCTTTTCCATTGACTTAGGTAAGACTCGATGTCCACTTTCTCTTGACTCTGTGGGCCTGGATGGCTTCCTGGACTTCCTGCTTCTACAAAACCCAGGCCCTGCCTTTACATTGAGGCATTCTTCATTAATGAGCATTATTCCTCTTTCAATACCCTGAATAAAATTATCTTCTTATTATCCAGTACATTTTTGTGAAAGACAATATAATAAATCTTTTCTTTTGAACATAAAGAAAGAATACATAGTGTTTGTCACTAGACAATCTGTTCTTTCTGCCCCCTCCCCTTAAGAAATTTTTGAAAAAATGTTAAAATAATGTCAGTTTGAAGGATACAAAATTATTCACCAGCTGAGGGTACCCACAACTGGAGTTTGTCTTGACCAGATAACAAGGACTGTGAAGCACACTTTTTTGAAAGAAAGTTCACCCCTTTATGGGGAAAAATCAAGGGAGGTTCTGTCTCTTAAAGCAAAACCTCTCCAAGTTCACCAGTTTTACATTTCTAGAGTAACCACCCACATTTCAGTATCTAGGCCTAGTGTTTCTCCATTCCTAGAGCTCTTCAAATGCAAAGCACCTAGCTTTTCCCAGTTTTTTTAGAGATTAAGAAGGAAAATACATGTACAGAACAAGTTTCCTGCCAGATTATCAGATTTTTTATGTTATTGCTACAACTTATTTTAACTTCTTTTTATCCCTGACCATTATATATATGTATATAATGCCTCAATATATATATATAGTGGTTATATATATATATATTTATATATATATATGCCTAGAGCCATTATATGTGTGTGTGTGTGTGTGTGTGTGCTTACAGCCATTATAAATCATGGATGGCAAATAAATTGCAACTACTCTGACATATCACAATTCAGTAGCACACTGAACTTTCCCAAGGGGGTCTTTGGTTTATTAATGAGGCATGTCACAGAATTGTCTTCACACATTCATCCCAGATTCTTCCCTGTGATTTTCTGGGCAGCTTCAGGAGCTGGACCATCATCAACATTTCCCCAGTTTGTTTTAATTCTCCCCATCCTGACCCATAGGGGTTTCAAGAACAAGAAAAGCTGCACTATTGAACATTCATGTCCATTTCTTTTTTACCTGCCAAAAGGGGACCCAATTTTTATCTTTGGCACAAAGCAATTTGAAGGTTGATTACTTCATCTAAGAAGCCCAAGTTGAAAGTAGAAAATCATGGCTTAGAAAAATGCATGATTCATCTTAGAAACTGCAAGGATGCGCCACTTCACAGATACAGGGTACAACTTTAGGCTAGTCTAACAACACCTGTTCTAATGATAAGAGTAGAAAGAAGACTGATTGCCACAGTCCTTGGGTCTGTGGCATCTGTTTTGCTAGTGTTTGGAGAGGAGAGATGAGCCTATTACCTTCTGGTCACTGTGTGCCTGCAAAGGCATGTCAGTGTCGTCAGGTAGCAGAGGAATAAGCAGTTCTTGCTCCATGTCTTATCCACAAGTACTAAGAAAGGGAGGTTGTCTGCTGCAGCAGAAAGATAGCTGAGGTGCAATACCCAAGATCTAGTCCTGGGCTGTCACCTATAGGTTGTAAAACTTTGGCAAGCCATTTCTCTTTTTTTTTTGGCCCATTTATCTCCCTCTGTAAAATGAAGGGTCTGAATCAATGACCTGTGAAGCCTCTTCTAAATCCAGGTTTTGCTTGTCAATCACTTTGTAAATAATGTAAAAAGTTTAACTAATAGCGACCTAACAGGGTTATTTCTAATACAGCCACGTACCAGTAGCGACAGGGCTGCACTCTGAGATATACATTGTAAGGTGATTTTGTCATTATACAAACACAAACCTACCCACCTAGGCTATATAGTATAGCCTTTTGCCTCTAGGCTACATGCCTATATAGTATGTTACTTCACTGAATTCTGTAGGTAATTGTAACACAATGGTATATAAACAGATATAAACATAAAAAATGTATGGTAAAAATACAGTTTAAAAGATATAGATGGAGTTTGCAGGACTGGAATTGCTCTGAGTGAGCAACACACCCAAAAGGAAAACCTGGATCAAGTGTACAAGTCCGGGGTGCCTCATCTGCCACACCCTAGTCCAACCTGGCTGGTCCTCCTCCAAGGGCTGAAAGTGGACCTGGGTGTCTTGCTACACCACATCAGACACATCCAAGTAGCTGATATTCCATATTAAATGTATGTTGCTATAATAAGGGTTAAATGTTTTACAATTTGGTGTTAGAAATATATAGTTACTTAATTTTGCCATTTTCTCTTCATACTTTGGAGCCCATAACATTTCTTTCCAGAGCTCAAACATTTTCAAGGGGACTTAAAACACAAGCAGGCTTTGGGGCCCACTGTGGCTGTCCCTCTCAGCTCATCTTAAACCCTCAGCCAACTCATTCTGATTGCTTCTGTTTCCAAATGGCCCCGGTGAAATCCATCTGATGATATCTGATCGCAAGATTTCATAAAGGGGCCAGGTAAGAACCCAAGCAGACTTGGGGATCAGGAATCTCACAGCAGCCACACATTCTCCATTAGCCATCTCCAAGGAGGCCAATTTCAGCAGAATCATTAAAAATTGATGATTCTGCAAGTGTCTTTTTGTCTGCTGTGTTGTGTGTGGTAAGGGAAGGAAGGGACAGAAAGTTTTCCTACAAAAGAGTTAAGCACCAGCTAAAGAAAGGCAGTAAGATAATCCTGCACATAATCTTATTGACTGACTGTGAAATTCAACATTTAAGAGAGATTTGGGAGGAAAAGAGAGCTGGGGGACCACTGAAAATTTAAAGGTCAGGAGGTAGGAAAAGGATGTCAAGGAATGCTTTCATAATAAACCAGAGAGCTCAAAGACCAAGTCTTAGCATTAATTTTTCCCCAAAGAATTTAGCCATCTTACTGTTAGCACTTTGACAGTATTTGAAGACACCGGACAACAATGCAGAGTGTTGAGACATCCTTCTGCATCCAGCCCTCAGCTGGTCTGGGGTCCCCCATCTCCTGCAAGGGGAGGACCCACAGGGCCCTAGATAAACAAGAGAAGTAAACCCCCTGACAGAGGGTCACCCGCTGGCTCCTTGTAATCAGAATGAAAGCAGAGCTGAGCTGGGCCCATGTTTCCTGACTCCCAGTCCTGAACTCTGCCCTGACCACCCACTATGTAGCCACAAGTTGACTCACCTGGGAAAACTATAAATCATTTCTACATCCTGAATAATGTTCGCCAATGACTAGCTAACACTAATAATTTAGAAAGCTAGTCTTTAAATTCTACTGTATTTCTTTCCCATTAAAGATGAGTTCATTTTCAGTGAGTTTTGTTTGTTGAACTACTTCTTTCTGGTTGTCAAAAAGACCCACAAGTAAACAGTATAACCACAGGATCTGGGAAAAACAGCTTATGGGCAGTTTCACATCATAAAAACTTTTTGCTATTATTGAACAGACAAAAAATGTCTATGAGCTCAGAGAAGGAGAGGGCTCTTTTAGACACTGGAGGGATGATGTTTTGTAATGTGTGGGTCACAGCCATGAGCAGTTTGGATCATGAGCACTTCTTCTCCCAGATGAGCCAACTATAATCATCCTCACCTGGAAGGAGAGACTCTGGGGGTCAGAACTTTCTTAGTGCAATATGGGGGATGTTGTCACAATAAGGTTATTCTTGCCCTTCCTCAAGCCCTGAACAGCCTGTCATCATGGCCCTCTCTGTTATAGAGTGACAGGGTTGTCTGTGCTGTAGGAAGGACACCTGTGGCGAGGACGCTGCAGGGTACAGGAGGTCTCAGTTCCACTGTGCTCACCACAGACCAACCACCAGTTCACCTTCACTGGCACTGGCTGGCTATTATTCTGTGCAGCAGGTAGGGGCAGAGATGAGGACCCACTTAATCCACAACCCCCTGCCTACTCAGCAAAGAGGCAGGATATAGGAGGGAAAACCTGCAGGTTGATAGCTTCTCACTGAGGAAGACAAGCACCCCTACTGAAAACTACCCCAAGTGGAAAACCCCACATTTTAGCCTGTGAAGCCAGGCTGCCTTTCCTTTCTATTTCTGAGAGCAAGTGAGGAACAAAGGAACTGAGACCAGAGAGGCAAGTGATGATGACCTTGGGTGGGGAGACTGCACTGGCTTAATAGCTCCACACAGGAAGCTCCCTAACAAGTTTCTTGTTTGTGCACTTAGTGAGAAAGACACTTCTGGTATTGGAGCAAAAACAGAGGGGAGGGGCCAAAACCAGAGGGATAGCCTTTGGGGGAGAGAGCCCCGATGTTTCAGAAGGTAGCATCAAATGTCCTCTTAGGGAGCTCAGAAACTGTCACTCATTAATTGATTTATCACACACCTGCACTGGATAGCTACTGGGTGAGGCACTGAGGAGAGGAGTGACTAGAACACACACCTGCCTCCAAGAGCCACAGGTGAGAGTTCTAGGGTATCAGGGAAAGTTTCCTGAATGCTGAGCATGAGCAGAAGTTTCCAAGGTGCAAGGAGATGGACTGCAGGAGATGTGAGCACTTCTGACTGAAGAAACTATGAGGGCAATGAGTCAGACAGGGCCAGGCACATATGTTCCAAACTCCGCACCTTACTGTGGCGTAAACACAGCCTTTACCTTCTAGTTGGGATGCTGTAGTGACAGTCTAGATAAGAGAGAATGGGGGCCTCATGTGGCAGTGACACTGGAGATAGAGAGTGGAGGAAGTTAAGAAATACTAAGCAAGGGAAGCATTTGAGATCTTGCTGCTTGGAATCTGTCATCAGTTTTGGCTCCAATAAACTCAAAAAGAAGAGAAAAGAGAAGGGAAAGGAAAGGGAGGGGAGGGGAGGGAAGAAGAAATACTAAGTAGGGAAAACAACAAAAGTTAGTGCCAAATAGTAAAAGGCTAAACTCCTATGACCAAGAGGCAATGGCTCAGGCAGTGAGACATTCTCTCTAACAGTTAATTCCTCAGAATGGTCAACAGGGGCTCTGCTCCACACAGTCATCAAGGCTGATGGTAGTCCTGCCATTTCCCATTCCCAGCTTCCAAAGAGGCCCCAACTGCTGCTATTCAGTGAGAAGGAAGGGGCAAAGGGTACAAAGAAGTGTTCATGGAGGCCTCACAGAACAGGCCTGGAAATGGCCCTCTCAACCTCTCACTTCAACTGGCAAGGGCTTAGTCTCATGGCCACTCCAGGCTAGAAGCGGGGCTGAGAAATATGCTCTGGCTTTGAGTTCAGAAAGAAGAGAGAGCTAGACTTTGATAGTCAGCCAGCAGTCTCTGCTCTGGTAGCTAATGATGGCTTTAGTCAACACAGGGGACATGTTAAGGAAAAACTAGGTCCCAGCATTCAGCTCATCTCCCACATGTCTAGGATCCTGAGAACCCTCCAGCCTCCCCAGAGGGCCAGCCTTACACTCTGAGGACTGTCCATCCCTCATCTTCCAGGAATGCTAGAGCAGTGAATCAGGAGGCCTGGGGCCACATTTAAAGTTCATTTCTTTGAATCAAGCATAAGTTTTTGGGGCTCTGTTTCTTAAGCCTATTATTTCTTCTATGATGGTACTGGAATCAATTGTACTAGATGTCCAGTTAAACAAAGTACACTAAAAAAATAGCTTTCAAAAAAATAGTTTTCCTGTCAGCTATACTAAAATGTTATTTTTAGTATTTTCAAAGAAAGTAAAGCCTAGCCTTGTAGTAATGAAACCTACAAACATACTTGCAAAAGAATTATCAGTATGTCCATGACACAGCCTCACACAACTCCAGTGGGGAAAACCATCTCATAATATCATCTGAGGTAATGCTGGAAAAAAATCTTCAAGATTCAGACTTAGAGCACTTTTAGGAGGTTTCTGTTTTCCCCTTACCTATAAATTTGACCTTTTCCTGAAGTTATCTTAGCGACTGAAGATAAATTCTGAGTGTTGAAATTTTGGTAAGCATAGCAGAAGAATGACATCTTTGTACAAGCATGGGGTTACATCTAGATAGTATTTCCAAACTGCACATTATTTAGAGGACTTGTGACCTTTTTGTTTAGAATATAAGAGGGGGCTCCATTTATAGTAATATACACCTGGATACCATTATAAAACTGTAATAAATCCACAGTCTTGACTCTTTAAAAGCAGTCAGCCCTCTCATATTAAGAGACAGCTGGTTCAGGTTGTGGATTTTTGTTTCTAACTTTGTTTCTCTTCCTTCTTGTTAGCTCATTCTCATGGTTTCTTTGTAATTAATATACACAGAGGTGGGTGGACTAGGAAAAGTGAGGTTATGTACACTCAGTTCTGGCTTAAAGTGTTATTTGTCAACAGGGAAATATGAAAATGAGGAGGCTGGATCTAATGATTTTATTCAAGTCATTACACAGATCTGACAAGTGAGTCAACATCAGGATTAGACTAGGTGTTTCAGATAAGTGAGTTTGCTCTGTGGTGGCACATCATGTGCCCTGCTGCTGTCAGATCTGTCCTGCCCGTTTCTCCATAAAATAATGCTCTAGAGACCTGATCTGCAGAAAAAATAACTCAGGCATGAAGCACTTCTCAGGCTTACTAAATAATCCCAGAGGTAACTGCTTTTCAGCCCTAATGCCTCAAGCCAAAGAGATCAATCTCTAGTTCCAGAAGTTGATGTGGCTATATAACAAGCTCTATCAGGGAAATGGTATAAATTACTGATCTGGGAGTTTCTTAAGTCCATGAAAACTGGCTACATGAATATCCACAGTGAGCCTTGGCCATAATTAATAATCATCAGGACAACCCAGCATTAATGCACATTTCTTTCATTTTTTTTTCGGTGAAGAAGCTTGGGATATAACATCATAGGTGGTACAGTTTGTGCACATATACCGAAGGGAAAAGGCCTCCATTGCCAGCTGTTAAGAGAACAGAAACAGTTGGTCTCCTGGCTTCTATATTTTATTTCCCTTTCCTTTTGTTCACCTTAGAGAGGCTGGTGAGATCTTGTTCATACATGTCTAAGTGAGCATATTCAGGCAATGAAGTAAGCAGACAGGAAAGGAAAATGAGAGCAAAGTGATGAAAAGCTAATGGGGAGATTTTGTGGGAAAATTTTAATGGTCACCACTATAAGGGAACTATTTTTTTCTTTTAGAACTGTAACTCTATTTTCCACAAACCTTTGTCACTGAGCAAACAGGGGTCTGTCTATGTGACACCCTGGTGAATGACCCAACAAGTAATGCCAGAAAAACAGGTTTTTAAAAAATTTAACATATTTTTATTTTTTTAATATATAATCTTTATTCTATTTTTTCCATTACAACTTAGTCTCCTTATAACGCCCTCTACCCAGCAATCACCACACTGTTATCAATGTCCAATAGTTCTTTTTCCTTTTTGCTCATGCCTTCTATCCCCTAACCAAACCTGCCACATGTCATCTGCGCTCCATCTATGAGTCTGTCTCTGTTTTGCTTGTTAATTCAGTTTGTTCATTAGATTCTACATATGCGTGAAAGTATATGGTATTTGTCTGTCTCTGACTGGCTTATTTCACATAACATAATGTTCTCCAGGTCCATCCATACTGTTACAAAGGGTAAAATTTTCTTTTTTATGGCCAAGTAGAATTCCATTGTGTACATGTTCCATAGTTGTTTTATGGACACTTAGGCTGCTGCCATATCTTGGCAATTGTAAATAATGCTGCAATGAACATAGAGGTGCTTATGGTCTTTCAAATTAATGTTTTGGGTTCCTTCAGATATATCCCAGAAGTGGGATTGCTGGGTCAAAAGACATCCATTTTTAATTTTTTGAGCTATTTCTATGCTCATTTCTACAGTGGCTGCACCAATCTGCATTCCCACCAACAGTGCAAAAGAGTTCTCCTTTCTCCACATTCTCACCAGCACTTGTTGTTTTTTGATTTATTAATGATAGCCATTCTGACAGGTGTGAGATGGTAGCTCTTTGTGGTTTTTATTTCCAGTTGGTCTCATGATTAGTGACATTGAGCATCTTTTCCTGTGTCTATTGGCCATCTGTATGTCCTCTTTGGAGAAGTGTCTATTCAGGTCCTTTGCCCGTTTTTTAATTGGGTTGTTTTGTTTTGTTATATTGAGTTTTGTAAGTACTTTATAAATTTTGGATATTAACCACTTACTAGATGTATTGGCAAATATGTTCTCCCATTCTGTGGTTTGTCTGTTTATTTTGTTGACAATTTCATTTGCTGTGCAAAAACTTTTTAGTTTGATGAAGTCCCATTTGTTTATTTTTTTCTTTAGTTTCCCTTGCCTGGGAAGATCTGATAAAAAACTTCTATGAGTAATGTCTGAGATTTTGCTGTCTATGTTTTCTTCTCGAATTTTTATAGTTTTGGGTCTAACATTTAAGTCTTTAATCCATTTTGAACTTATTCTTGTGTGTGGTGTAGGAAGGTATTCTAGTTTCATTTTTATGCATGTATCTGTCCAATTTTCCCAACACCATTTACTGAATAAACAATCTTTAGCCCATTGTGTGTGCTTGCTTTCTCTGTCAAATATTAATTGACTATAAAAGTGTGGGTTTATTTCTTGGCTCTCTATTCTGTTCCATTGATCCATGTGTCTCTTTTTATGCCACTACCAGGCTGTTTTGATTACTATGGCCTTGTAGTATAGTTTCATATTAGGTGGAGTGATTCCTCCAGCTTTGTTCTTTTTTCTCAGGATTGCTTTTGTTATGTGGGGCTTTTTGTGGTTCCATATAAATTTTTGAAAATTTTGTCCTAGTTCTCTGAAATATGCCATTGGAATCTTGATAGGAATTGTGTTGACTCCATAGATTGCTTTTGGTAGCATGAACATTTTAATGATGTTAATTCATCCTATCCATGAACATTGTATGTGCTTCCACTTATTTGTATCTTCTTCAATTTCTTTCTTCAGTCTTATGATTTTCTGAGTACAGGTCTTTTACATCCTTGGTTAGGTTTATTCCTAGGTATTTTACTTTTGGAGCCAATCATGAATAGGATTGCTTCCTTAACTTCCCTTTTTGATAGTTCATTCTTGGCATGTAAAATGTCACTGATTTCTGGATATTAATTTTATATCCTGCTACTTTGCTGAATTCATTTATTAGTCCTAGTAGTTTCTTGTTGGAATCTTTGGGGTTTTCTATGTACAGTATCATGTCATCTGCAAATAAAGACAGTTTTACTTCTTCCTTTCTCATTTGGATGCCTTTTATTTCCTCTTCTTGTCTGGTTGCTATAGCTAAGACTTCTGCTGCTATGTTGAATTAGAGAGGTGAAAGTAGACACCCTTGTCTTGTTCCTGATCTTAAGGGGAATGCTTGTAGTTTTTGCCAGTTGAATATGATGCTGGTAGTGGGTTTGTCATATATGACCTTGTTTATGTTTAGGTATGTTCCCTCTATTCCCAATTTTCTGACTGTTCTTTTTATCATAAATCAGTGCTGAATTTTATCAAATGCTTTTTCTACATCTATTAGTATGATCATGTGATTTTTACCCTTCACTTTGTTTATGTGATATATCACATTTAATGATTTATGGATGTTGCACCAAGCTTGCATTCCTGGAATAAATATCACTTGATCATGGTGTATGATCTTTCTGATGTATTTTTGTATTCAGTTTGCTAATAATTGTTGAGGCTTTTAAAATCTATGTTTATAAATGATATTGGCCTATACTTTTGTTTCTTTGTCCTGTCTTTATCTAATTTTGGAATTAGGATAATGATGGCTTCGTAAAATGAATTTGGGAGCCTTCCCTCCTCTGGAATTTTATGAAATAGTTTGAGAAGGAGAGGTGGTAGTTCTCAGAATGTTTGGTAAAATTCACCTGTGGAGCCATTTGATCCAGGGCTTCTCTTGTTGGGAGCTTTTTTAAAATTACTGTTTTAATTTACATTAAATGTGATCTGCCTATTTATATTCTCTGATTCTTCCTGATTCATTTTTGAAAAATTATATGTTTCTAAGAATTTATCCATTTTGTTCAGTTTGTTGACTTATAATTGTTCATAATATATTCTTACAATCCATTGTATATCTGTGGTACTTCAGTTGTCACTTCCCCTCCTTCATTTTTTTTAAGATTTTATTTATTGATTTTTAGAGAGATGGGAAGGGAGGAAGAGAAGGAAAGAAACACCAGTGGTGGTTGCCTCTTGTGCACCCCCTACAGAGGGCCTGGCCCACAACTGAGGCATGTGCCCTGACTGGGAATCAAACCAGTGACCCTTTGGTTCTCAGACTGCCACTCAATCCACTGAACCACAGCAGCCAGAGCTCATTTCTGATTTTATTTATTTGGGTCCATTCTCTCTTTTTTCTTAATGAGTCTGGTTAAAGATTTCTCAATTTTATCTTTTCAAAGAACTATCTCTTAGATTTACTGATCTTTTGAATTTTTTAAAGTCTTTATGTCATGTAATTCTGCTCTGATCTTGATTATTTCCTCCTTCTACTCACTCTGGGCTTTGTTTGTTGTTGTTCTTCTAGTTTTTTTAGGTGTAGAGTTAGGCTGTTTATTTGAGATTTTTCTATATTCTTTAGGTAGGCCTGTAATACTATGAACTTCCCTCTTAGGACTGCTTTGCTGTGTCCAATAGGTTTGGGGATGTTGCGTGTTCATTTTCATTTGTTTCCAGATACTTTTTTATTTCTTTATTGATCTCATTGTTAACCCTTTCATTATTTAGTAACATGTTATTCAGCCTCCACATTTTTGAAATTTTTTGAGTTTTTTTCTTGAGGTTGATTTCTAGTTTCAAGCTGTTGTGATCCAAGAAGATGCTTGATATGATTTCAATTTTCTTGAATTTGTTAAGGCTTATTTTATGTCCTACTATGTGGGCTATCTTGGAAAATGGTCCATGTGCTTTTCAGAATAATGTGTATTTTCCTTCTTTGGGGTGAAATGTTCTGTAAATATCATTAAGTCTATTTGATCCAGAGTGTCTTTCAATGATGCCATATCCTTGCTGATTTTTTGTTTGGAAGATTTACCCATTGTTGACAGTGGGTGTTAAAATCCCCCACAATTACTGTGTCACTGTCTATCTCTTTCTTAAAGTCCTCAAGATTTTCTTTATATATTTAGGTGCTCCTATATTGGATGCATATATGTTTACAAGGGTTATAACCTCTTGTTGTACTGCTCCCTTAAGTAGTATGTAGTGCTTTCTTTGTCTCTTGTTATAGCCTTTGTTTTGAAGTCTATTTTGTCTGATATAAGTATTGCCATCCCAGCTTTTTTCATGTCCATTTGCATGGGATTTTTTTTATCCCTTCACTTTCAGCCTGTGTCAATTTTTTTTAAAGTATATTTTATTGATTGTGCTATTACAGTTTTCCCAAGTTTCCCCCTTTATCCTCCCTCTGCCCTGCATCCCCCAGCCCTCCAGCATTCCCCCGACCTTAGTTCATGTCCATGGGTTATACATATAAGTTCTTTGAATACTCTGTTTCCTATACTATTTTGACCTCTTCCCATCTATTTTATGCCTATCAGTTATGCTTCTTCTTCCCTGTACCTTTTCCCCCTATTCCTCCCCTCCTCCTCCCCACTGAAAATCCCCCATGTGATGTCTATTTCTCTGATTCTGTTCCTGTTCTGGTTGTTTGCTTAGTTTTTGTTTTCATTGTTTTTCTTTTTCTTTTAGGCTCATTTGTTGATAGTTGTGAGTTTGTTGTCATTTTACTGTTCATAGTTTTGATCTTCAACTTCTAGATAAGTCCTTTCAACATTTAATAAAATAAGGGCTTGGTGATGATGAACTCCTTTAACTTGACCTTATCTGGGGAGCACTTTATCTGTCCTTCCATTCTAAATGAAAGCTTTGCTGGATAGAGTCATCTTGGATGTAGGTCCTTGTCTTTTATGACTTGGAATACTTCTTTCCAGCCCCTTCTTGCCTGTAAGGTTTCTTTTGAGAAATCAGCTGATAGTCTTATGGGAACTCCTTTGTAGGTAACTGTCTTCTTATCTCTTGCTGCTTTTAAGGTTCTTTCCTGATCTTTAATCTTGGGTAACTTAATTATGATGTGCCTTGGTACATTCCTCTTTGGGTCTAACTTTTTTGGGACTCTCTGAGCTTCCTGGATTTCCTGGAAATCTATTTCCTTTGCCAGATTGGGGAAGTTCTCCTTCATTATGTTTTTAAATAAGTTTTCAATTTCTTGATCTTGTTCTATTCCTTCTAGCACCCCTATGATTTGAATATTGGAATGTTTAAAGTTGTCCTAGAGGTTCCTAAGCTTCTCTTCACTTTTTGAATTCTTGTTTCTTCATTCTGTTTCGGTTGGATTGTTATTTCTTCCTTTTGTTCCAAACTGTTGATTAAGGTCCTGGTTTCCTTCCTGTTACTGTTGGTTCCCTGAACATTCTGCTTTATTTCATTTTGAGTATCTTTTATTTGCTCTTTCATTTTTCAACCAAGCTCAATCAGTTCTCTGAGCATTTTGATTACCAGGGCTTTAAACTCTCCATCAGATGGGTTGGCTATCTCCACACTGCTTAGCTCTCTTTCTGGAGTTTTGCTCTGTTCTTTCATTTGGGCCCTATTTCTTTGTCTCGACAACCCTGTTAAGTTGTAAGAGGATGGGGCCTTAGGTGTTTACCACAGCAGGACAACCCTCCTTGCTGCACTGCAGTGCTGCCTGGGGGGAGGGGCTAGAGAAGGAACAACACAGCTCGCCTGCTCGGCTCTAGCCCCACTTTTCAACGAACTCTCCTGTGAGACCAGGAGTTTCTCCCACCATGGCAAACCCTGCCACAGTCCACAGTCAGCTCTGAGTCTCAGTTTCCCCTTCAGTCAGTGCCTGGGCGCAATCCACTGCCTCACTGGGAGTTCTCTTAGACAGCTTCACCCGCATGGTCAGCTGCCTTGCCAATTGTTATCTCCATTCACCCATCTTATTGGTCTGGTTGGTCTGGTTAACTGTTTCTTTAATTTCTTGGTTGTCGGAGTTCCATGCAGTTTGATTTTCTGGCACTTCTGATTGTTTGTTATCCTCCTTTTGGTTGTGCAAGGAAGCAAAGGGTTTCTACCTATGCCTCTATCTTGGCTCTGGCACTACCCTTAGGGGCCTCCCCCAGGGGCCAAAAGGAGCCCTGGATCACTAACTAGCCTGTGTCAATCTTTCGTTCTGAAGTGGGTGTCTTTTAGAGAGCATATTTGTGGGTTGTGTTTTCTTATCCATTCAGCTACCTTATGTCTTTTGATTACAGCATTTAATTCATGTACCTTTAAGGTTATTTTTGATAGGTACTTATTCATTGCCATTTTTTCCCTTTGTACCTGTGTTTCTCTCTATATATAGATTTTCTTCTTAACGCATTCCCTTTAGCATCTCTTGCAATGCTGGTTTGGTGGAAATGCATTACTTTAGTCTTTTTTTTTTTTTAATTGTGGGAACTATTTTATTTTTTATTTTAAATGAGAGCCTTGCTGGGTAGAGTAGCCTTGGTTGCAGGTGCTTGCTTTGCATTACTTGCAATATTTCATGCCAATCCTTTCTGACCTTTAGTGTTTCCATTGAAAAATCAGCTGATAGCCTTAGTAGAGCTCCTATATAGATAACTAGCGGTTTCTCTCTTGCTGCTTTTAAGATTCTCTCTTTGTCTATAAACTTTGCCATTTTAACTGTGTTGTGTCTTGGTGGGGGCCTCTTTGGGTTCCTCTTGATTAGGACTCTCTGTGCTTCCTGGACCTGCATGACTCTCTCCCTCACCATATTAAGGAATTTTTCTGTCATTATTGTTTCAAACATGTTTTCTATCCCTTGCTCCCTTTCTTTTCCTTCTGGTATTCCTATGATGAGAACATTGTTACATTTCTCATCATAGGAATAAGGGGCTGTCCCAAAGCTTCCTTAAACTATCCTTGTTCTTCTTGAGTCTTTTTTTTCATTTTGTGCTCTGACTGGGTGTTTTTTTCTACTGTGTCTTCCAACTCCCTGATTTGATCCTCTACTTCATCTAGCCTGCTCTTAATTCCTTTTAGTGTATTTTTCATTTCATAGATAGCATTCTTTCTTTTCAACTGGTTTTTATTCAAGTTTTCTATGTCCTTTTTCATGCTGATATGATTCCCACTATGTTTCTTGTAGTTCTCACTAAGTTCCTCACACCTCCTTATAACCATTACTTTGAACTCCATGTCTGATAAGTTGCTTGCCTTGATTTCATTTAGCTCTTTTTCTGGAGATTCCTCCTTTTCTTCTATTTGGAGGTTGTCTTTATCTCCCCACTTTTGTTGTATTTTTGTGTTTGTTTCTATGTATTAGACTGATCTGCTTTGACTCTCTGTTTTATGGAGTGGCCTTATGTTTTAGGAGTCCTGTGGGACCCAGTGGTATAGACTCCTTGATCTCCTATCTGGATCCTTTAGGCATGTGCTTTGTGTGTGTTCTGTGGACTTCTTGTTGTATTTGGGTCCTGACTTTTATTGGCCCATTCCTTGGTGGGAACTACCCTCAGGCTGGCTAAGAGGCTCAATCCCCACCACATCTTGTATGCTATTGTATAGGTATTGGCAGAACAAAGCAAAACAACAGAGAAACAACACCAAAACAAGCAACACCTCCAACCACAACAGAATATCAACAAGAGATCAAAGAATAGTAAAAGCAGACTTCCGACCAAGATGGAGGCATAGGTAGACACACTGTGCCTCCTCATACAACCAAGATAGGGACAACAACCATTTAGAAACAGAATAACAACCAGAACTGACAGAAAATTGAAGTGTATGGAAGTCGGAACCCAAGGAGTTAAAATAGACATGTTCATCCAGGCCAGTAGGAGGGGCGGAGTCCGGCAGCCTGGCACCAGTTGTGAAACAGATAGCAGAGAGCAGAGAGCATTGGGACCAGACGTGTAAGGCAACTGGGGCATGCAAGACTGCAGCAGGTAGACCCTGGGCACGCAAGCGGCAGCTGGCATACCCAGGCCAAGGGGTGGCAACCGGCAGACCCAGCGAGGTGGCAATTGTGAAGCACGGCACTGCACGCAACTCAGGATCCCAGCGCTGGGAAATAGAGCCTTGGGGCACTGATTGAAAACACCTGTGGGGGTTGAGACACAGGGAGAGACTCCCAGCCTCACAGGAGAGGTCTTTGGAAAGTCCCACAGGGTGCAGAAACCCACCCACATGGGAATTGGCACCAAAGGGGCCCAGTTTGCTCAGGGGGAGCAACAGAAGGGGCTGAGGTTCCACGGAGCAGAGCAAGTGCCATTGTTCCTTCTCGGACCCTGTCCCCATATACAGCCTCACAACCCAGAGATTAGGGTGCCCCGCCCTGGTGAACACCTAAGGCCCCGCCCCTCATACAACAGGCGTGACCAGACCAAAAAAAAAAAGAGAGAGAGATGGCTCAAACAGAACAACAATTGAAAGCCCAAGAACCCATCCTTTTAAGTGACCGAGAGATAGCCAACCTATCAGATGCACAGTTCAAAGCACTGGTGATGAGGATGCTCACAGAATTGGTCGATTTTAGTTGCAAACTAGATGAAAAATGTTGCAATCCACCGGCCTGTGGTGATCGCAAATGTTGTAGATGCTTGCAAGTCACGAGAAAAACATACACACAGACTACCGAGTCCTGTGGAGGAATAGGGACGGCAAGGCTACCCTCTCAAGGGGAGGGTGCCTCCCGAGTGGCCTGGCCACTCTCTCAAAGGAAAGCACCTGAGCCACCACCTCAATAGGCTTTTTATTAGGTGGTATTGGGTAAGTGAACAGATACAGAATATGGATTTATTGTCTAGCAGGCAAGGTCAAAAACAGGTAGATAGTTCAGAGCTCATGCTGAGTTTTGGGGCTGGTATCACCTAACAGATAAAGGATTAGTTTCATTTCCTGCCAGAGCCTACACATCCAAGAGCATCCTAGCAAGCAGGTCTCACAGGATTTTACATATCTTATGCCCCAGGTTTAATTTACCCCAGGTGTCCGCTGACTCTAGTCTGAGCCTCACTGCCCCTGCTATTTCTTGCAGGCCCTGAGTCAGGCGGGCAGAGGAGACAAAGTTAGCCAGGAGACTTGGATTTCTCACCTCCAGAACAAGGACTCAGGCTATTTGCAAAGCCGAGGGGGCAGGGGTGATATCGATCACTCCTTCACTTCCACAGCCCCCTGAGTCTCTTCCCTGATAGCTTATTCCCACGTGATCGTGTCTGTCTTAGGTCCATTCTTTCCAGAGAATGGTTGACCGTCATTGACTATCTGATTGAGCTGAAGGCAATAACAGAGCAGGCAGTGTCCAGGTTCAGGGAAATAAGTTTTGTCTCCTTAGGCCTCCTGGTTCTCAGAGGTTTCTCCCTCAGCCTTAGCCATGGGGGGTTATGGCTCCTGAAACCAGGCAGGGCAGACACCACAAAAAAATGAAGGCTACAATAAGTGAAATGAAGAAAAATGCACACGGAACTAGTAGTGGATGGAATGAAAGGTGGGTCTCACATCAATGGAGTGGACCAGAAGGAAAGGAAAAAATAGAACCAGAAAAGAATGAAGTAACAAGAATTCAAAAAAATGAGGAGAGGCTTAGGAACCTCCAGGACATCTTTAAACGTTCCAACATCTGAATTCTAGAGGTACCAGAAGGAGAAAAGGAAGAGCAACAAGTGGAAAAGTTATTTGAACAAATAATAAAGGAGAACTTCCCCAATCTGGCAAAGGAAATAGACTTCCAGGAAGTCCAGGAAGCTCAGACAGTCCCAAAGAAGTTGGACCCAAGGAGGAACACACCAAGGCCCATCATCACTACATTACCCAAGAATAAAATGAAGGAGAGAATCCTAGAAGCAGCAAAAGATAAGGAGATAGTTACCTACAAAGGAATTCCCATCAGACTGTCAGCTGATTTCTCAAAAGAGACCTCACAGGCAAGAAGGGGCTGGAAGGAAGTATTCCAAGTCATGAAAGACAAGGATCTACATCCCAGATTGCTCTATCCAGCAAAGCTTTCATTTAGAATGGAAGGGCAGATCAAGTGCTTCTCAGATAAGGTCAACTTAAAGGAGTTCATCATCACCAAGCCCTTATTGTATGAAATGTTAAAGAGACTTATCTAAGAAAAAGAAGATAAAAAACATGTATAGTAAAATGACAGCAAACTCACAATTGCTAACAACCACACCTGAAACAAAAACAAGAAGAAACTAAGCAAACAACTAGAACAGGGACAGAACCACAGAAATGGAGATCACATGGAGGG
>CM052543.1:79494085-79519215 GCA_028533065.1 Trachops cirrhosus | reverse complement strand
GTCAAAAGGCAGTTCCATTATTAGTTTTCTGAGGAAATTCCATACTGTTTCCCACAGTGGCTGCACCAGTCGGCATTCCCACCAACAGTTCACTAGGGTTCTCTTTTCTCCACATCCTCTCCAACACTTGTTTGTTGACTTGTTTATGATGGCTATTCTGATCAGTGTGAAGTGGTATCTCATTCTGGTTTTAATTTGCATCCCCCTGATGGCTAGTGATGCTGAGCATCTTGTCATATGTCTCTGGGCCCTCTGTATGTCCTCCTTGGAGAATGTCTGTTCAAGTCTTTTGCCTATTTTTTAATTCATTTATGTGTCTTCCTGGAGTGGAGTTGTGTTAGTTCTTTATATATTTTGTAGATCAAACCCTTCTCTGAGGTATCATTGGCATATATGTTTTCCCATATACCTGGTTCTCTATTCGTTTTAATGCTGTTTTCTTTAGCTTTGCAGAAGCTTTTTAATTTGATGAGGTCCCATTTGTTTATTCTTTCCTTTATGTCCCTTGCATTAGGAAACAAATCAATGAGGATGTTGCTGCGTGGCATGTCTGAGATTTTCCTGCCAATGTTTTCCTCTAGGACGCTTATGGTGTCACAATTTATATTTAAGTCTTTCATCCACCTTGAATTTATTTTTATGTATGGTGTAAGTTGGTGCTCGAGTTTCATTTTTTTTGCATATAGCTGTCAAGATTTCCCAGCACCATTTGTTGAATAGGATCTTTTTACCCCATTTTAGGTTGCTTCCCCCTTTGTCAAATATTAATTGACGATAGAGACTTGGGTTTATTTCTGGGCTCTCTGTTCTGTTCCATTGGTCCATGTGCCTGTTTTTATGCCAGTACCAGACTGTTTTGATTACAGTGGCCTTGTATTACAGTTTTATATCAGGTATTGCGATCACTCCTACTTTATCATAATTGCTGCAGCTATTCAGGGTCATTTATGGTTCCATATAAATTTCTGAAATGTTTGCTCTATGTGAAATATGTCATTAGTACTTTAATAGGTATTTCATAGAATCTATAAATTGCTTTGGGTAATATGGACATTTTGATGATGTTAATTCTTCTGATCCATGAACACGGTATATGTTTCCATTTGTTTGTGTCTTCCTTGATTTCTTTCTCCACTGTTGTATAGTTTTCTGAGTGCAGGTCTTTTACCTTCTTGGTTAAGTTTATTCCTAGATACTTTATTTTTTTTTTTTTTGTCGCTATATCAAGTGGGATTTTTACCCTTATTTCTGTGTTCTGATATTTTATTGTTGGTATACAAAAATGTCTTTGATTTCTGGATATTGATTCGGCATCCTGCTGTTTTGCCAAATTCGTTTATTAGGTAGAGTAGTTTTTCGGTGGAGTGTATAGGATTTTCTATGTACACTATCATGTCATCTGCAAACAATGACAATTTTGTTTCCTCCTTTCTTATTTTGTTGCCTTTTATTTCCTTTTCTTGTCTGATTACTATGGCTAGGAGTTCCAGTACTATGTTGAATAGGAGTGGGGAAAGTGGGCATCCTTGTCTTGTTCCTGATCTTAGTGGGAAAGCTCTAAGTTTTTGTCCATTGAGTGTGATGTTGGCTGTATTTTTGTCTTTCATTTTGTTTATGTGGTGCATTATGTTTATTGATTTGCAACTATTGTACCATCCTTGCATCCCTGGGTTGAATGTCACTTGATATTGGTGTATGATTTTTTTAACATATTTCTGGATGCAGTTTGCCAATAATTTGTTGAGGATTTTAGCATCTATGTTCATCAGCAATATTAGCCTGAAGTTTTCTTTCTTTGTTATGTCTTTATCTGGTTTTGGGATTTGGGTGGTGCTGTTTTCATAAAAAGAGTTTGGGAGTCTTCCATCTTCTCAATTTTTTTGGATAATCTGTGGAGGGGGATTAGATCTCCCTTAAATGCTTTGTAAAAGTCTCCTGTGAAACAGTCTGGTCCAGGGCTTTTGTGTTGGGAGATTTTTGATTACTGTTTCAATTCCATTAGCTGTTATTGCTCTGTTCAGGCTTTCTGTTTCTTCTTCATTCAGTTTTGGAAGATTAGATTTTTCTAGCAATTTGTCCATTTCACCTAGGTTTTCAAATTTCTTGGCATACAGTTCTTCATAGTAATTTCTTACAATCCTTTGTATTTCTGTGGTATCAGTTGTAATCTCTCCTCTTTCATTTCTGATTGTGTTTATTTGGGTCCTCTCTCTTTTTTTCTTGATGAGTCTGCTTAAAGGCTTGTTGATTTTGTTTATCTTTTCAAGGAACCAGCTCCTGGATTCATCGATCTTTAGAATGTCTCTGTCATTTAATTCTGCTCTGATCTTGGTTATTTCCTTCCTTGTACTTGATGTGGGCTGTCTTTTTTGTTCTTGTAGGTGTAGGGTTAGGCTGTTTATTTGAAATGTTTCTATCTTTTTAGGTAGGCCTGTATCACTATGAACTTCCCTCTCAGGACTGCCTTTGCTGTGTCCCATAAGTTTTGGGTTGTTGTGAGTTCATTTTCATTTGTTTCCAGAAACTTTTTTATTTCTTCCCTAATCTCATTCTTGACCCATTCATTGTTTAATGGCATGCTACTCAACCTGCATGAGTCTGAGTGTTTTGGGTTTTTTTCCTTGAGGTTGGTTTCTCGTTTCAGTCCCTTGTAGTCAGAGAAAATGCTTGATATGATTTCAATTTTTTTGAATTTGTTGAGGCTTATTTTGTGTCCTGTCATGTGGTCTATCTTTCAAGATGTTCCATGTGCATTTGAAAAGAATGTATTTTGCTTTTCGGGGATGAAAGGCTGCATATATATCAGTTAAGTTCATTTTATCTAGGGCATTGTTCAGTGCCACAGTATCTTTGTTTATATTTGTTTGGAAGATCTATCCATTTTTGACAGTGGGGTGGTAAGATCCCCTTCTATAATCGTGTTGCTGTCAATGTCTTTCTTGAAGTCCTCCAAGATTTTTTTTTTTTATGTGTTTGGGTGCTCCTATGTTGGGTGTGTGTGTGTGTGTGTGTGTGTGTGTGTGTGTGTATGTGTGTGTGTGTATATATATATATATATATAATGTTTATGTCTTCTGGATGGGTTCTTCCCTTGAGTATTATGAAGTGACCTGGGTCTCTTTTTATGGCTGCTTTATTTTTTGAAGTCTATTTTGTCTGATATGAGTATTGCTACCCCAGCTTTTTTTTCCTGTCTGTTTGCTTGGAAAATTTGTTTCCAGCCCTTCACTTTCAGCCTGTGTAGGTCTTTGCTCCTGAGGTGGGTCTCTTGTAGGCAGCATAAGTGTGGGTCATGTTTTCTTTCCATTACTTTATTCTGTGTCTTTTGATTGAGGCATTTAATCCATTTAGGTTTAAACTTATTATTCATAGGTATTGCTCATTGCCATTTTTTCATACCTGTGTTCCTCTCTCTTTCACTGTTTTTCTTCCGTTCTTAAAGCAGACCCTTTAGCACTCTTGAAGAGCTGGTTTGGAGGAGGTATATTCTTTGAGGCTTTTGTCCCAGGAGCTCCTTATTTGGCCCTTCATTTTAATTATGAGTCTTTCCGAATAATGTAGTCTAGGTTGTAGTCCTCTGGTTTTCATTACTTGGAATATTTTTTGCCATTCCCTTCTGGCTGAAGCATTTCCATTGAGAAGTCATCTGCTAGTCGTATTGAGGCTCCCTTGTACATTACTTCCTGTTTCTCCCTTGCTGCCTTTAAGATTCTCTCTTTATCTTAGAATTTTGCCATTTCAATTATGATGTGTCTTGAAGGGGACTCTTTGGATTTGTCTTGAATGGGACTCTCTGTGTTTCCTGGATTTGTGTGACTTTTTCTCTCATCAAATTAGGGAAGTTTTCCATCATTACTTTTTCAAACAGGTTTTCTATCCCTTGGTCTTCTTCTTGTCCATCTGGTATCTCTATTATATGGATATTGTTACCTTTCATGTTGTCCTGCATTTCCCTTAATCCCTCTTCATTCTTTATGAGCCTCTTTTCCTTTTCTTGCTCATTCTGTGTATTTTTTTCCTACCTGTCCTCTAGTGTGCTGATCTGATCCTCTGCTTCACTGAGCCTGCTTTTGATTCCTTCTACTGTGTTATTCTGTTCAGAAATCATATTCATCATTTCCATTTCCTCTTGGCCCTTGTCGATAGTTTCTATTTCCTTTTTCATGTTGATATAGTTTGCAATGAGTTCATTGTAGTTTCCCTGTAGTTTCTGGTAATTCTCTGTGAGCCCATTGAACTTCCTGATAACCATTACTTTGAACTCAGTATCTGATAATTGACTTGCCTTCATTTAGCATTCTTTCTGAGGCTTCCTCCTTTCCTTTCATTTGGGGATTGTTTCTTTGTCTTCCCATTGTTTGTGAGACTCTTCTTGTTAGCCTCTGCTTCTTAAATTAATCTGTTCTGGCTCCCTGGGTTTACGATGTGAACTTCTATGGTGGAAGACCTGTGAGATTCAGTGGTTCAGTCTGCTTGAACTCCTGAGCTTGTTGGTCTCGGACTGTCATTTATGTTGGCTATCTGTATATCTTTGGGTTGACTGTTGTTGAGTCTTTCTTTGGTTGGTCCTTCACTCCAGCTGGTTAACTGAGGGTTGCTCTGTCATCCATCTCTTGTGTTCTGTTGTGCTGGTGTGGGCAGGTTGTGTTGGAGCAGGTTCTTCCATGTGCACAAGGTTTTGAGGATTCTCTCTTTCTCTTGTTCACTTATTTGTTCTGAGTAATTTGTCCACCATTTAGTTGTTTTTTCAGATAGGTCCTGGGTTGAGTTAGTGTAGCTTCCACTCCCTCCTTCACCTTCTTCTGTTGTTATCTATTGGTGGTTCCTTTGTTGGTGGGTTTCCTCTTCCAGCAGGTATCCTGGTGTTCTCAGCTCCCACCTACTGTTTTATGTGATCAGTTGTTGGGGGAAGGCAAAATGGTTTAAGACAGCAAGAGTGTATACTGTTATATTTAATGTGCCAACGTGTAGAGAAGAGATAGGAGATCCTTTGGGCATGGATAGTGTTAACCATGATATTTCACCCAACTAGCCACTTTTTAGAAAGGGTGGAAAGAAGATAAGACTCTCATTGCGGGGGAAAGGATTGTGAGTTGGATCTAGAAAGCAGTGAACTTGTGGGAGGTCAGACTATGAGATAGAGTGAGAATAAAGAATAGAAAATAGGTGTGTGTGAGAGAACAGAGTTAACCACAATAGTAATAAAGTTTAGGAAACAGTGAAGTGGACTACGATCTGGGAGGGGTGCTGTGTAGTGTTTACAATTGTATGGAACATAAATTATTTATAATAATAATGAAGCAACAATCATATGACAGAATCTATGTGATCTGGATAATAAGAATAGGAAGTATAGGACCTAGAGTAGTATGCTAATGAAACACAAGTTAAGTGAAAGACAGTAAATTAAAAATACACTATGAAAGAGAGAACAAGGGAAACAAGTTCAAAAATGCAATTTAACCAGCCTAGTGAAGAAGACTAAACAGAAAGAAGAGAAATACAAAAATACTAATAAAATAAAAGATGTAGGAATAATGAAAAAATAATAATAGAAATATACAATAACTTGCAAGTTCTCTGGAGTAGCAAAGTGAAATTTGTCTCACTATCTCAGCATGTGGGATGACCCTTCTTTGGGTCCAACTCTGGTCTTTTCACAGTTCCAGGTTTTATTGTCTCACTTGTGGGGCAGGGGGAAGAAGGAAGGAAGAAGAGATAAAGAGGGAAAGAAAGGAAGAAGGATTTAAAAGAACAAAATTACTTAAAAAAAGAGAAAGCCTCTTCCTGGCTTCAAACTGGCCAAGCCAGTTCTTCTGGTCTTCCTGGCTGCAGCAGGCTGAGAGGGAATTGTTTTTGGTTTTGCTTTTCTCCCTTCCTGTGCATCACTGGCCCAGCTTCTAGTCCAGTTCCTCAGTTTGCTGCTGGGCTCCCAGTGCCCTTCTGCTCCAGCCTAGGCCTTCAGTCCACCAGTTGTGCTGTCCTTGAGGTGCACCAATTCAGGCCAATTCACACACCACCTTCTCACTCTTTGCTGTCCTAGATGCTAGGGACTCTCAATGCCCCTTCAGGCTAGTTCAGCCTTCCCACTGAGTTAAGTATGTCTGGGATTGCTGACTCCCTGAGCCTTGCAATTCTCCTCTGCAGGGGTATCTCAGCCTTCCTCTTATAGAGCCAGTTGGCCTGCCCCTGCTGCAGATGCAAGTTCGTGCCTCCTCTGCTGCTTCCCCAGGGGTGCAGGGGTTGGGTGCCTGCAGTTCCTCTGGGGGTGCGGGGTCAGGTGTGCTCTGTCCAGGCCTGAGGGTGTGGCGGGATGGGCAGCTGCTGGTCCCGCAGGTTCAGGTGCGCATTCTCCCTGGGTCTTCAGGTGCGAGTGCAGGGCCTTCCACACCACTGAGGCTGGGCAAGATTAGGGGCACAGAGGCTGGAGTGGTGGTTGCAAGAGAATATCCCAAACAGCCCCCAAGAGTCTTTTTCACTTTTTCTTTTTGATAAATTCCTCCTGCTCAAGCCTGCTGCTCCATACAAGGGCCTGGCTTCTCACACAGCCCCACTCTCCAACCAGACTGGACACTATCAGGGTCAAGGCCCATCACAGCCCAACTCTCCCCAGCCTGCATCCACAGTCTCTGTGGGTGCACACAGCTCCTGTGTGTTTGCCACTTCTCCTTATTCCCCTCCCTGTGACTTCAAGACTTCAAGCAACCAGGTCTCTCCCGGTGCTGCTCAAACCTTGTTTGGCAGGCAAAGGAGCCATTGACCCAGCTCTCTCCCAATAGCCCTGTGGCAGACCCTGTGGGTGCCAAACCTGGGTTTGCAGCCACCCTGGTCCCCGGGCTGAACCCAGGGACCTTATTGTCCTGAAGCACCTTCCTTACTGTCTGACTTTTCAATGTCCTCTACAATATTTGGTCTACAATCTTCATATATGCTGGGGTATTGTTGGCTGTTTGCTGTATTCCTCAGAAGATTGTCTAGGTGTTTCACCCGTGTGCTGGTGAAGGGGACTCCACTCCCTCCTATCTCGCTGCCATCTTCCCTCTCTACTTCCTTATTTCTAAATATATGCTCCTACTACTAATTCTTGATTTTAAGATATTATCAATTAACTTCCTGTTATGAAACATGAGAATTTAGGTGTTCTACTCTTTTCTTTCCCCAAAACCATATTCTTCCTCCATTCTCCCACTACAGTCATAATATGATATTTAGTTAAAACCAACATTCAGTGATTGTTATTTTGATTAATATGTTCACAGCTAAGCCATATTTTTACATTTTTCTCCTTGTAAAACTTAGTGCCCATTGAGTTAAACATTTGCTTGCTTAAAAAATTTGCTTAGTTTTCTATGAATTTGATGCAAATTTTCTCAAAGTCGCTGCCAGAGCCATCAAGTTCCTCTCAACCCAGTTCCTTTCAATCAGTCAAGCTCTCAGGTTCATAACTCTCCTGTTGCCCTCGGACTGCCTGCACCACACAGAGTTGTGGTGCTGGACTCACCTTGACCCTTACTGGGAGAGCTCCTTGTGGGTTTCATGTGTCAACTCCTCTACTTCCTGGTTCCTATTTCCTCCCCCTTTTTTGATGTACTCCTTCTTTCCACATTCTTAAGTATTTCCTGAAAGAGTATATTTGGCAATTAAATTTTTACAAATATCTGAAAATGGAGACTTTTGGCCAACATGGAGGCATAGGTGGATATACTGTGCCTCCTTGCACAACCAAAAGAAGGAGAATAACAAGTTTAAAAACAAAAACCAACCAGGTCCCACTGGCAAAATAATTGAACTGTATTGAAGTCTGACAACCAAGGAGTTAAAGAAGAAACATTCATCCAGACCGGTAGGAGGGGCAGAGACAGGCAGCTGGGCAGAGAGGACTTGTGGCAAGGTGGTGGCTAGAGGACTGGGAGAGGTGGCAGCTAGCAGAGCAGATGGTCCCACATTTGCTATTTGGATAGACAGGGAGGAAAAATTGGGGAGCAATATGGACCACACAACCCAGGGTCCCAGTGTAGGGAAACAGAGTCTCAAAGCCTCAGACTGAAGAGACCTGTGGGGGTTGAGGTGATGGGGGAGACTCCCAGCCTCACAGAAGAGTTCATTGGAGAGACCTACAGCCTCCTAGAACACAAGCCCACCCACCTGGGAATCAGCACCAGAAGGGCCCAATTTGCTTGTGGGTAGTGGCAGAACTGAGCAGGTGGCATTGTTCCCTCTTGGACCCCTTCCTCACATACAGTGCCACAGAATAACAACATGGGTTGCCCCACCCTGGTGAATACCTAAGGCTCTCCCCCTCACCTGAAACAGGCATGCAAATACAAAAAAAATGGAACAACAATAAAAATCAAAAGTATTTAATAAAAAAATGGCCCAAATGAAAGAACAGATCAAAGCTCCAAAAAAAAAATACAACTAAATGACGAAGAGATAACCAATCCATCATATGCACACTTCAAAACACTGGGAATCAGGATAATTACAGAATTGGTTGAGTATGGTTGAAAAATAGAGGAAAAAGTGAAGGCTATGAAAAGTGAAATAAAGGGAACTAACAGTGAAGGAAATGAAACCGGGACTCAAATCAATGGTTTGGACCAGAAAGAAGAAATAAATATTCAACCAGAACAGAATGAAGAAACAAGAATTAAAAAAAATGAGGAGAGGCTTAGGAACCTCCAGAACAACTTTAAATGTTCCAATATCTGAATCATAGGTATGCCAGAAGGAGAAGAGGAAGAGCAAGAAATTGAAAACTTACTTGAAAAAATAATGAAGGAGAAGTTCCCCAATCTGGCAAAAGAAATAAACTCCCAGGAAGTCCAGGAAGCTCAGAGAGTCCCAAAAAAGTTGGACCCAAGGAAGCACACACCAAGGCACATCATAATTACATTACCCAAGGTTAAAGATCAGGAGAGAATCTTAAAAGTAGCAAGAGAAAAGGAGACATTACCTACAAAGGAGTTCCCATAAGACTATCAGCTTATTTCTCAAAAGGGACCTTACAGGCAAGAAGGGGCTGGAAAGAACTTTCAAAGTCCTGAAAGGCAAGGATCTACATCCAAGATGACTCTATCCAGCAAAGCTTCCATTTAGAATGGAGGGCAGATAAAGTGCTTCCCAGATAAGGTCAAGTTAAAGGAGTTCATCATCACTAAACCCTTATTGTATGAAATGTTAAAGGGACTTATCTAAGAAATAGAAGAAGATCAAAGATATGAACAGTAAAATGACAACATACTCACAACTATCAACAACCAAACCTAAAAAAACCAAAACCGAAAACAAACCTATGCAGCAACTAAAACAGGAACATCAGTGGGGAATGGGAGGGAAGAGAATGGAGGAAAAGGTACAGGGGATAAGAAACATAATTGGTAGGTAGAAAATAGATAGGGGGAGGTTAAGAATAGTGTAGGAAAGTAGAAGCCAAGGAACTTATGTATAGAACCCATGGACATGAACTAACTGGGAGGGGGAAGGAATGCTGGTGGGAAGGGGTATACAGGGTAGAGCAGAATAAGGGAGGGGGAATGGGAAAACTGTAATAGCATAATCAATGAAATGTATTAAAAATATCTGAAAATGTCTTCAGGGGATTAACAAATCATACTTGATTAATAGCCTGGCTGTGTATAGAATTCCTAGTCTAAAATCATTCTCTCTCAAATGTTTGAAGGTTTTGTTCCACTATCTTCTACCTTCCAGTGTTACTGTTGAGAATATTGTTCTAATTTCTAATTTTTTGTTTCTGATCTGTTTCTTCTCTTTGGAAGGTCAGGATCTTCTTTTTATCCTGGATGTTGTGAAATAGCATAACGATGTGCCTCAGCATTGGTCTTTTTTCATTTGTCATACTAAATTCTTCAAATTAGGTCCTCATTTAAAGTGGGCTTTTGTTGCCCTGGCCAGGTGGTTCTGTTGGTTGGAGCAATGTCCCATATATTAAAAGGTTACAGGTTTGTTTCCTGGTTAGGACATATATGACAGGCAACCAATGCATGTTTCTCTCTGTCTCTCTCTGTCTCTTTCCCTCTCTCTCCCTCTGCCTTCCTCTCTCTAAAACTAGTACATAAATACACACACACGCGCGCACACAGAGTTCCATACAAATAATGTCCTTTTTTAATGAGCTGGTAATCTATACCAAATCTTTTATTACAAAATCAAAAGCTTGTGATTCTGTACACAACAATATCACACTCAAGCACACCATATGATGTTTTGGGTGAAATGTTCAAATTGCTGTTCATCTCATGTGAGACATTCACTTACCCTACCAACCACATTCAAAGGCACTACTTCTGCCAGAAAATAAAGTGGGCCCTTGTTAACATCAACAGGTGTGAAGAAGTGGAAGAGGGAGGCTCTCAACATATTCTCGTAACAATCAGAAATTATACCAAAATAAGAGGAGATACCCCACTCTTATTGGTCCAGTTGTGGCTGAATGTGCAAAGAAAACATTTTTAGGTCAAATCCTGGACTCTGAGAAAGAACAGTGTAACTTGTATCTTTGGAAAATTATAGTTTATGTTCCTTTCAATTGGTCAAAATACTTTTCCTTCTACTTAAGGTTATTATTGAAACAGAATGTGGATTCTATCGCTTTAGATAGCAATCTTTCAGAGTATTAAGAGTGTTTCAGGTTTTATTCTTTGATTTAATACTATTATGGTACAAATCACATATTTTGTGGAAGTTATTAGTATGGATTCTCTGTCTTATAAAGCAATGAAACAGACTGGTTGTACAACAGGGGAAAAATTTGAAACAGGACATGCCTCATTTGTACATTTCCTAACTGTGTAATTTTCCTTGGCAAGTGTACAGACTCATCATCATTGCCAAATTTGATACAATTTCTCAGATTACTCTTTTGAGATACAAAAAGAACTAAGAGAAAAACACAAGATTAACTTTTTTTTTCTCCCTAGTTTTCCCATCCTTTGGTCTCTTTCTTGTTACTTCTCAAGGGAGAGGAGCCTGATGTATTTGGGGCTGCACAGTCTCTGGGAGGGGCATTTCTAAGGAGGTGGACACTACTTGCACTTTGTTGGACTCTTTCCAAACATGTTAACATTCTTTATATAATTACAGACATAGGAAAAATGTAAGCAGAGGATAAAGGAACTGCACTAGATTACAGGGGGAGTAGTGCACTTCCCTTATAAAAGGGAATGCCAGAGACCTCCTGCTTTTTGAAAAAAAATTTTTCCTTTTTAAAGATTTTATTTATTTATTTTTAAAGAGGAGGAAGGGAAGGAGAAAGAGAGGAAGAGAAACATTAACATGTGTGGTTGCCTCTCTTGCAACCCCCTACTGGAGCCCAGCCCAGGCATATGCTCTGATTGGGAATCAAACCAGCAACACTTTGGTTTGCAGGCCAGCACTCAGTCTACTGAGCCACACCAGCCAGGGCTGAAGGAGGTGCTTTTAGTGACTATGATGTTCGAACTAAACCACAAATCTGAGAGACCTATGACTTCTGAAAGGAAGACAGTGGTGTGATGTTGGTGGTAATTTACTTTAAAACACCGTAGCACGGTTATAAGGTGACATATATGTGTACACTAGTTGGTTTTAACTTGCAGCCTAGGAGACAGCAATAGACACCCTACTTCTAATCATGTATACACCCTCTAGGGTTTGGTTAGGTAGCATGTAATCAAACACCCACATCCCAGCTGTCTTCCTCTTCAAACAACAGAGAACTTGTTAATTAGCCCAATGGAGGTTAAAAGAGTAATTTCATTGGTGAAATTTGTTTTGTATGAGAAGATGGGTTGGCTAAAATTTAGCAAGCTTTTCACTTCTTACCCTTTGGAATGGTATCTAAGGTTTGAACTAAAAGGTCCTATGTCCAACTTCTGACTCAGAGGAATCTGGTTGCCTGATGCCAACCACAGAATTACTTCAGCATATGGTTGTGTTTTTATCTTGAGTAAACATTTAATGCCAGATGCAGTTAAAGACCTGAGTCTTCAGGAGGTTATAGAACAGGATGTAGGACTACATTGGGCTCTCTAATAAATGTTTAATATATGTTTAAATGTGCAGCAACATTTGGTCTGTGACTTGCATCCATTATAAGAAATTGTCTTTCTTGAGTGTGTGGAGAGGGGAGGAACTTGCAGCCCTTTATGTATTTCAAGCCAGGGGTGGCACCTGGTATTTACCAAAAGGAACTTACTAGTTACATATAACTGAATTGACTAAGATCTGTTGTCAGTAGATGTTCAGTATGGGTAGGTCACCATATGTGACTTAATATCTTTCTTTTCTGGATATGAAGGGGATAAATTAGTCCAGTGGCCTCTGTTCTTGCATAACCAACTGTGCTTGGAAGGCTGCTAGGACAGGCCCTTCAG
This sequence comes from Trachops cirrhosus, assembly GCA_028533065.1. Classification (NCBI taxonomy): domain Eukaryota; kingdom Metazoa; phylum Chordata; class Mammalia; order Chiroptera; family Phyllostomidae; genus Trachops; species Trachops cirrhosus. Next base: position 79,506,841 of record CM052543.1, on the reverse strand, counting down.
TCTTCTCAACCTGAAAGTAATTTCAGAAATTGGAGACAGAGAGGAGAGATGTCAAAAGTGTACCTAGTGCTAGGGTTGAATAATCCCAGAGGAAATTATAACAATTGCCATTTGAAAGATGTACATGAGCCAAGACCTGAAGATTCTTAATGTTTAAAATGAGTGTGTGTATGTGGGTTATTTCACTTCCAGGAACTTCTGTACATTTAGTAATAATAGCTGACGTTTAATGAGTGTTTATATGTGTTCCAAGCAATGTACTTAAATGTATTAAACACTGGATAGTACATATTAAAAAAAGGTGCTATGATTATCCCACTTTTATAGATGAATAGACTGAGACTTACTGAGATTTTTATCTTGCCCCAGGTCAAGGTTGCACAGTTAACTAGCAACAAGAACAGGATTTGGTGTAAGGCTGTCTCCAGAAGTGTGCCTAAACCACGATGTCATACCTGCTGATTCATTCACCAGATATACCCTCCGTCCTTGACCTTGTGGCAAATATTTTCCAAGCCCCATTGAGCAACAGCTGTTCTGTGGGTCTTTCTCAATACCTTCCTTGAGGAACTGATCCTTCATTCTGTGCATCCCCACTGTACCCACCATGACTCCCACTGCACTTTGTGCCTATTTTCTCTACCTGTGGGTTTTTCAGGGCAGGGCCATCTTCCATTCATCTCTGCAATTCCAGCACCTGCCAGTGTGTCTCACAGGGGGAGGTTACAGTGAATGTTTCTGAAAGGAATATTTTCTTGCATTCCCTGAGGACTCTGTCTGCTGTGATGCATGCAAATCCTCCTTATTATATCTGACTTCCTTCCTCAGTTTTACTCAGAAGATATGTGTCAGTGACCTTCCAGTTCTGGACCACAGACACTCCTGCCCCTTGGGTGGAGGTCCTTTGGTCCTAGTACAGGGCTCACAGTGGCCTCTTACCTGCCAGGTCAGGCCAAGTTTCTGAGCTGATCCTGTTACCATACAGCAAATGGGGTCCTGCTGCCTTCTGCCACCCTCTAGGCAAAATTCTGGAGGCAAAGGTTTGGTGGTAAAGGAAAGCAGTCTTTATTCAAAAGCTACACAATTTTGGAATAACAGCTTTCCACATGTATTAGTCACTTAAGCCTATGAATTAAGGCTAAACTCTTTAGCTCTTTAATTACAGCTTTAATCACTTAACCTATTAATTAAGGCTAAACTCTTTCACACTTGAGTTCTCCTATCATTCCCCTCCAGTTTTTAATTATCTTATTTCTATGGGGTTAGTTTACAAACGTTTTACAACAAAAGATACAAAAGCTATGCAAATTTGGAAGAATGGCAGGCTTCTGCCTCAGAGCTCGTCCCCTCTAGAACACCCAAAGAAGAACAACCGAACTACCTTCTGCCAGGCTAGCCCTATCCTAGGCTGTGTCAGGGAGTTCCTTCCCATCCAAAACACCATTCATTGGGTGATGCAGGCAGCTGCAGCATGCTCTTACAGGTGTCCTTGAGGAAGAGCCAGAGAGCCAGAGAGTACTTCTTTTATTTTAAATCTTCTGGCCTATAATACCATGTGCTCTGGAGGAATTCAGCTTTTCAGCCAATCTTGTCCTAGACTCAGGTAACCTTCTCCTACCGCTCTTTCCTACCCCTCCCCAATTATCTGATCAGCTCCCTCTGTATCAATCCCTCTGATCCTCCTTGGCTTTTGGTGAAGAGGTTCCACTCAATTCCCAGGCACCCCGTGGGGTATTTACTTGACTTCTACTTTTTGGTTTTGTCCTAATTAACAGTCACATTTTGTCAGGGATCCCTTTGTCAAAACCAGAGAGACATTTTGGTGTTTTTCTTTCCCTCTTGTTACTGGCGGTGTTGGCGATGAAATTGGACCTCTATTCTTGGGTTTGGCAAAGAAAGAACTGAGAGACAAGAACACAAATTTTAAGAGGTTTATTTACAAAGTTACACAGGTAGTAGAAGTGAGCCAGTGGGGCTCCACAGATTCAGGAAATAAGCTATAGAAGCAAGTTAATAAGCCCTTCTAGGGCTCTGGAGCTTTGGAGAAGGAAAGGCAAAGGTAACGCTACTTGGGGATAAGAAGAGGGAGAAGGGAAAGGCATAGGGCATCACTCCTGAGAGGGAGAGTTCACTGGGTCCTTTGTCTTCAGGGTGTCAAAGGTTGGGAGTTTAGGGTAGGTCTTAGGGGGAGGATCTCAATAATTCTATGCTGATGCACTAAAATGAATTTTATTTCCTCCCCTACCCGACTTCAGGTGTCCTTGGGTGTGGCTGGCACAAACGGCACTAACTGGATTTTTATCTACCTTTCTGAGTAGGGTAATTTAAGCTATTTACCCTTGGAGAAATGTAAACCATTTACTCTTAAGTATCCTCCGTTAAGGAGGATAGAATTTTGAGATTTACCAGATGGCTGTAAACTGCTTGGCCATTTAACTGTTTAACTACCTGTCTCAGTTTCCCTAGGACACCTGTACTGGATTACTAGCCTTCCTCACTCTTTTGCTTGGGTATTGTATTTAACTGCCTTCCTGCAGAGATGATTTGGAGGCTCTCTAGCCTGTTCAAGGCCAGCTACCCTGTGTCTATTCCTACACCAGCTCTGAGGAAATACTCACGTTTAAAACTCTACCTCCGCATTTCTTTTAGATTTTCCATACTATCACCTACCACGTTCCTCAGCTTTTCAATTCTCAGAACAAACGCGACTAGTTTCATTCCTGGTAGGGGACCTGCAGGAGTCCCCTCATGTCCATCCATATTTTTGTGCCCTCAAGGGGCGCCCAGTGTTGAGTTCAGTCTGATACTTGCCTCAGGGTCCTACAAACGGCACTGCCTCTTCAGCTCCCTCGGATCCCTTACCAGACCATCAACGTGTGCTAAACATTTAAAAAATCGGACAAGAATTCTTTTTAACTTTTAATGCTACTTTTGGGATACGTAAAAATTTTTCTCGTTATTTTAAGAGTTATGTTATTCCAAACACACCTGGGTTTTCTGGCATGCATCCTGTCCTGCCAAAGATAAATGCCTCAGGTCCGCCATCCTGCAGCTGTGGAATACCAGCTCTCTTTCCCCTCTCCCCTCCTGGGCTCAGGATGCTGTACCATCCCGAGAGGCCTCCCAGCAGGGGCGGAGGAGGAACCAGAGCCCTGGAGCCCTCCGCAGCCTGGTGGGGAAGGAAGGAGGAACTGGCAGCAGGATTTAATTTCCTCCCTTGTTCCGGAACTGCGCCCCGGAGAGGCCAGGACTCCACCAGGGAGGCCCCTGGGAGCCAGCGCCGGGTGGAAGCGGCCAAGGGCGGAGCTGGAATGGGCTGGGGTGGGCCTGTGGGCGGTGTCTGGGTGGGGCTGCGTGGGGCGGGCTTAGCTGGGAGAGCTGGGCTGGGCTAGCTCCTCCAGCAGTGCTCCTGGGACGCTAGGCAGGCAGTGGTCGCTGCCGCCTCTTCCTGAGCAGGCTTGGCCTTGCGCGGCCAGCGGCCCAAGCAATGTAAGCCGGGGCCCACGGGTGCGGCCAGACCGCTGCCATGTGGCTCAAGCCTGAGGAGGTGCTGCTGAAAAACGCCCTGAAGCTGTGGGTGACTGAGAAGAGCAGCTGCTACTTCATCCTGCAGCGGCGCCGGGGGCACGGTGGTGGTGGCGGCCGCCTCACTGGTAAGCGGCGCGTGCTGGGGCTGGGGGGCGGGCGCCGCAGCCGGGCCCTAGACCTCACTCCTCGCTGGACAGAATCTCAGGTGGCGATTTCAAGGGAGATCCTGGGCCGGGGCGGCTCTGCTCGGGCTCGTTTTCCCTTTTTTGCATTTCTTGTGCAAGCCCCTGTTGAGGTTGTCGCAAAAGGACTTGTGGGCTTGTGCATTTTTCCAGGCGAGGTAAGTGCCCTCACTGCCGGGCTCAGTGACCTCTTGGAGGTCAGACTTGGCTCAGGAATACGAGGAGAAACGCTGGCTGGAGCGTGACCTGAGGGAGCGAGGGTCGTCCCGGTTGGAGCTGTGGGATGCGTCCTTGGCCTGCACTGACTCTGCCACCTGAGCGCACCCGAGGCTGCAGGTGGTGTCCCTGCTGGGAATATACCGCCAGCCCACGGCTGGGCGCAGTTTGGGAGGCCCTGGCATTCCGGGACTGTGGGTAGGACCGGAACAGTTGGGGTGGGGACGGTCTCCACTCCCGGGGGGAAGCCGAGGCCGAGCAAATCCCAAGCTCATGGTCTTCGCATAATTGAGCATGTCTGTTCCGTACACCCTTCAGTTTCTTCCAAGGAAAGATAGGACAAAACTCAGGCCTGTAAAATTTATGAAAAACAAAGTATTTCTCCCCTAAAAGTTATCCATCCTCATTGAAAATCAAGCATTTGTAAAAATGTTTTAAACATTTTTAATTTAATTTATTGTGGTGACATTGGTTAATAAAGTTATATAGGTTTTAAGCATACAATTCTGTAATACATCACCTGTATATTGTGTGTTCATCACCCAAAGTCAAGTCTCCTTCAGTCGCCGTTTGTCTCCCTTATGCTCTCTTCTACCTGCCCCACCTGCTTTCCCTCTGGTAATCACCATACTCTTGTCTGTATTATATTTGGGGAAATTGAGGCCAGTGTACATTAGCTGGAACACCTGTTTAAATGGTCCAGTGGAGTCCTGAGCTGTGTGGCTCAGTTGGTTGGGCCTTGCAAATGGGTTCATTCCTGGTCAAGGCACATGCTTGGGTTTTGGGTTCAGTCGGCAGTCTGGGTGGGTAGGACTGATGGATTGATGTTTCTCTTTCACGTTGATATTTCTCTGCCTCTCTTCCTCCCTTTCCTCTCTCTCTAAAATAAATAAGTGAATGAATAAAATAAAGAAAGAAAAGCCAATGGAGGAACAATCAATGGAATTTTCAAAGTTTGGAATCTGAATCTTAGATTTTCTTGCCATCACATCCTTCCTTATACAGAGGAGGACACCAGTGCTAGAGATTGAGGTCAAGGAACCAAGGGTGGTTCCTTGGGCTCATTGTTGGTGATTCTGGTGCCCTCTTATTCAGGGAGAGGCCCTCTTACTAAATAAAGTCTGGGGAAATGTTATTAGATCAATCAGTTGGCTCTGAACCTGCAGGACCAAGTGCAAGTTACCCTTTTGTACTTTAGACTCAGAGGAGGGAAAGGCAGAAGGATTCCTTAAGCAGGGCACATGTCATGAATCTCCAGCAATGGGTGGGAGTTTATCTGATTCTGGATGGGAGAGTGGTGGCATATTTGAGGTAATTGGATGAAAATTGTAGTAGGGTGATCTGTTCTTATGCTCTGCAGTGGAAATAGTTTGGGCAGCAGGTGGGTGTGCTCTGGGAGCTGTTTTAAGCTTTGAGGGAGGCAGTTAGAGGCAGGAGGCCATAGGGGCCTTGTTGGGCACCTGAACAGCACATTAGCACTTAATGCCTTGAGCTCTTAGGAAGTGGAGGTTGGTGATGCCTTGTGAGGACCATCAGGCAAAGGGGCCAGAGGAGGGGTTTGTCCCCACCACCCCACAACAGTATATCTTAATTTTTGGTGCATTAAGCACAGTGCCTGGCCTTTAAATGGTGTCCTTCCATAGAGGGTGAGGACACGGCTTAAAGCTTTGTAAAGTGGGAAAACAGAAGGAATGTTTGTCTAGTAAGTACTTTCATTCACTTGGTTCACCATACACTAACTGTGGGATGCTTGCACAGCTGCTTTGGAATAAAGGACTTCAGGTTATTCATTTGGCAGGAGAGAGATCCAGATGGGAAGGGCAGAGCCTTAGATCAGATGCCTGATTGAGATTCAGGCCAGCTTTTCATTAGAAGAGCTGGCTTTTTTGTGCAGAGTCTATCTATGAGGAACTCAAAATTAGATGGTTCCCCTCATAGTGCATTCCAAAATCAACCAGGTCTCCTGTTGTCACTGATACTTTGCTTTATTAGAACCTCCTGTTGACTGTAAAAGGATGACAACTCCTGGGCAACTGGGTACTACCTTTGGGCATTTAGCCCAGAAGCAAGTAACATGGCTGTGCAGATTGTGCCTCTGAGTTACCACATCCCCTGATCCTAATGGGGCCACTTATGAATGTTGTGAAATCAAAACTGATGTGGCACAGGGAGCAGCTCCATGTTGGTGGTTGTTTTCAGAAATTTTAGAATTCTAATTTGGCAGATTTTCAGCAATTTATTTTAAAAGTTTAAAACTTAGACTGAGTTTATCTATGAATATATTGGACACTAACACGATTCATGTTCTGACCAGTTCTAGGTTTTTCTTTGGAGAGAAGCAAGTACAGATGATTAAGAGGGGTTGGAAATAAAATGTAAGGGAGCAGTAATGAAGAAGTATCACCTTTCTTTTATTGCATTGCTGAATTTGTAATTAGGTAGAAGGAGCTTAAACATATGAGATCTCATTAGCATTTAAAGTATTCTAACAAGTTTAAAAACTGTCCACCCTCAGAAATACAAGGTTTTGTTTCATTGAGGATTATAATTGGTCTTCATACTTAAACACACACACTCATTTCCTATACACATCTCTAGTTTTTTTCTTTATAACTTTCTCATTTTTTTCATGTATAATATATTTATTTTGTCCATTGTTTCTCCCAACTAATTTTACCAATGACAATGCCTAACATAGTATATTCTCAGTAGACATTTGGTGGATGAATACATACATGAATGACAGATCCCACTTTAAAAAAAATGTTGGGTGGGAGTGGAGGCCCAGTTTTTCTGTGTGAGGCTGAGCGAACTACATAGAACAGGAACATCCCCTCTCTCTTCTCAGTTTCCTGTTTACCTGGCAGGCTGACTGTGTGGGAAGCTGGAGGGAGTGGATGGGAAACAGAGACCCCCTCCTCTTGTCTTTTTCTGTAGCATCTTCCTTTGAGCAGGAAGGATCATGGCACCAACTTACCAGGTGGCCTCTGTTACTGCCCTCTGGGACCTGTCTGGAGAAGGAAAATCTTGGCTCAGGGGCAGTGGTGGGAGGCAGCCACCTTTTCCTCCAGTTAAACCATGGTGTGGCTAAATACAGTATTATCAGATGTTTCCAAAGGTCCCTTGAGAGAAGTGATTTTGCTGCTCTGGAAGTTCACTTGGATGTGTCTGCAGCCCATGGGAATATTTCTTATAACAGTTCAGTCATGTCTGGGAGAACAAAGGGGAATGCATGGCATTAGTGCCTTCTCCCCCAGCGTTCTCTGAAGCTCTCAAAATGAACTGCATAAACTTCAAAGACTATCACCACCCACATGTGGGTAGTGGAGGCTAGCCATTTCAGCCTTACTGGGGGGATTCTTTAGGAAGAGCTGCAAATGATTGAGAAGCTTGAAGCTTTTGAAGAATTCGTTTACTATCTGTGAAGGGATAGGATTTTATGATCTTGACTCCACATTCTGGTGGCATTGGATAAAGGAGGAATTCATTTAAAACGTAAGTGGTAAATCTGATAATGTTTTTAGTTTGGTAATCTGATAATATTTTCCATCTATTTTTAAAAACTTGAATTAAATATATGAAAATCATCCCTGCTCATATTTGAACATCTCCTTGGGTGTTGCATGAGCTATATCCCTCACCATTTCTCAGGTTGCTTCTCCTTCACCCCTGCTCTTTAGCACAGACTGTCCAGTGTGTCAGGTACTTTTCTCTCCTAGGACCTTTACCAGCTGTCCCCTCTGCCTGGGGTGCCCTCATCTACCCCTGAGCCTCTCTACTGCTCTCTGCTTTTTCTTTATAGCACTTATCATTCTTTGTCACTTTTTGTGGCTTTATCTCTTTTGAGCAAATCAGCACATGAACTCCAGAAGGAAGGTTCCAGGTCTGTGTTCTTCACCATTGTGCCTCCAGTGCTGGAACAGTTTCTGTCACTGGAGCACTCTTGATAAATGTGACTACATGGATGTCTAAGTTGATAGATGTGAGCCTTTGAGGTTGAGAAATGTTTTGCATTGTCTTGGAAATGGAAATTATGCAGAAAACAGGAACAAATAATACAGAGCATTGCTGTTTCTCACGCCTGCCATGTGTGGTTGTAGTTTGTCAGCTGCACAAGCCCAGCTGTTAGAGCCACCCCTTTGGTAACCTTTATGTAAATAACCTATACAATCTTGAAGGATTTCCCCACTACATCACCAGGCGGCTAACACAACTCTGTGAATCTGAGTCATTAATATTCTTGAACATTTGGTGGGTCTGTTTTTCCACCAAATATTATTGTTTGCTTTCCTTTATTACTAAATAAAAAAAAAAGAAAAATAAAAAACAAAATAAATGGCCCCTAAAAAGATCTTAGGGAAAGGTACTGTATTTGGTGATTGCTTTATTCTGAATAGTTACTAATAGGTAATGGACATTGAAAAATAATATATAGGATGATAGTTTTCCAGAACATTTTAAATATGAAATATTTTATGTGCTAAGGGGTATATCATGTAAATGTGAACAATAACTAATAAAACGAACATCATATATCCACCACATGTTACAAAAACTGGAATATTTCCAATGCCTGAGACAACTCTTGTGTGTTTGTGTTTTCCTAATTACAGTCCCCTCCATCCCTTGTGGGCACTACTATCCTGAATTAGGTATTAATATCCCCTTGCTTTTATTTGTAGTTTTAACATAATTATCATATGTATCCTTAAAATACATTGCTTAGTTTTTTTAAAGTATATTTTATTGATTGTGCTATTACAGTTGTCCCAGTTTTTTTCTCTGCTTTATCCCCCTTCCACCCTGTACCCCATCCCACCAGCACCTCCCCTTCCCTGCCCCTCTTAGTTCACGTCCATGGGTTGTACATATAAGTTCTTCAGCTTCTATATTCCTATACTATTTTTAACCTCCTCCCATCTATTTGATGCCTACCAATTATGCTTCTTATTCCCTGTACCTTTTCCCCCATTTTCCCCCTCGCCCTCCCTGTTGATAACCCTCCATGTGATCTCCATTTCTGTGATTCTGTTCCTGTTCTAGTTGTTTGCTTAGTTTTTGTTTTTGTTTTTTAGGTTCAGTTGTTGATAGTTGTGAGTTTATCATCATTTTACTGTTCAGAGTTTTGATCTTCTTTTTCTTAGATAAGTCCCTTTAATATTTACCTTGTCTGGGAAGCACTTTATCCTCCCTTCCATTTTAAATGATAGCTTTGCTGGATACGTCCTTGCCTTTCATGACTTTGAAAAGTTCTTTCTAGTCCCTTCTTGCCTGTAAGGTTTCTTTTGGGAAATCAGCTGGTAGTTTTATGGGAACTCCTTTGTAGGTAACTGTCTCCTTTTCTCTTGCTGCTTTTAAGGTTCTCTCCTAATCTTTAATCTTGGGTAACTTAATGATGATGTACTTTGGTGTGTGCTTCCTTGGGTCCAACTTGTTTGGGACTCTCTGAGCTTCCTGTACTTCCTGGAAGTCTGTTTCCTTTGCCAGATTGATGAAGTTTTCCTTCATTATGTTTTCAAATAAGTTTTCAATTTCTTGCTCTTCCTCTTCTTATGGCATTCCTGTGACTTGGATGTTGGAGCTCTTAAAGTTGTTCTGGAGGTTCCTAAGCCTCTCCTCATTTTTTTGAATTCTTGTTTCTTCATTCTGTTCCAGACGGGTGCTTATTTCTAACTTTTGTTCCAAATTGTTGCTTCGAGTCCTGATTTCCTTCCCTTGATTGTTGATTCCCTGTATATTTTGCTTTATTTCACTTTGGGTAGTTCTCATTTTTGCCTTCATTTTGCGACTGAGCTCAATCAATTCTGTAGTCATCCTGATTACCAGTGTTTTGAACTCTGCATCAGATAGATTGTCTATGTCCTCATTGCTTAGCTCTTTTTCTGGAGGTTTGATCTGTTCTTTCATTTGGGCCATATTTCTTTGTTTCGGTGCACCTGTTATGTTTTAAGGGGCAGAGCCTTAGGTATTCACTGGGGTGGGGCAACCCTCTTTGCTGTGTTGTGGTGCTGTCTGTGGGGGAGGAGTCTGAGAGGGAACAATGCTGCTGGTTTGCTCTGCTTCAACCTCACTTTGCAACAAATTCTCCTGTGAGACTGGGAGTTACCCCCGCTTTCTAAACCCCCACAGGATTCCACAACTAGAGGTTTTGAGTCCTCAGTTTCCCAGTCAGCCAGCCCCTCCTCCCCCTTATGGTCCGCCACCTTGTTGCAGGTCCTCTCTGCCTGGATACTGGTCTCTGCTCCTCCTACCAGTCTAGATGAATGTTTCTTTAACTCCTTGGTTGTCAGAGTTCCATGCAGTTTCATTTTCTGGCAGTTCTGATTTTTTATTGTTTTTAAATTGGTTGTTATCCTTCTTTTGTTTTTGCAAGGAAGTGAAGCATTTCTACTTACGCCTCCATCTCAGTGGGAACTCCTCCATTGTTTAGTTTTGTATGCCTTTATAACTCTATACAACATGAATTGTACTTTGTATTTTTCTGAAGCTTGTTTTTCCACCACCCTTGTTATATTTTACATATATATGTGTATTTATATATAGTTGTCCTTTGGTATCTGTGGGGTATTTGTCTCCTGTGGATACCAAAGTTCACAGATTCTTAAGTCCTTTATATAAAATAATGTAGTATTTGCATATAACCTACTCACATTCTCCTATATACTTCTTTTTTACTTTATTTTTTTGTTGACTCTACTACAAATGCCCCCATTTGTGCTCCTGGCCCCCCTGCTGTTACCCCTCTACACCAAGCCCCTGCTCTCCCCACCCCTTTTCCTCTGGCCATCACCACACTATTGTCTATGTCTATGTCTAATGCATATATATTCTTTAGCTAATCCCTTCACTTTCTTTCTTTCAGTCCCTCAAACCCCCATCTCATATGACAGCTGTCAGTCTGTTCCATATATACATGCCTCAGTGTCTATTTTATCAGTTTATTTTGTTCATTAGATTCCACATATAAGTGAGATCATATGACTGGCTTATTTCACTTAGCATAATAATCTCTAGGCCCATCCGTGTTGTCACAAAAGGTAAGGGTTCCTTCATTTTTATTGCTGCCTAGCATTCCATTGTGTAAATGTACCACACCTTTTTTATTCACTCATCTACTGATGGTCACTAGGGCTATTTCCAGATCCTGGCTACTGTAAATAACACTGCTGTAAATTTTCTCAAATTGATGTTTCTGGATTCTTAGGATATATTCCCAGAAGTGGGATTGCTGCGTCAAAAAAGCAGTTCCATTTTTAATTTTTGAGGAAGTGTCATACTGTTTTCCACAGTGGCTGTAACAGCCTTCTTTCCCACCAACAGTGTACTAGGGTTCCCTTTTATTCACATCTTCATCAGCACTTGTTGTTTGTTGATTTATTGCTGATATTCATTCTATGAGGTATGAAATATCTCACCATGATTTTAATTTGCATCTCTCTGATGATTAGTGATGTTGAGCATTTTTTCATATGTCTATTGGCCATCTGTATGTTCTCTTTGGAAAAGTGTCTATTAGAGTCCTTTGCCTATTTTTTTTATTAGATTCTTTGCCTTCCTGGTGTTGAGCAGTATAAGTTCTTTTTATATATGGGAAATCAACCTGTTATCATATGTCTCAGTGGAAGATATATTCTCCCAAATGGTAGATTCCCTTTCCATTTTGTGAGTCATTTGTTTCTTTTGCTGTGAAAAAGCTTTTTAGTTTGATGTAGTCCCATTTGTTTACTTTTTCCTTTGTTTCCCTTACCTGAGGAGGTATATTGGCAAAAATATGGCTGCATGAGATGTCTGAGATTTTATTGCCTATATTTCTGTTTTTTCTTTTTTTAATATATTTTATTGATTATGCTATTACAGTTGTCCCATTACCCCTCCTTCATTCCCCTCCACCCTGAACACCCTCTCCCACCCACAATCCCCCCCTTTAGTTCATGTCCATGTGTCATAAGTTCTTTAGCTTCTACATTTCCCATACTATTCTTGCCCTCCCCCTGTCTATTTTCTATCTACCATCTGTGCTACTTATTCTTCATACCTTTCTCCCCTCTCTCCTCCTCCCACTCCCCTGTTGCTAACCCTCCATGTGATCTCCATTTCTGTGGTTCTGTTCCTGTTCTAGTTGTTTGCTTAGTTAGTTTTTGTTTTTGTTTTAGTTTTAGGAGTACTTGTTAATAATTGTGAGTTTGCTGTGATTTTACAGTACATGTTTTTTTATCTTCTTTTTCTTAGATAAAAGTTCCTTTAACATTTCATAAAGTAAGGGCTTGGTGATAATGAACTCCTTAACTTGACCTTATCTGAGAAGCACTTGATCTGCCCTTCCATTCTAAATGGAAGCTTTGCTTGGATGTAGGTCCTTGCCTTTCATGACTTGGAATACTTCTTTTTAGCCCCTTCTTGTCTGCAAGGTCTCTTTTGAGAAATCAACTGACATTCTGATGGAGATTGCTTTGTAGGTTACTGTCTCCTTATCTCTTGCTGCTTCTAGGATTCTCTCCTTCATTTTTACCTTGGGTAATGTAATGATGATGGGCCTTGGTGTGTTCCTCCTTGGGTCCAACTTGTTTGGGACTCTCTGAGCTTCCTGGACTTCCTGGAAGTCTATTTCCTTTGCCAGATTGGGGAAGTTCTCCTTTATTATTTGTTCAAATAACTTTTCCACTTGTTGTTTTTCTTCTTCTCCTTCTGGTATTCCTATAATTCGGATGTTGGAATGTTTAAAGATGTCCTGGAGGCTCCTAAGCCTCTCCTCATTGTTTTGAATTCTTATTTCTTCATTCTCTTCTGGTTGTATATTTTTTTCTTCCTTCTCATTCACTCCATTGATGTG
>CM052543.1:79468438-79493585 GCA_028533065.1 Trachops cirrhosus | reverse complement strand
CTTCATTTTACTTATTGTAGCCTTCATTTTTTCATCTAGTTTGTGACCAAACTCAACCAATTCTGTGAGCTTCCTGATCACCAGTGCTTTGAACTGTGCATCTGATAGGTTGGCTATCTCTTGGTCGCTTGAAAGGATGGGTTCTGGGGCTTTCAATTCTTCTTCTGTTTGAGCCATCTTTTTGCTGTTTTTTTTTTTTTTTTTGTCTTATCGAGCTCCTGTAGTGAGGGGCGGGGCCTTAGGTGTTCACCAGGGCTGGGCACCCCAGTTGCTGGGTTTTAATGCTGTATGTGGGGGCGGGGTCTGAGAAGGAACAATGGTGCTTGCTCTGCTCTCTGTAGGACCTCAGACCCTTCCGACGCTTTCCTCAAGCTAACTGGGCCCCTCTGGCACCAGTTCCAGTGTGGGTGGGCCTGTGCACCCTGCGGGACCTTCCTTTTCAGTCAGTGACCCAAAGCTCTATTTCCCGGTGCTGGGACCCTGAGTTGCGTGCAGTGCCTTGCTTAACAATGGCCGCCTCGCTGGGTCTGCCCGTCGCCACCACCTGCCTGGGGCCCACCAGCCACCGCCGCTTGTGCGCCCAGGGTCTGCCCACTGCAGATTTGCGTGGCGCCCAGGTTGCTGAGCTCTCTACTCTGCGTCCCTCGCCCTGCCCGACTCCACCCCTCCTACCGTTCTGGATGAACATGTCTGTTTTTAATTCCTTGGGTGTCAGATTTCCATACACTTCAATCTTCTGTCAGTTCTGGTTGTTGTTTTGCTTCTATATTGTTGTTGTCCCTACCTTGGTTGTGCGAGGAGGCACAGTGCGTTTACCTATGCCTCCATCTTGGCCGGAAGTCCTGGGTCTCTCTTTATGGCCCTTTTCTGGAAGTCTATTTTGTCTGATATGAGTATTGCTACCCCACCTTTTTTTTCCTCTCTGTTTGCTTGGAAAATTTGTTTCCAGCCCTTCACTTTCATTTCTGTGTAGGTCTTTGCTCCTGAGGTGGGTCTCTTGTAGGGAGCATATGTGTGGGTCATGCTTTCTTATCCATTCAGCTACTCTATGTTTTTTAATTGGGGCATTTAATTCATTTACGTTTAAGGTTATTATTGATAGGTACTTATTCATTGCCATTTACATACTTGTGTTCCTGTCTCTTCCCTTCCTTTCCTTAAAGCAGTGCCTTTAGCATCTCTTGCAGAGCTGGTTTGGTGGAGGAGTATTCTTTTAGACTTCTTTCATCTGGGAAACTTCTTATTTGGCCTTCTATCTTGATTGAGAGCCTAGCTGGGTAAAGTAGCCTTGGTTGCAAACCTCTGGTTCTCATTACTTGGAATATTTCTTGCCATTCTCTTCTGGCTTGGAGCGTTTCTGTTGGGAAGTCAGCTGCTAGCCTTATTGGGGCTCCCTTGTACGTTAGTTCCTGTTTCTCCCTTGCTGCCTTTAAGATTCTCTCTTTGTCTTGAAATTTTGCTATTTTAATTATGATGTGTCTTGAGGTGGGCCTCTTTGTGTTCCTCTTGATTGGGACTCTCTGTGTTTCCTGGATTTGTGTGACTTTTTCTCTCATGAAATTGGGGAAGTTTTCCGTCATTACTTTTTCAAATGGGTTTTCTATCCCTTGCTCCTCTTCTTCTCCTTCTGGTATCCCTATTATACGGATATTATTACGTTTCATATTGTCTTTCATTTCTCTTAATCTCTCTTCATTCTTTCTGAGCCTCTTTTCCTGTTCTTGCTCTTTCTGAGTGCGTTTTTCTACTTTGTCCTCCAGCTCGCTGTTCCAATCTTCTGCTTCATCTAGCCTACTTTTGATTCCTTCTACTGTGTTCTTCAGTTCAGAAATTGTATTCTTCATTTCCTCTTGGCCCTTGTTGATAGTTTCTGTTTCCTTTTTCATATTGATATAGTTTGCAGTGAGTTCATTGTAGCTTCCTTGTAGTTTCTGGAAACTCATTGAGAGTTCGTGGAACTTCCTGTAATCATTGCTTTGAACTCAGAATCTGATAGTTGAGTTGCCTCTATTTCATTTAGCATTCTTTTTGAGGCTTCCTCCTTTCCCTTCATTTGGGGATTGTTTCTTTGTTTTCTCATTGTTTGTGAGACTCTTCTTGCTAGCCTCAACTTCTTAAATTGATCTGTTCTGATTCCGTTTGTTTCTGTGTGAACTTCTCTGATAGAATACCTGTGAGATTCTGTGGTGCAGTCTCTTTTGGGTATCCAGGTGTTCACAGTTTCCACCTACTCTGTTTTGTGATCAGTTGGAGGGGTAAGGCAAAATGGTTTAAGACAGCAAGAGAGTATTCTATGATATTTACAGTAGCAGCCAGTAGAGAGGAGATAGGAGATCCTTTGGCTATGTATAGTGTTAATTGTGATCTTCCACCACCCCACTAGCCACTTTTTAGAAAGGATGTAAAGAAGATAAGACTCTTGTTGGGAAGGAAAGGATTGTGATTTGGCTCTAGAAATCAGTGAGGATGTGGGAAGTCAGATTCTGATGTAGGGTGAGAGAAAAGAGTAGTAAATAGGTGAAGTGTGTGAGAGAATAGAGTTAACCACTACAGTAATAGAGTTCAGGAAAGTGTGAAGTGGGCTAAGATCTGGGATGGGTGTCGTGAAGTATTTACAATTGTATGGAATAGCTATTATTTACAGTAATATTGGAGCAACAATCATATGACAAAATCTATGAAATCTAGATAACAAGAATAGAGAGTATTGAGTCTTGTACTCAAGAATAGAGTATTGTACTAATGGAACACAAATGAAGGACAGTAAATTATCCATACACTATGAATGAGATAACAGGGGAATCCTATCAAATGATACAATATAACTAGTGAAGCAAAGAAGTCTATACAGAAAGAAGAGGAATACCAAAATACTATATAAGTAAAAGGTGTAGGAATAATGAAATAATGATAATATAATTATGCAATTACTTGCAGGTTCCAAAAAAAAGAAAGGAAGGAACAAAGCAGAAGATGGAAGGAGGAAGAAGAGATAAATTTGGAAAGCAAGAGAGAAGGGTCAACACTAGGATGACAGAAAGAGAAGCATAAAGAATTGATAGATAAAAAAATAATACGAATTAAAAGATAAAAGTTTACTTAAAAATAATTAAAAGAAAACAAAAACAAACGAACAAAGAAGAAACAAAAAAAAAATGACCTAAAAATAAAAAACCCCACCTATTGTTGGTTTCAGATTGGCCAAACGGGTTTTTCTGGCTGGTTTCAGCACTCTGAGGGGCGACTGGAGACAGTTTTTCACTGTTCCCATTCAGGATTCATTCAGCCTCTGGTGTACTGTTCCTAGTGTAGGCGCGCCTTCTTCCCCAAGCCCATCTGGTGCCTCCGCAAAGGAACCTGTGTGTGGGGGCTAGGTGCAACTATGCTCGTCCTTGGGAGTTCACTGCCATGTGTTCCGATGTCCCGTGGAGCGCCCGCGCCTTTTCTGGTTTCATGGGTGTGCACTCTCTGGGTCCCGAGGGGCTCCCACTTCTAACTTCAGGGCCTGGGCCTCACAGGTCCCGGGGAGCACCCGTACCTTTTCCTTTTTCACTGCTGTGGTTTCCGAGACTTCTACCAAACCGTGCTCTCTCCTTGTTGGGGGCGGGGGCGTAGAGGCGGGTGCCTTTGGATGTACTGGGTGGGGTGCACACTTTCACCAGGGCTTTGCGTGGGTGCTCACAGGCCCTGTGTGGGTGCCTCTTCATCCTCACTTCTCTCTCACTCCTCTCTCTCTGTGCCCTCTGGTAAACTGGGCACCTCCTGGTGCTGCTCAGTCTTTGTTTGGCCGGGGAGGGAGTGGTTGACCCAGCTCTCTCCTGGGAGCCCCGCGGCCTGGAGCTGCAACCTCCATGGTCCCTGTGCTGATCCACATAGTGTCCTTACCGTTGGGTTTTTCAATGTTCGCTACAATTTGTGATTTCCTATTTTAATTTATGTTGTGACAATGTTGGCTATTTGCTCTGTTCCTACCTACTGGACTGCTTTAGAAGGACAATTTGACACTAGACCTTGTTTTCTTAGGGAAAATTTTTTTGGAAAAGATACTCTTTGTAACTGGTTCTCTTAATGTGATTCTGGAGTATGGTAATACCTGTTGGGCTTGTTTAAAATGGGCTGTCAAAGATGATAAATTATTCCGTCTTCAATGGGAAGTCTACATTTACTGTCCACAGGTACCAAAGTGCACCGGGCTATGAGAATACTTGATTCAAGACAGATAGTTTCCCAACAGAATTGAGAAATCAGAAATGTTTTGCCAAAGAATCTTGGTTCTTTTGAAGTAGCAGAAACTGGCAAGGGGATTCAGCCTCTGCTGTTAAAACTGGTTGCAACAGGGTCAGTATGATGTAATTTTATGATTTTTTTTTTAGGGTTCATGGATTAGGGATTGTTCTGGTTTTTGTGGATTAGGTGTTGCTGGAATCTAAGGGAGGAGGGTTTGGGATTAAAATGGGTGACAGTTTCCATCTTTTTTTATCACCTTAAAAAAGAAGATCCTGCCATTTGTGACAACATGGATGAACCTTAAAGATGCTATGTTAAGTAAAATAAGCCAGTCACAGAAGGACAAGTACTATGCAACACCACTTATATAATGAACTTAAAATAGTCAAACTCATAGAAGCAGAGAGTGGAATGGTGGTTGTCAGGGGCTGGGGGGAGGGGAAAATAGGGAGGTGTTATTAGTCAAAGGGCACAAAGGTTCAGTTGTAGAAGATAAATCCTTCCTGGAGATCTTCAATAAAGCCTAGTGCCTGTAGATAACAGCATTGTATTGTATACTGAAACATTTGCTGAGAGGATAGATCTCATATTAATGTTCTTATCACAACATATATATATGCTGTAATATATATATATCACATATATATGTTGTGATATATAGGACTACACATATATGTTGTCATATATGTTAGAAATATGTGATATATATGTTAGAAATAATAAGGGCGATGAGCGTGTTTATGACATACATTGTGGTGATGGTTTCATGGGTGTATACTTACTTTCAAACTCATCAAGTTGTATACATTAATTATGTACAGCTCTTTGTGTGGAAAAAAAAAAAAGAAAGAAAGAAGAAAAGACCACAGTGGGTTATCTGGAAAGAGCTCAGAAGAATAGGAAGAGCAGATTAGCACTGGGTGGGATTGAGAAACCATTGAAATGCAGAGCAGGCAGTTTGAAAATAATCAGGACCCATTTCATAGGATGAATGTCACTGTCCAAGAAATGGGGTGAGTGACCTAGGTTGTTCTGGGCTTGGCAATGCAGGTGGAGCAGGTGTCCATCCCTGTCTATCCCAGATGCTCCTGGTTGATGGTGTTTCATTTGAAGACTCTCAGATCTTAAATCCAAGCTCTTGTGTTGAGTCTTTGTTTTCTTCTCTCACTGTATCACTTGTCTTTCATTGATTACCTTGAATCCTCCTTACAGAAATTTAAGTCTGATTGCTCTGTGTGGTCATCACCCCAGAAGAGTAGAAATGCATATGGCCAAGTGGATGGCAATGCAGGGCAATTTTCAGAATAGCATTCATTATGTGGGGGTTAAAAAAAATCATACTTTTTCCTCTTACCTTCTAAGTTCTAGCTGGGCTAATAATCATATTTATACAGATAGATTAACATAAGAAAATTAAATTTTATTATGTGGCCATGAGGAATTCACATAGACATGAAAATCCTAAAGACAGTGAGGCAAAATTGAGTATTAATGTCATTTTGGACAAAGGAGAAGAGGTGGGGAATAGGGGATCTTAGGTTTCAAAAGTAGAAATGGGAAAAGTGGGAAATGGGTAGAGCAGAACACACAGGGCAGGCATATTTTTGCTTCATTGGAACACAGGGTGATCTATAGGTACCAAGCTCCTTCTTGGTGCCTTCCTATCTACCATACTTAATTTATATTGAGCTAAGGTGAATGTGTTAAGATTTCCTTCCTGGAGCAAGTTTTTCTGTCTGAACCTCTTAGGAAAGGGGGAGGGTCAAACATTCTTTCTGAGCCTTTTGTTTCTTAATAGCCATCTTACAGTCAGTATCCCAAAAGTCAGCTTTAGGGTTGCAAAACTTGGGTCCCCTTCAGTGATATCCACAGCAACATGTGCCTGTAAGGTGGGCAGTCCCTTACAATGTTGGGACTAGCTATCATTGATGATGTTTCAGTGCACAATTCTTGCTGTCTTGTGTTTAAGTATCACGTCACCCTCACCCTGTTTGGTGTTAAATATGATAGGATCTGTATATTTGGTCTGAGCCAAAGCAGACAGCTTGGTCCCCATCCAAGGGTTATTTATGGAATGACTAGAAGAACGTGTCAGGGTCTGGACTCAAGGCACATTTATATTCAGGTGCATTTATGATTTGTCACTTGGAGAATGGGGGGTTACTTGGAACCCAACTGCAGAAATTTCTGACTTTCAGAATTTTCACAGGTAAAAAAATTGTAAAATATGCATTACATGGACGTTACTATCTTAACTGCTCTTAAGTGCGGAGTTAGTTGAGTGCTATTTAACACATTCACGTTTTGTGCAACCATCACCATTATCCATCCCTAGAACTCTTTTCATCTTGGAAAACAAACTGTACCTAATAAAGAATTTTTAGAAAACTGTACTTGAACAACAATTAAAATAAAAAAACAATAAAAAAAAAGAATTTTTAGTTACTGAGTAAAGACAAAAACGGAGTCTGTCATTTAATTCCAGTGCGAACAGGACAGTCAGTCTGGCATGGTAATTCCTCCTGGATGACCAAAGCTGGCAACTTCACTGCTTTTCTGTCCTGGTTTCCTGAGAAGGCAGAGCATCACTGTGTGCCTGTCCTTGTTCCCATGTATCTGGGATGTGGTGTGCCGGTGAGGACCTGGTGGCTGCCTGTCCTGTTCCTGAGAACCAGGGCCAGAATTCCTCCCTCGTGATGATGCCCTTGAAGCTCTCCTTTCTGCACCTTCACTTGCTCATGATCTTGTGTTGTGGATTTGGCAGGTTCATGCTGTTGCTGTGATGGGCACATGGATGCCTGTGTTACCCACTTAGTTTCAGAGCTGAGCGCCTCATGATTTGGTTTCTAGCCACTTTGCCCACTGATCTGCTGATACTCTCTGAAAACAGCACCATCGTTTCTTGGTTTAGTGGAGATCTGTGGGAATTATAAGGGAGTTACACCAAAAGCTACATTGGATTGTAGAAAATGCTTTCTAAAAAAAAGAAAGTCAAAGTTTAGTAGTTTGGATTACAAATTTTACTTGGAGTTTCCAACGTTTACCTATACTTTTTGATAATAGAAAGGACTTAATGTGATCTCTTTTTGGTTGTTAATTTTTGGGAAGAAAAGTTTTTCTTTTTATTCTGACTCTTTATTTGCTTTTTCTGCCAAGCCTCCAAAACAGTGATAACAGCCCTCACATGACAACAGAGCTCTAGACCAAATTGGCTTCCCAAGAGTCGGTTATGGCACTGAGTTGTGTATACTGTGTATATGGATGAGAAGCTCCTTAATCAGGTAATAGCACTTTTTGTTACTGTATATGGAGCTTAGGACAAAAGTAGGTTTACAGTTGTGAGTGCATGAAACACAGTTTATTCCTGGATTATTATTTATTAACTATTGTATTATTTTCCATCAAACAACTGTAAACCTATTTTTGCCCCATCCTGTAATCCTTAGGTATATTGTTTAAGCCCAAAGCCATTAGGAGGACCTGGCTATTTTTTAATGCAGTAGAAGAAAGACTAGGTTTTCTGACTTTCATTAAAATCTTTTCAAGGGGGATGGGTGTTGCTTTTTTTAAAAAAAAAAACTAAATTGATTTTTGGAGAGAGAGAGAGGAAGAGGGGAGAGAGACAGAGAAAGAGAAACATGGATTTGTTGTTCCACTTATTTATGCATTCATTGGTTGCTTCTTGTATGTACCTTGATCGGGGATCAAACCTGTAACTTTGGTGTATAGGGATGATGCTCTAACCAACTGAGCTACCTGGCCAGGTTAAATCTATTTTGAAAACACCAACTGAACTACTTGGTCAGATAAAATCCATTTAAAAAAAACAGCAACAGGAGCTGCTGTGGGAAAACTAGAGCACTGCATGCGGACTGCCCTGCATCCCGATGAAGATGGCGCCAGTTTAGCCTTGTTAGGGAAGAGTCAGTCTGGATGCAGATAGAGGTGTAAGTTGGTGGGTGCTGGCATATTTCTGAAAAGAATTGTTGCCCTGTTTTTAAATAGTCCCCGAATAGACGAAGATATGGGTTTGGAGCCAGAGCTCGGTGTCCAGTGTCAGCTTGCCTTCTCAGAACCTTAGCTGCTTCCTCCCTCCCTCTAAAGGTGGTTGTGAAATTGATAAGATAACTGTAACAATGTGTATAACTTCAGTTATTTATTTTTTCATGAGCCTGAGCCTGGCTAGTAAATGTTGTCTAAAAGAATTATTTTCAGAGCTTCCTTATAAACGAACAGAGTAAGTTGGGCTGTGGACCCTGTTGATAGGAGCCATGAGTTAACATTTTGCCTCATATTTGCTTTATTTATGTATGTACTTGTATGTATATATTTTTGTCTTTGGCCCATTGGAAATTTGCAGACAACTTAGCCTATTTCCTAATAACTTTGAAGGATTGCTTTGCCGTGGTAACCTTTTTCATTCATTTGCCCATTCAACAGAAGTTTAAGAAGGGAGGTAGGGAGGGTTGGGTGGGTGGGCTGGAATGGAATTAAAAGATAGAAACTGTACTGAATAATCTAAAATAAAAAACAAAAAAACAAAAAAACCCCAGAAGTTTAAGAACAACCTTTTCTTCCTGAATTTTCATTTCTCATTTTGGGTTTTCCTGCTGAGAACTTTCCTCTGCCTCCTGGTTTGGAATCTTCCGTGTAGTTTGGCTCCTCTCATCTTCTGGTTCAGAAGTCTTTGTGCTCTGGTTTGTTCTAGCCTGAGTGCTCCGAATTAGCCCCTGATTAATGAGTGCCCTTACCACTCCTTGGGTTCCTGTGGGGGCAGTTTGCATTTGCACAGACATGGAGGTCATGCCCCACCTCCTGCCCTTGTCTGCAGGTGAACACTGACTGGCCAGACTCTCTTTTTCTCCTCTCTCTCTCTCTCTCTCTCTCCCTCTCTCTCTCTCTCACACACACACACACACATGCACACGCACACGCACCCCAACCCAAAACTTGATTTGTTTTAGAACAGTTTTAGATTTACAGAAAAATTGTGACAGTAGTATAGAGTGTTCTTATATACCCCCTCACAGTCTTTCTCCTATTATTAACATATTAGTATGATACATTTCTTACAATTAATGAAATGATATTGGTACATTATTATAGTAAGTAGAAAAGGCCTGGGACTGGTGAATTATAGGTTATATGGCAAAGAGGAATTTAGGGTGCAGGTGGAAATAAAGTTGTAATCAGCTGACCTTGAATAGGGAGATTATTTTGGATTATTCAGGTGGGTTCATTGCAATCACAGGCATTCTTAAACTGGAATAGGGAATCTGCAGAGATACAGAGATGGGGCTGTGTGGATGAACTTGTCCTGGTGCTGCTGGCTTTCAAGAAGGAGGAAGGGACTCTGAGCCCAATAAAGTGGGTATCCTCTCACAGTCAGAGAAGACAAGCAAACGGATTCCTGCCTGAAGCTTCTGGAGAGGGATGTACCTACCTGTTGTCATCGTGATTTTTAACTCAGTGAGATGTGTATCAAACTGCCACAGAACTGTAAGATAATACATTTGTTTTAAGCTGCTATTTTAAAAATAACTTTAATACAGCAGCAATAGAAATACAATGATTATTAACTAAAGTCCTTATTTTGTTCAATTTCTATGTCTTTTTCCTGCTACATTTTGTTTTCATCTTTACTGTAACAGTTTCTGACTTTGCTTGTTTTTAATGACCTTGAGAGTTTTGAGGAGTGTTGGTCAGGTATTTTGTTGAATGTTCCTTAGTTGGAATTGGTCTGATGTTTCTCTCATGATTAGACTGGGATTATTGTTTTTGAGAGGAAGAACAGAGGTAAAATGCTATTCTTATAGCATCATATGAAGAGTACATCCTATTAATGTGATTTTTGACTGTTGATATTGATCTTGATCACCTGGTTTGTCAGTTTTCTTCACTGTAAAGTTAACTAACCCCCACCCCCTCTTCCATACTATGGTATTTGTTGGTTTGTTAGAACTCTCCTTAACTTTCTGCTGCTCCAGGCTCATCTTGTATATTTCCTGATCCTGTTCTAGAATCAGCCATTTTTCCAAAAAGCCATGGGTCCTTTTATTGGAGAAAGGTAGAAACCGAGATTTGGGTGCTGGCTGTACTCATTGCTTCTAGGCCCTCTCAACTGACAGAGCAAGGAAATACATGCATGTATGCTAACCTTTGTATATACAAATATCTATAAGTATTTCCACATGTATCCATTTGTGTCTATAGTAAACTAAACATGAGTTCATACCCTTATCTTTGATTCTAACGCATTAATGTATAAATCATTTTTGCTTTTTTCTCTTGCTTATTTGTAAATTCTCACTCCAGCTATAAACCTGGCTCTTATCCTCTGCCATCCTTTCTTTTAGCTCTTCACTTCTATATACATGTGTAGCAGAATCAGAGTTGTTAAGCCATACCTGGTGGAGTACAGTACTCATGTACACTTCTTTGGCCTTTCTTCCTGTAGACTCCACTCGTTTCCAAAATTACCTAGGTCAACACTTTTTCCCCTCTAACACCTTCACTTCTCTGTTTCATACATTTGTAATACACTTAGATTTTTTTGGTAACATTCTACATTCAGTTGGGTATCCTTTGACCTGTTAAATGATTTAAAAAAAATTTGCAAACATTAAGATTCATCCTTTGTGCTGAAAACATCTGTGGATTTTGACAAATACATAGTGTTATATTGTATATCCACAAATACAGTATCATACAGAATAGTTTCACCAGCCAAAATTTACCCATGTTTAACTAATTACCCCTTTCTCCCAGCAGCCACCAAGTTTTCTATCCTTGCTGTAATTTTACCTTTCCCTTTTTCAGATTAATTGGCATCATACAGAATGTAGCCTTTTTCAGGAAGGCTTCTTTTATTAGCGATTGCGCTTAAGGTTCCTCGGTGTCTTTTCATGGCTTGAGATATTACTTCTTTTTATCACTGAATCCTACTCCATTCATCTATTAAAGGACATCTTACTTGCTTCCAGTTTGAGGCAATTACAAATAAAGCTTCTCTAAACATTTGTGTGTAGGTTTTTATGTGGACAGAAGTTTTCATATGTGTTGGGTGAATACCTAGATGGTATGAAAAGACTATGTTTAGCTTAGCAAGAAACTTAATAAACTGCCTAACAATGTGGCCATACCATTTTGCATTCCTATCAGCAATGTATGAGTTCCTGTTGCTCACATTCTCCTTAGCAACTGGTATTGTCAGGTATGGTTTTTTTTTTTTCCATTCTAATGGATTTCAGTTTTCAATTTCCTAGTGAAAAATGATGTTGAGCAGCTTTTCATATGCTTATTCATTATCTGTGTATCTTCTTTCTAGGTGTCTGTTCATATCTTTTGCCTATTTTAATGGGATTGTTTTTCTTATTATTGATTTTTAAGAATTCTTTGTATATTTTGGGTACCAGTTTTTTTTATCAGATATGTGTTTTATTTTTTAGTCCTAACCAAAGCACATTTTAAAAAAATTTTATAGAGAGGGGAGGGAGAAGAGAGAGACAGAGGGAAGCATAAATGTGAGAGAGAAATGCTTCAGCCAACTGAGCCACACCAGCAAGGGCCAAGATATGTGTGTGCAAACAATTTTTCCCAGTCAGTGGTTTGTGTTTTGATTCTCTCAAGTGTCTTTTGCAGAGCAAAAGGTTTTCATTTTAATAAAATATAACTTACCAATATTTTTTAATGGGTTGTGTTTTGGTATTGTTTTTAAAAATTCATCACCAGACCCAGGGTCATCTAGATTATCTCTTATATTTTCTTCCATGATATATTTCCTTCCATAATCCTATGGTTTTGTGCTATACAATTAAGTCTGATTGATCCATCATGGTCTGTGTTTTAGTTTTCTTTACTTTTTTTTTTGCATATTTATGTCCAATTGTTATACAACTATTTGTTGAGAAGTCTTGTCTTTCTCCACTGAATTATCTTTGATTGTTTGTCAAAGATCAGTTGACTGTACAGTGGAACCTTGATTCTTGAACTTTATTCATTCCAGAAACCTTTTTGAGAAACAATTTGTTTGAAAACTAAATATCCTTTGTCACCTCAGGGACACATTACTGATCATACAGGTATCAGCATGAAAGGGTTGTCGGGTAGAGAATCAAGACCAGAAGTTTTGTTAGACAGCTGAGACATTTTTTCTATGAATGATTTAGTCAAGAACTGAATTGTTTGAGAACCAAGATGGACAAGAACACAGGTGTGACTGTATTTGTATGTGTCTGTTTCTGGCTCTTTATTCTGTTCCATTGACTTGTCAATACTACACTGTCTTAGTTCTCTTTTTTTTTTTCAAAAATTTTTTTTCTTTTTTTAAGTATATTTTATTGATTAGGTTATTACAGTTGTCCCAATTTTTTTTCCCCTTTGCCCCACTCAGCCTGGTACTCTCCCTTCCCTCAGCAGTCCACCCCCTTCATTAGTTCATGTCCATGGGTCGTGTATATAAGCTCTTGGGCTTCTCCATTTCCTATACTATTCTTGACATCCCCCTGTCTATTTTGTACCAATCAGTTATACTTCTTAATCTCAGTACGTTTTCCCTCATTCTCCCTTTCCCTCTCCCACTGATAACCCTCCATGTGATTTCCATTTCTATGATTCTGTTCCTGTTCTAGTTGTTTGCTTAGTTTGCTTTGTTTTTTTTTTTTTAGATTCAGTTGATGATAGTTGTGACTTTGTTGTCATTTTACAGTTCATAGTTTTGATCTTGTTCTTTTTCTTAAGTCCCTTTAACACTTCCTATAGTAAAGTCTTGGTGATGATGAACTCCTTTAGCTTTACCTTGTCTGGGACACACATTATCTGCCCTTTAATTCTAAATGATGTCTTTGCTGGATAGAGTAATCTTGGATATAGCTCCTTGCTTTTTAGCACTTTGAAAACTGCTTGCCAGTCCCTTCTTGCCTGCAAAGTTCTTTCAAAAAGCAGCTATAGTCTTATGGGAACCCCTTTGTCAGTAACTCTCTTCTTTACTCTTGCTGTCTTTAAGATTCTCTCTTTATCTTTAACCTTTTGGCATTTTACTTATGATGTGTCTTGGTGTGGCCCTCTATGGGTCCAACTTGTTTGGAACTCTCTGTGCTTCCTGGACTTGTATGCTTCTTTCCTTCCCAAAACTGGGGAAGTTTTATTTCATTATTTTTCAAATAAGTTTTCATTTTCTTGCTCTTCCTCTTCTCCTTCTGGCATCCCTATGATTTGTATGTTGACTCATTTGGATGTTGACTTAGAATTAATTTGTCAATATCTATAAAATAGCTTACTGGGTTTTTTATTGGGATTGCATTGAATCTGTAGATTAATCAAGATGGGATGAATTGACATTTTATATAATTGAATCTTCCAATTTATAAATATGGAATATCTGTTTAGTTAGATCTTTCATTTTTTTAAAAAAGTTATTTTATTGTTATTCAATTACAGTTGTCTGCATTTCTCTCCACCACTCCCATTTGGAGTGAGTGGTCCCGCACACTCCAGCCGAACCCACCTCCCTTCCTTGCTTCCACCCTCCCCCTTGGTTTTGTCCATGTGTCCTTCACAGTAGTTCCTGAAAACCCTTACCCGCATTGTTCCCACCCCCCCTCACTGGCTATTTTTAGATTGTTCTTAAATTCAGTGTCTCTGGTTATATTTTGTTTGCTTTCTTCTTTTCTGATTATGTTTCAGATAAAGGGTAGATCATATGGTATTTGTCCCTTACCACCTGGCTTATTTCACTTAGCAAAATGCTCTGCAGTTCCACCCATGCTGTGGCAAAGGGTAGGAGCTCCTTCTTTCTCTCTGCTGCGTAGTATTCCATTCTATAAATGTAGATTCCATTCTATAAACCGTAGTTTTTTGGTCAACTCATTTACTGATGGGTACTTAGGTTGTTTCTAGTGCTTGGCTATTATAAATTGTGCTGCTATGAACATTGGGGTGCTATGAACATTGGGGGATTGGTGTTTCAGGACTCTTAAGATACCATCCCAGCAGTGGAATTGCTGGGTCAAAAGGCAGTCTATTTTTAGTTTTCAGAGGAAATTCCATACTATTTTCCAGTGGCTGCACCAGTCTGCGTTCCTACCAACAGTGCACTAGGGTTCCCTTTACTCCATATCCTCTCCAACACTTGTTTGTTGATTTGGTTATGATGACCATTCTGACTAGTATGATGTGGTATCTCATTGTGGTTTTAATTTGCATCTCTCTGATGGCTAGTGATGCTGAGCATCTTGTCATATGTCTCTGGGCCCTCTGTATGTCCTCCTTCGAGAAGTATCTGTTGAAGTGCTTTGCCCATTTTTTAATTGGGTTGCTTGTCTTCCTGGAGTGGAGTCATGTGAGTTCTTTATATATTTTGGAGATCAAACCCTTGTTCAAGGTATCATTGGTATATGTGTTTTCCCATATAGTTGGTTCTCTTTTGATTTTAATGCTGTTTTCTTTAGCCATGCAGAAGCTTTTTAATTTGATGAGGTCCCATTTGTTTATTCTTTCCTTTATGTCCCTTGCTTTAGGGGACCAATCAATAAGAATGTTGCTGTGTGGAATATATCTGAGGTTTTCCTGCAGTATTTTCATTTAGGACGCTTATGGTATCATGACTGATAGTTAAGTCTTTCATCCACCTTGAATTTATTTTTGTGTATGGTGTAAGTTGGACATTGAGTCATTTTTTTGCATGTAGCTGTCCAAATCTCCCAGCACCATTTGTTGAAGAGGCTATTTTTCCTCCATTTTGTGTTCCTGCCCCCTTTGTCAAATATTAATTGACCGTAGAGACTTGGGTCTATTTCTGGGCTCTCTATTCTGTTCCATTGGTCTATGTGTCTGTTCTTATGCCAGTACCAGGCTGTTTGATTACAGTGGCCTTGTAATAATACAGTTTGATGTCAGGTATTGTGATCCCTTCTACTTTGTTCTTCTTTCTCAAAATTGCTGCAGCTGTTCGGGGTCATTTATGGTTCCATATACGTTTTTGAAATGTTTGTTCTGTATCTGTGAAGTATGCCATTTGTACTTTAATAGGTATTGCATTGAGTCTGTAAATTGCTTTGGGTAGTATGGACATTTTGATGATGTGAATTCTTCTAATCCGTGAGCATGGTACATGCTTCCAGTTGTTTGTGTCTTCCTTGATTTCTTTCTTCAGTGTTGTGTAGTTTTCTGAGTACAGGTCTTTTACCTCCTTGATTAGGTTTCTTCCTAGGTACTTTATTTTTCTTGTTGCTATTTATCAAATGGGATTTTCCCCCTGATTTCTATTTCTGATATTTCATTGTTGATATACAAAAGTGCCTTTGATTTCTGAATATTGAACTTGTATCCACTGTTTTGCCACATTTATTTATTAGTTTGAGAAGTTTTTTGGCCGAGTCTATAGGATTTTCTATGTACACCATCATGTCATCTGCAAACAATGATAATTTTGCTTCCTCTTTTCCAATTTGGATGCCTTTTATTTCTTTTTCTTGTCTGATTGCTGTGGCTAGGACTTCCATTACTATGTTGAATAGGAGTGGGGAAAGTGGACAGCCTTGTCTTGTTCCTGGTCTTAGTGGGAAATCTCTAAGTTTTTGTCCATTGGCTATGATGTTGGCTCTAGCTCTCTTGTATATGGCCTTTATTATGTTGAGGAATGCTCCTCTATTCCTAATTTGCTGAGTGTTTTTATCATAAATGGGCACTGTATCTTATCAAATGCTTTTGCTGCATCTATTGATATGACCATGTGATTTTTGTCTTTAAAAAAATTTTAATATATCTTGTTGTATATGCTACTACAGTTGTCCCATTTTCTCCTCTTCACTCCCCTCCATCCTACACACCCCTTCCCACCCACATTCCCTGACTTTAGTTCATGGCCATGGGTCGTACATATAAGTTCTTCAGCTTCTACATTTCCTATAGTGTTCTTACCCTTCCCCTGTCTATTTTCTACCTACCATCTATGCTACTTATTCTCTGTATCTTTTTCCTCTCTTCTCCCGCCTCCACTCCCCTGTTCATAACTCTGCATGTGATCTCCATTTCTGTGGTTCTGTTCCCATTCTAGTTGCTTGGTTAGTTTGCTTTCATTTTTGTTTTAGGTGTGGTTGTTAATAATTGAGTTTGCTGTCATTTTACTGTTCATATTTTTTATCTTCTCTTTCTTAGATAAGTCCCTTTAACATTTCATAAAATAAGGGCTTGGTGATGATGAACTCCTTTAACTTGACCTTATCTGAGAAACACTTTATCTGCCCTTCCATTCTAAATGAAATCTTTGCTAGATAGAACAATCTTGGATATAGGTCCTTGCCTTTCGTGACTTTGAATACTTTCCAGCCCCTTCTTGCTTTGCTGCAAGCCCTGTCTGTGCGTCTGTCTCTGCTCCTCCTACCTATCTGGATGAGTGTGTCTTCTTTAACTCCTTGGTTGTCGGACTTCCACACAGTTTAATATTCTGTCAGTTCTGATTGTTTTTTTGTTTTTATATTGTTTTGTCCTTCTTTTGGTTGTGGGAGGAGGCACAGTGTGTCTAACTACGCTTCCATCTTGGCAGGAAGTAGGATCTTTTGTTTTCTTTATGTGATGTATTACATTTATTGATTTGCAAATATTATACCATCTTTGCATCCCTGGGATGAATCCCACTTGGACATGGTGAATGATCTTTTTAATGTATTGCCGGATGTGGTTTGCCATTATTTTTTGTTGAGGGTTTTAGCGTCTATGTTCATCAGTAATATTGGCCTGAAGTTTTCTTTCTTTCTTGTGTATTTATCTGGTTTTGGGATTAGGGTGATGCTGGCTTCATAAAAAGAGTTTGGGAGTCTCCCATCTTCTTTGGTTTTTTGGAATAGTCTGTGAAGGATAGGGATTAGCTCTTCCTTAAATGTTTTGTAAAATTGTCCTGTGAAACCATCCAGTCCAGGGCTTTTGTGTGTCGGGAGGTTTTTGATTCCTGCTTCAGTTTCATCAGGTGTTCAGGCTTTCTGTTTCTTTTTTATTGAGTTTTGGAAGATTATATTTTTTAGGAATTTGTCCATTTCACCTAGGTTTTCAAATTTCTTGGTATATAGTTCTTCGTAGTAATTTCTTACACTCCTTTGTATTTCTGTGGAATCAGTTGTAATCTCTCCTCTTTCATTTCTGATTGTGTTTATTTGGGTCCTCTCTCTTTTTTTCTTGATGAGTCTGCTTAAAGGCTTGTCGATTTTGTTTATCTTTTCAAAGAATCAGCTCCAGGATTTATTGATCCTTAGAATTATTCTGCTCTGATCTTGGTTATTTCCTTCCTTCTACTTGCTCTGGGCTGTCTTTGTTGTTGTTCCTTGAGTTCTTGTAGATGTAGGGTTAGGTTGTTCATTTGAAATGTTTCTATTTTTTTTAGGTAGGCCTGTATCACTATGAACTTCCCTCTCAGGACTGCCTTTGCTGTGTCCCATAAGTTTGGGGTTGTTGTGAGTTCATTTTCATTTTTTTCCAGAAACTTTTTTGTTTCTTCCCTAATCTCATTCTTGACCCATTCATTGTTTAATAGCATGCTCTTCAATCCATGAGTTTGAGTGTTTTTTTTTTCCCTTGGGGTTTCTAGTTTCAGTCCCTTGTGATCCAAGAATGTGCTCGATATGATTTCAGTTTTCTTGAATTTGTTGAGGCTTGTTTTGTGTCCTATCATGTGGTATATCTTTGAAACGTTCCATGTGCATTTTAAAAGAATGTGTATTTAGCTTGTTTGGGATGAAAGGCTCTCTCTATATATATCAATTAAGTCCATTTGATCGAGGGCATTGTTCAATGCCACAATATCTTTGTTGATATTTTGTTTGGAAGATCTGTCCACTTTTGACAGTGGAGTGTTAAAATCCCCCGCTATAATTGTGTTGCTGTCAATATCTTTCTTGAAGTCCTCCAAGATTTCTTTACATATTTGGGTGCTCCTATTTTGGGTGTATATATATTTCAATGTTTATGTCTTCTTGATGGATTCTTCCCTTGAGTATTATGAAGTGAACTTCTGGGTCTCTTTTTATGGCTGTTTTTTTGAAGTCTATTTTGTCTCATATGAGTATTGCAACCCTGGCTTCTTTTTCTTGTCCATTTGCTTGGAAAATTTGTTCCTAGCCCTTCACTTTCAGTCTGTATAGGTCTTTTGTTCTGAGGACAGTCTTTTGTAGGTAGCATATATGTGGTTCATGCTTTGTTATCCATTCAGCTATTCTATGTCTTTTGATTGGGGCATTTATCCCTTTATGTTTAAGGTTGTCATTGATAGGTACCTATTCATTGACATTTTTTCATACCTGTTTTCCTCTCTCTCTCTCTCACTGTTTTTCTTCCTGTTCTTAAAGCAGACCCTTTAGAATGTCTTGCAGAGCTGGTTTGGTGGAGGTGTGTTCTTTTAGACTTATTTTGTCTGGGAAGCTTCTTATTTGGCCATCCATTTTAATTGGGAGCCTTGCCTGGTAAAGTAGCCTTGGTTGCAGGCCTCTGGTTCTCATTACTTGGAATATTTCTTGCCATTCTCTTCTGGCTTGGAGCGTTTCCATTGAGAAGTCAGCTGCTAGTCTTATTGGGGCTCCCTTGTATGTTACTTCCTGTTTCTTCCTTACTGCTTTCAGGATTTTCTCTTTGTCTTGGAATTTTGCCATTTCAATTATGATGTGTCTTGAGGTGAGCCTCTTTGGGTTCCTCTTGATTGGGACTCTCTGGTTTCCTGTATTTGTGTTATTTTTTTCTCTAATCAAATTAGGGGACTTTTCCATCATTACTTTTTCAAACAGGTTTTCTGTCCCTTGCTGTTCTTCTTCTCCTTCTGGTATCCCTATTATATGTGTATTATTACCTTTCATGTTGCTCTGCATTTCCCTTAACTCCTCTTTGTTCTTTCTGAGCTTCGAAAAGGAAAACTTTTCTTGTTTTCCTGGGTGTTTTTTTCTGCTGTGTACTCCAGCTTGCTAATTCATCCTCTGCTTCCTCTAGCCTGCTTTTCATTCCTTCTACTGTGTTCTTCAGTTCAGAAATTGTATTCTTCATTTCCTCTTGGCCCTTGTTGATAGTTTCTATTTCCTTTTTCATGTTGATAAAGTTTGCAGTGAGTTCATTGTAGTTTCCCTGTAGTTTTTAGTAATTCTGTGTGAGCTCATTAACCTGATAACCTAATAACCATTGCTTTGAACTCAGGATCTGATAGTTGAGTTGCCTTTATTTCATTTAGCATTCTTTCTGAGGCTTCCTCCTTTTCCTTGATTTGGGGATTGTTTCTTTGTCTTCCCATTGTTTGTGAGACTCTTCTTGTTAGCCTCAGTTTCTTAAATTGATCTGTTCTGATTCCCTTTGTTTCTGTGTGAACATCTGTGGTAGAATACCTGTGAGATTCAGTGGCGCAGTCTCCTTGATCTCCCGAGCTCACTGGTCTTGGGCTGTCGTTTAAGTTGGCTCTCTGTATGTCTTTGGGATTTGATTGTTGTTGGGTCTGTCTGTGGTGGGTCCTTCCTTCGAGCTTGTTAACTGAAGGTTAACCACATCTTGTATGCCGTTGTGCAGGTGTGGACAGGTTGTGTTGAAGCTGATTCTTCTGTGTGTATGAGGTGTTTAATCTTGTTTCTCGCTGTTGTTCAGTTGTTTGATCTGGGTAATTTCTCCACCATTTAGTTGTATTTGCAGGTCGGTGCTGGGTTAAGGTTAGTGTGGCTTCCACTCTCTCCTTCACCTTTTTCTGTTACTATCTGTTGGTGGTTCCTTTGTTGGTGGGTTTCCTCTGTCAGCAGTATACTGGTGTTCATAGCTCCCA
The DNA here is from genome assembly GCA_028533065.1 of Trachops cirrhosus. Lineage (NCBI taxonomy): Eukaryota > Metazoa > Chordata > Mammalia > Chiroptera > Phyllostomidae > Trachops > Trachops cirrhosus. The sequence continues at coordinate 79,473,580 of CM052543.1, read as the reverse complement.
CCTACTTGTGCTTGGTGTACACAGTAACAACTGTCAAGAAAATATTCAACTGAGTAAATTTGAAGATCTAATTGGCTTATGAAGCAATTCATCAGGCTTGCATTCCTTGAATGAATCAGGCAGTGTCCCTTCTGGCAAGGAGGGATCTTTGATTTCCTTTATTGAGAAATTGATAAAAGTTTTCTGTGTCTAGATCCTACACATCTTTTTCTAGATTTCCATCTACTAAAAATACCATTTCCTATTATCAGTGGCGTTAAATTTTTTTCAAGTCCAAATTACTCATTGTTGGTATGTAGGAAAGCAATTGTCAGGTTAATCTTGTGTAATACAACCTTTTTATACTTACTTATTAGTTCTATAAGTTTTTTGTTGTTGTTGTTAAGTCTTGTTTTTTCCACAAAGACAAGCATGTCATCTGTGAACAAAGACAGTTTTATTTCTTTCTCTCCTTCTGTGTATCTTTTATTTCCTCATCTTTTTTGTTTATAATTTTTAAATTTGTGTTTAGAGAGAGGGGAAGGGAAGGAAAGGAGAAAGAGTAGGAGAGAGAAACATTAATTGGTTGCATCGGAAATGGGTCCTGAGCAGGGCTGAACCTGAAATCTAGGCATGAGCCATGAGTGAAAATTAAACTGGCAACCTTTCATTTTGTGGGATGATGCCCAACCAACTGAGCCACACAGGGTAGGGCTCCTTCTCTTGTCTTAATTGCATTAGCTACGACTTCCATATGATGTGAATACTTATCCCTGTTCCTCATCTTAGCATGAAAATGTCCAGTTTGTCATCATTAAATATGATCTTGTCTGTAGAGTTTTTGTAGATATTCCTTTTGAAGCTAAAGAAGTTCTTGATTCCTAGTTCGGGTAGAGTTTTTTAAAATTATGTATGGGTGTTGGATTTTATCAAATGCTTTTTCTGCATGAATTGATGTGATTATGTGATTTTTCTTCTTTAGCTTATTGATGTGGTATATGTAATACACCTTGATTGATTTTGAAATATTGAACTAGCCGTGTATACCTGGAGTTAGTCCCATTGGTTCATGGTGTATAATTCTCTTTGTACATCATTGGATTCAATTTGCTAATATTTTATTGAAGATTTTTTTGTTTTGGAATTTTTACCTGATGACATGTTCATTGACCTTAGAGAGAGGAGGAGAGGGAGGAAGGGAGCGGGGTTGGGTAAGGGGGAAGGGGTGGAGAGAGAGAGAGAGACACTGATGTAAGAGAGAAACATCGATTGGTTGCCTTCCGTACATGTCCCAACCAGGGGATGAACCTGCAACTTTTGTATGTGCCCTTGACCAATAATTGAACCTGCACCCTTTTGATGTACAGGATGATGCTCCAACCAGCTGAGCTACCCAGCCAGAGCTGGTGAGGATTTTTACACAGGAGATATTAGTTTGTAGTTTTCCTTTATTGTAATATCTTTATCTGATTTTGGTATTTGGATAATGCTGGTCTTATAAAATGAGGGAGGAAGTGTTCCATCTGCTTTTGTTTGTTTGATTTTTGGAAGAGATTATGGAGATTATTTTCACATGTTCCTTAAAATTTAGTAGAATTCACCACTGACACCATCTATACCTGGTGTTTTCTTTTTTTTTTTTATTTTTTGGCAGGTAATTAATTGATTCAATTTTTAAAATAGATATAGGCTTATTCAGAAGATTTATTTCTCCTTGTATGAGTTTTGGTAATTTGTGTCTTTTAAGGATTTGGTCCATTTCATGTAAGTTATTAAATTTGTTGGCATAGAGTTGTTGAGAGTATTTTTCTTTTTTTCTAATTTATTGATTTTGGAGGGAAAGAAACATCAATTTGTTGTTCCACTTGTTTATGTATTCATTGGTTCTTTTATGAGCCTTGACTGGGGATCAAACCCACAGCCTTGGCATTATGGGGACAATGCTTTAACCAACTGAGCTGCTCAGCCTGGGCCATTCATAGTATTTCTTTATTATCCTTATACTATTAGTAGTGATGACCCCCTTCCTTAATTTCTGATATTAGCAATTGGAGCTCCTCTCCAATTTTTTACATTAGCCTAAATAGAGGTTTGTCAGTTTAATTGATCTTTTCAAAGAAACAGCTTTTGATTAATTTTTCTTTGTATTTTAATTAATTTTTCTTTATAGTTTTGTTTTCGATTTTGTTGATTCTTTTCAATTTTTATGATTTTCCTTCTGTGTTCTTTAGGATTAAATTACTCTTTTTTTGTATAATTTCCTATAGGAGAAACTTATATTACTGATTTTTAGTTCCTTCTTTATGCATCCATTGCTATAAAATTTCCCTCTAAGTACTGCTTTTGTTCAGTCACATATATTTTTCTAAGTTGCATTTTCATTTTTATTAAGTTCAAATATTTAACAGCTCTTCTTGAGACTTCTTTGACCCAGGTGTTATTTGGAAGTGTGATTAATCTCCATATATTTGGGGATTTTCCAGTGATCTTTCTGTTATTGATTTCCAGTTTAATTCCATGAGAACATACTTGGTGCTAAAAGTCTCAGATTTGGCAAGTGGAAGCCCCTTCAAGTTGCCTTCTGTGTCCTTTGGACATGCCTTTTTTATTCTTTATACTTTCTGTTGCAATAAAATAATCCAAGTTCATCTTGTACTTTTCCTGCTCCAGCCCTTGACCATTTTTCCAAGGAGCACTGGTTTCTCCAATAAGGCATGGTACTTTATTTATTTTTAAATTTTATTTATTTATTTTTAGAGAGAGAGGAGAGAAGGATAAAGAGAGGGAGAAACGTATTGATGTGTGAGAGAAAGATCAATTGGTTGCTTCTTGCACTCTACCAACAGGTAACCTGCCCTGGGCATGTGCCCTGACCGGAATCGAACCAGTAACCTTTTGGTTTCCAGCATGAAGCCCAAACCACTGAGCCACACCACTCAGGACATGAGGAATGGTATTTAAAAGCCAAAATCTGGGAGCAAGTTGTGCTCACTACTAACAGGGAGCTTGCTCAGAGAACCTCTTAGTGGACAGAGCTAGGGACTATATGTCTGTATGTATATATCTATGCATACATGTGCTTACATATTTATAAACAGACATATTCATTGACATGTTGTCTATTTTTCTTTTTATACAAATCTACTGTATAGAAATGAGTAAACCTCTGATTGGGTCCAGTATGTCCAACTGATATCTTAATACCACAATGTTTCTTCTAGTTTCTTTCCATATTTGCAACTCACTTCTTTTTCCAACACTGAGAAACCTGACTGCTGTTATTCTTAATATATTCACTTATCTGATTAATCCTCTTGCTACCACTGTTCCCTCTCTGGCGGGTGCCTTCCTCATGTTATTTGGGCTCCAACTGCCCATATACCTCATGCCCTACTACAGTCTTGATCTGTCCCTTTTAATGACTTTAAAAGGAGGAAAGGAAAAAAGGAGGAAAGGGTGCATAGGTTTGTGTAACAATTATACCTTAGGCTGCTTAGTTTTTGCCTTTTTACTGGTTTGCTTCTGAATTATAGATGATTGAGGGGTTTTAAAAGCCATCTGCTGGATAAAGGGGCTGCTACTTTAATACAAAATCTGAGCAGGTTAGCTGCTTGGCTGGATTTGTCTGTGTGCTTAGAGGTACCCTTTCTTTTCTTTCTTTTGAAGGTCGCCTGGTAGGTGCTCTGGACACAGTGCTGGATTCTAGTGCCCGGGTGGCTCCATTTCGAATTCTGCTTCAAGTTCCTGGGTCCCAGGTTTATTCTCCTATAGCATGTGGTGAGTTCCTGAGTGGATCAGATGTTTACTGGGCCATAGCCATGGGTGAGTTTTGTTCCAGTTGGCATCTTCAAACCTTAAGATTTGAGCATGCATGCTAATGGAGCTTGAAGGTAACTCCTTCTAGAGCCTCATCTGCTCTTTTGAACTTTTTTTTAAACCATCAAAAGTACATAAATACAGTAAGCTTGGACAGCTTACCTGGGGCATGCCAGGCTTTTGAGTGATATGTTGTTCCAGGCTGCTGTATATTGTTGACTGTGAATTGAGCTATTTGCTTCTTAATCTTGTGTCTAACATAAACATGTTCCTAGGTGCATACATCTGTTGTGATGGGGGAAATATCTGAGGGCTGTATCTGACATGGGGCAGCCCATACTCCCCTGTTCCACACGTGAATCATTGGCTGCTGGGCACTATGGTAATTTAGGTATCACCTTTTCATCCTATCCATCTGGGGTCAGTCCCTCCTACAGGCATACACCAGTGCTCCCCCTTACCACTCAAGTACCTCAGGAGCCAGGAAACCTCATCTGAGAAGCCCCTTTCATTAAAAACCAAAATGAAGAGATATCTTTTAAATTACACAAATAGTAAGTGTTCACTTTCCAGAAATTAAAAAATAGGTAAGATAAAAGGAAAAACAAATCCTCTATAACCCTTTATACATTGTGAATCACTCTTCTGTCTACATCTCTGCATATATACAGAGTTTCTTTGGTTTTGCTTTGTCTTTTAACGTACTGCTAGCTACTGTAGACTTACATTATCACCTCACATTCTTTTACAATGTTGGATTCTTTTTTCAGGGAAAAACATAGAAAAGTAAAAAGAGGAATATTATTGTCTATATACACCATCCAATACTAATTGCTGTTAACATCTCAGCATATTTCTTTTTTAGTTCTTTTTGTTTTGTTTTTTAAATTAAGACAAACCAGTTTGTATTTGCATAAAATGATAAAAATGGTGCATGTTCACTATAAAGACATCAATTAACATTGAAAGACACAAAGCAGAAATGATCCCTGGGTCCACATCCTAGCCATTCCAGGTGACCTCTGGTCACATTGGGCTCACATCATTTCAGACAGTTTTATAATGCATTTAGACAATACAAGGATAGCTATGGAGAAGGATAGAAGTGCCTTTATAAAAATGCATCTTGTCTGACAGTGCTATTTTCTCATAAAAGTATTAAGGTTTTACTTGATTTCAATAAAAGAAAAGCTGCAGTGAAACTAAAGAAATGTTACCTTCAAATAAAGGTTTAACACAAGAGAACTTATTTTCTAAAAGGTTCACTTAAAGGAGAGATTTTTGAAAGCATTACAAGGTTAGAATTGTGGCTTTTTATTTATTTATTATTTTTTTATTTGCATTTTC
>CM052543.1:79437805-79461669 GCA_028533065.1 Trachops cirrhosus | reverse complement strand
TCAATTTTGAGAAAGAAGAACAAAATTGGAGGGATCACGATACCTGATACCAGACTGTATTACAAGGCCACTGTAATCAAAACAGTCTGGTACTGGCATAAGAACAGACACATGGACCAATGGAACAGAATAGAGAGCCCAGAAATAAACCCAAGTCTCTACAGTCAATTAATATCTGACAAAGAGGACAGCAGCATAAAATGGAGTAACAATAGCCTCTTCAACAAATGGTGTTAGGAGATCTGGACAGCTACATGCAAAAAAATGAAACTCGAGCATCAACTTACACCATACACAAAAATAAATTCAAGGTGGATAAAAGACTTAAATATAAGTTGTGATACCCTAGAAGTCCTAGAGGAGAAAATAGGCAGGAAAATCTCAGGTATTCCATGCAGCAGTATTTTCCCTGATAATGTGCCCTAGAGCAAGGGACATAAAGAATAAACAAGTGGGATCTCATCAAAATAAAAAGCTTCTGCATGGCTACAGAAAACAATATTAAAATGAAAAGAGAACCAACTGTATGGGAAAACACATTTGCCAATGATACCTCAGACAAGGGTTTAATCTCCAAAATATATAAAGAACTCACATGACTCCACTCCAGGAAGACAAGCAACCCAATTAAAAAATGGGCAAAGCACTTCAACAGATACTTCTCGAAGGAGGACATACAGAGGGTCCAGAGACATATGAAAAGATGCTCAGTATCACTAGCCATCAGAGAGATGCAAATTAAAACCACAATGAGATGCCACTTCACACTGTTGAGAATGATCATCATAAACAAAGCAACAAACAAGTGTTAGGGAGGTTGAGGGGAAAAAAGAACCCTAGTGCACTGTTGGTGGGAATGCAGACTGGTACAACCACTATGGAAAACTGTATGGAATTTCCTCAGGAAAGTTAAAATAGATCTGCCTTTTGACCCGGCAATTCCACTGCTAGGATTATATCCTAAGAGCCCTGAAACACCAATCCAAAAGAACCTATGCACCCCAATGTTCATAGCAGCACAATTTACAATAGCCAAGTGCTGGAAGCAACCTAAGTGGCCATCAGTAAATGAATGGATCAAAAAGAAAACTATGGTGCATTTATACAATAGAATTCTACACAGCAGAAGGAAAGAAGGAGCTCCTACTCTTTACCATAGCATGGATGGAATTGGGGAGCATTATGCGAAGTGAAATAAGCCAGGTGGTGAGGGACAAATACCATATGATCTCACCTTTAAGTGGAACCTAATCAACAAAACAAACAAGCAAGCAAAATATAACCAGAGACATTGAAATTGAGATCAGGCTGACAGTGACCAGAGGGGAGAGAGGAGGGAATAATAAGGGGGAAAGGGTGAAGTTTTATAGGAACAATTATAAAGGACACATGAATAATAACAAGGGGGCATGGAAATGGGAAGGAGGTGGGGAGGTTTGGGGTGGTGGGGAGGGCTGGGGTGGTAGGGAGGAGTTGGGGGGGAAGGCAGATAACTGTACTCAAACAACAATAAAAAATAAATTAAAAAATACTTTTATATATAGTCTTAACTTGATCCTCTCAAGAATGTATTAGCAGGTATAATTATTGACTTTGGAGAGGGAAGAAGGAAGGTACAGGTCACTTCAGTGACTTTCCAGGATCACATCCTGTGTCAGGGGTACCTACCTCCCTGGTGGCCTAGTTGCACATTCTTACAGAATGTTCTCTCAGAGTGTTCTTTCTGATGTGCTATCATCTCTTATCTCTGCCCTTGACCATGGCTGGAGCTTTAGTTTCTTGTAGTCCACATCCCTGTTTGCTTTGTTTTTGGAGAGTGAATTTTGTTATGGGAGGAAATGTTCCAGCATGGGTCAGATTAATGTCTTGGTAAACTTTGTGCCAGGGCAACAAAGGAAGTGACAGCCAGATCTTTTTCAAGAATAGAACTCAGTGTACATTTCAAGGAAAGTGAGTGCACATTCTGAGTTCACTCACTTTGAGGCATCATACTTGTTTTCGGTTACTTTGGATTTCCTTAGAGCAACACTGGCTGGCATTTTCTGTGTGGGATATGCACTTGGAAATGACTGAGGGGTGCCATAGCTAATGCTTCTTTTCTATCTGGGAGTTCTGTTACCAGGCTCTTATTTTTTAAAATTAAGTAATTTTGCTTATGCTAAAAAATTTAAACCTATTTGAAGATGTTCTTCCATTGGGGCTTACTTACCGTTATTTTAAAAGCAGATGAATTTTGAGTATAATTTTAGCAAATATGGAGGCCAAAAATCATATTTTAAAAGACCGCTTTAAACCACAGAGGCATTTGCAGACCCTGTAGTCTGTGTGAGTTTTTCCTGTTGCAACAGTCGCCCTCCCTCTATTGCAATAGTCCATCTTTTCTTTCTGGCAATAATTCTTTTGTATAAATCTCTCCTTACTTAAATCCAGATTTGTTTTTCTTTTGTTTGATATACTTCAGAATAACTATGGCCTATACAAAACTTTTAAAAGTTTTTTTTAGCCAGAATCAAGCTTCTCTAGTACGTATCTTACAGGTCACCTAACTTCTGCATGGACATGGCATGTTTGACAAAGAAATCATCTGGAGGGAATCTGAGCAAACAGTTTAATTCCTTTTATTTTATTAGATGAGAAGTAATGGACCAAGGCATATGGGTGTCAAAATAAGATGACTTTCATAAATGACTTTTTATTAGATGATTCCTTAATGATCAAAAAAGAAATTTGAGTATGAGAGAAGCATTTTGACTCCCTGTTTTGTCTGGAGCATGCCTTTCCCCCAGGTTTTGCTGGTCTGAGTGTGCCAGCTAGCTTCCAGACATTCGAGAGGGCTCTCTTCAAGCTTGCTGTTTCTCTGGCTTCTCTCACATGAGCCTAGAACCTTATATATCCACATTGCCTGGGGCTGGGAGTCATCCTGATTTAAAAAATAAGGAAATTCAGGGAGTATGAAATTCTTGGCCTTTGTTCTTGCTCTGCTTTCACTTCAGATTTTACAGACTATTCCATCTAGGTGGAGATTAGTGATCCAAGTTGATGCCTTTTTTTTTAGGAGGGGTTTTAAATTCTTTTTTAAAAAATGTATTATATTGATTATGTTATTATGGTTGTCCCATTTTTTTCTCCCCTTTATTCCCCTCTGCATTGCACCCTCCCTCCCACCAGCATTCTGTCTGTCCCCCTTAGTTAATGTCCATGGGTCGTACATATAAGTTCTTTGGCTTCTCCATTTCCTATACTCTTCTTAACCTCCCCCTGTTTTGTGCTTATGCTTCTTATTCCCTATAGCTTTCCCCCCATTCTTCCTCTTCACTTCCCCAATGATAACCCTCCATGTGATCTCCATTTCTGTGATTCTATTCCTGTTCTACTTATTTGCTTAGTTTGTTTTGTTTTTGTTTTGGAGCTTCAGTTGTTGATAGTTGAGTCTGTTGCCATTTCACTGTTTATATTTTTGATCATCTTTTTATTAGATAAATCCCTTTAACATTTCGTATAATAAGGGCTTGGTGATGATGAACTCCTTTAACTTGACCTTATCTGGGAAGAACTTTATCTGCCCTTCCATTCTAAATGATAGCTTTGCTGGATGGAGTAATCTTGGATGTATGTCTTTCCTTTTATGACTTTGAATTGTTCTAGTCTGTATTTAACAAGAACCACACACTCATTTGGTTATTATGTCTCTTTTAGTCAACCCTCCTCCTACCTCCTTCCCACCTCAATTTCCCCAAATCATTGACTAGGTGAAGAAATTTGGGTCAGTTTTTATGTAGAATGTTCAAATGTTATGCTCTTCTGTTTCCTTCCTTGAGTTATCACTGAACTCAGTTCTCAGTCTTTCGTATTTCCTGAAAACCAGAAGGTGTTTAAAAATTCAGTTAAATTCAGGCTCAACTTTTTAAAAACAGGAACACATAATAGTTGGTTTCACATCTTTTATGAGGCATCAGGAGTTGCCTGTCATGTGAGGTCTTACTGTTAGTGATACTTAGGCTAGTTAATGGATTCAGATGATGGTTTCCATTGCAGTTTTTATTAACCTTTCATCTAGTGGTTCTACCTGTTATGATCATTACTTGAATTAATTTCTTCTTATGTATCACAAAGTGGTTATTTTGTTAAAAATCTTTACTCAAGTATATGTTTATTGATTTCAGAGAGAGGGGAGGGGGGACAGAGAGAGACAGAGAGAGGAAATATGAATATGAGATGTGAGGCCAGGGATCAAATCTGCAGCCTAGGTATGTGCCCTGATTGGAATTGAACCTACAACCTTTTGATGTATGGGACAATGCTCCAACCAACAGGGCCACCCAGCCAGGGCATAAAATGGTGATTTTTTAATATTATCAGTCCTTTTTATAACTGTCAGCTTATTTCACTAGGGCTCTTTGGTCACCCTGAGACACGGTACATTCAGAACAGGTAGGAAAAGAGTGCTCACTTTGGCCCTTTCAGCGCCTATTTTTAGTGTAAGGAGTTGGTGCCCTGCTTATGTCCAGTGGTGACAAGTGAATTCTTATTTGTTTTAGCTTTCTTTTCCTCTTTCCTTCCTTCTTCACGTTCCCTTTTTCCTATCATTTTAAAGTCAATGTTCCCATTCCCAACATCTTATTATGAAAATTTCAAACATGCAGAAAAGTTGAAAGAATTGTACAGTGAACACTATAAGCCATATATTCAGTGTGTTTTTGTTAATCACAATTCATTTTGATATTTGTATTGTACCATCTTCTGCCCACTGGAGTCCTTTCCTGTGGCTTCTGTGACTTTATCTCACTCCCATTCATCTTTGAGTGTTTCTGTACTCTCTGGCCAGAAATATGTTAAATGCATGTCTTGTGCATTTCCTGCCTCCTGTGGAATTGGCCATTTATCCAAGTATTCCTGGTTCCTTTTAGTGGGGAATGGTATTTAGGGACCACAGTCTGGGGTGCAGGGTTGGTTGCTCATTGTTATAAGGATGGCTGTCATTGCTTCTAAGGCTTCTCAGGTAAGTATGAGCTAAGAAGTATGTGTTATGAAAAAGAATGATAAGTCATGAATTCATACTTTTGAATTCTGCTGTAAAAGTACATAGTTATAAGTTAACTTTGATTTTATATTTGTTTTTCTTTTTTATTCATTGAAAATCTTGGTTTCTAACAATATTTACATAATTATTATTTCTCATACACACATCCACACCCCCAAACATATTGTTTCTAGATAATACCAACATTACTGTTAACAATAAGACAGTACTGAGTGAAATTTAAGTTTTTGCAACTTTATTTGGCCTTAGAATATATTTAGCTATGGTTATACAATCAAAATACTGTTTAAAATAGTATTTTCTCTGTATAATTATAGACATATTTTGTTTGTGTATTGCTCTATTGCACTTTGCAGACACTGTGTTTGTTTTGATTTGCTTAACTTTGTGCTCTGTGTTACCTTTTGGTAAATCTTGCAATATTTCAAACTTTTTCATTGTTGTTATGTGAGATGTGACTGAAAAATATGGAACTTATTTATAAAAATAGTATATTTATTCTTATATGTACAAACTTCAGTCACCTTCAAAGTACTCTCTATTTGATCTATAATAAGTGATATACTTATTGAGACTTTTTTACACTGCTCAAAACAGTTTTTGAACTCATCGGTTTTGATGATAAAAAGTGCTTCTGCCACTTTTTGTCTTCCACATCAGCAAAAAGTTTCCCTATGAGGACTTTTTTCTTCTGGGAAAAACAAAAGTTGCTCAGAGCCAGATTGGGTGAAGATGGGGCATGGGGGTCATGTGAGTTTTTTTATAAAAAACTGCTGAACACGCAGCGCAGTGTGGGCAGGTGCACTTGTAAATCACCTAACATGAAGAGGGTAAATATGTTGAAAGAGTCTGCAAAAAAAATTTACTGAAGCCAAACACAGCCTCTCACAACAACTCCAGCTGGTACACTGATACAGATGGGTTCCTAGGACATTCACCTAGTGGAGGAAACCTGTACTACAAGGGTCCTCCAGTAGATAATTATTTTCTGGAGGGGGTGCCCCCTCATATTTGTTATGATGATCTGTGATCAGTGTTCTTTGATGTTACTTTGTAATTGTTTTGGGGCACTATGAACTGTACTCATATAAGACAGTAACCAGTAAAAGTGTGTTCTGACTGCACCACAGACTGGCTGTTTTCCTTTCTCTCTCACTCTCCTCAGGCCTCCTTATTCCCTGAGGCACAACAATATTGAAATTAAGCCAGTTAACAACTCTACAGTGACTTCTAAGTGTTCAAGTAAGAGTCATGTGTCTAGTCCTGATGAAGATACTGTAAAGATTTTCAAAATGACAAAAGATTTAGAATATTGCATAGATGTTGTTGGGTAAACAGCAGCAGGGTTTGAGAGGATTGACTCTAATTTTCAAAGAAGTCCTACTTGTGGGTAAATGCTATCAAACAACATCACATGCTATAGAGAAATTGATCATGAAAGGAAAAATCAATTAATGTGATGAACTGTATTATTGTCTTATTTTAGAAAATTGCCAGCCACTGTAGCCTTTAGCAACCATCACCCTTATTAGTTAGCAGCCATCAACATTGAGGCAAAAAGATTGTGACCCTCTGAATGCTCAGATGATGGTTAGCATTTTTAGCAATAAAGTATTTTTTAAATCAAGATACGAACATTGTTTCTTTAGATATAATGCTCTTGCACATTCCATAGATTACAGTATAGTAAACACCTTTATATGCATTGGGAAACCAAAAAATTTGTGTAACTCACTAGATTGTGATATTTGCTTTATTTTGGTGGTCTGGAACCAAACCTGTAATGTATCTGAGGTGTACCTGTATTTTAATAACCTGATAAACAGTTATGTTTTCCCATTTATTTAACTGTTAAGGATTGCTTTTTCTCTTAGTGATTTATCTTAACTTTTTAAAAATGTAAGGCCTTTCATGATTTCTCAAGCTTGAAAAATTTATAAAACAAAATATTTGTAGAGAAGCCATGTTTTTTTTCATCACTGTCCTTTTCCCTGTTTCCTTCCCTCTGCCATAGGGAAACCTTTCTTTTTCTGGCTTAGCTTCTACTGTTTTGTTTTATAAACATTAAACAAATATACTATATACATATTTCCCCCATGTATTCTGTTCTGTGCCTTGTCTTTTTCACTTATCGACATATTCTGGAAATCACCCCATATCAGAGAGTAGAGATTATTTTCTTCTCCTTTGCTTTTGTTTTATTGTGTAGAAGTACCAGGGTTTATTTAGTCTATTCTCTACTGCTGGACATTTGTGTTGTCTTCCACCTTTGTCAGCACAAATTATGCCCCAGTGAATAATCTCATTGATAAATAATTTTGTACTTTTGATGCTGAATCATTGGGATAGAGTATTAGAAGTGGGATTGCTGAATTAAAGAGTAAATAAATGACTATGAAACTTCGTTAAATGTCAGTAAATGCCCCTCCCTCCACTGGACTTGTACCATTTTAAAAACTTTTTATTAGCAGTGGATGAAAGTGCCTGCTTTCCCTGACTTGTCATCATATCAATGGTCAAACTTCTGGATTTTTGGCAACCTCATAGGTGATTCTGCATAGTTTTAATTTTTACTCCTTTTATTATATGCTTAAGGGCTGTGTTCAGAACCTCCTTGTTCTTATCCTTTCCCTAGTATTTTATTGGGTGGTTGTTATTTTTTTCCTTCCTCAATTTTTAGATATTGTCTATGTACTAGGAATATTATTTTTATCTGAGATACGGAATTTAAAAAATGTTATCCCAGTTTGTCATGTCTTTTAGTGGCTTTGCTTTTGGTGTATTTTACCATGCAAAGTTTTTTTGGAATCAATTATTTGTTTGTTTGTTTGTTTGTTTATTTAAATCCTTACCTGAGGACATACTTATTGATTTTAGAGAGAGAAGAAGGGAGAGAGAGAGAGATAGAGACACACTGATAATGAGAGAGAAGCATCAATTGGTTGCCTTACATATGCTCCCAAACTGGAGACTGAACCCACAACTTGGGTATGTGCCCTGACTAGAAATTGAACCTACAACCTTTTGGTGTATATATGGATGGTGCTCCAATCAACTGAGCCACCTGGCCAGGGCAAGTTGTCTTGTTTCTGTTTTGTTTTTTTTAATATATATAGTAGGATTTAAAATTCATATTTTATACTTTCTGATTTTGATTCATGGTTAGGAAAGTTTTCTCCTGCCCAATTATATAGGAGTTCACTTATGTTTATTTCAAATATTGGTAAATTAATTTTTCTTTTAGTACTTTTTAGAGCTGTTGTTCTATGTCTTCTGGCTTGTATTATTTCTGATAAGAAATCTATGTATCATTCTTTGTTTCTCCGTAAATTTTGTGTCTTTTTCTTATTTACTACTGTTTTTTACCAGTTTGATTATGATGTGCATTTGTCTAATTTTCTTCATGCTTTCTCTGCTTGGGGTTTGAAATTCTTGGATCTGTATGTTTCTAGTGTTTATCAAACTTGAAAAAATTTCAGCTCTTATTCTTTAAACATATATATGTATATATATATTTATATTTATATATATAATTTTTTTTCTATTTTCTGACCTTCCTTCCCCCTTGTTTTTCCTGGGACTCCAATTACACAGTTTTAGGCTGTTTGTTGTTTGACAGCTCAGTGAATCACTGTTCTTTTCTCTTGTTAATCCTCTTTCCTCTGTTTTTCTGTTTAGGTAATTTGTATCACTGTGTCTTCAAGTTCTCTACTCCTTTTTTCTTCAATGTCTAATTTACTTTTAATGCCATCCAGTATATTTCTGATTTCAGACACAGTGTTTTTCACCCCCTAAAAGTTTGATTTGGATCCTTCCGTATATTTTCTATATAGCTTCTTACTGTCCTCATGCTGACCTCTACTTTTTGAACATATGGAGTATATTTATAACAGCTGTTTTATGTGATTGTCTAGTGATTCTTTTATCTGTGTTATTTCTGGTGCTGTTTCTGTTGATTGGTTTTTCTTTTGGTTATAGGTAAAATTTTCCTGCATCTTTGCCACTTTCCCTGCTTCTGAGAAGTGTTGCTAATGGCACTAATACAAGGACATTTAAGTTACTATTTCAGTTATAAGTTAAAAATCTGTTTTATTTTCTGTATTAAGGAGGTCGTATTTATCTGTTTTTCACTAATTGTACATACTCTTAGTATTCATTTTAATTTGAAGGCAAAAAATTTGAAAAATTATGTAAAAAGAAAGGTTTAAAACATTTTCTTAAACCACATAGTGAGAAATACACACAGGTAAAAATCCTGTAAGTCATGAAGATGTGATACTGATATTGAACCTTAACATGTTCATGTAAAGATGCTCCTTCAGACACATTATTTACTTTAAAAGAATGTAAGGTTTCTGGAAACTAAAGGCTTCAGTTCAACCCTTCCCCCCCTCATGTGTAATTTTGCCTGTGACAAGTTCTTTGTGTGATGAGTGTTGAGTGAAATTTAGACATGCCACTGCCTTGAGAGTTACTTTTAATTCACCCCTTTGTGTCTGTGTGGCTTTCCGTCCAGGCATTTAGACAGTGGATTGTTTAGTGTGGGGCAGTAGAGAAATATTTTACTATTGCAGACAAACAGATCTGAGCTATACTTTTGCAATGCCCCTTTTATTGTAAATTGATCTCAGTGGCTGGAAAAGATACTTAGTTCAAAATTGGATATTTACTATGCACAGACTGTTGCTTTTTAAAACTGAAGCTTGGATCAAATTATTTATTGCTGTGTTTCTGTAGGTATAGTCAATAAGATGCTTGTTTTATTTCCTGAAAATACCTCTGGGGGAAACATAAGAGAATAAATATTGTATATGAGTTTCTAAGTGACTCAGCTCCCCCAACGCCAGCTCTTATCTCACAGTGTATTACAAGTAAAACCAGAGACACCTTTAGGTTGGCTCTTTTCTGCACTTTAGTTTTCTCATCTAGAAAATGGAAATAACAGTACCTGCCTTGTGCCATTTTTATAAAGATAAGCAATATAACTGTATGACATATCTAACAATGCTGGCTCATGCTGGTCTTCAGGAAATGTCTTGTGTCTACCATGTCTGGATGTTCTTTCTTAGAACACAAAGTTTTATAAGTCATTTATTTATAAATTATCAGTTTGTTTTCTGGTCTTAGATAAGGTTTCTCATACTGTGTTTCAGTTTTGCATATGAATTTATAAATCTGATTTTTGACTTCTTCATTTTTGTGTGGGTAATGTTTAATATCCAGTGAACTTGAATTTTCTAAGAAAATAGAGAAGTCTCTTCACAATTAGGGTCTTAATAAAATAAAATGTAATTTTGCTATTTGTACTTATGTTATGATCCACAGTACTCCTATGAATTTTGATTTTAGAGAGCTGTGCCCTCTCTTGGCACATCTGGTGTGTATTTCACTTCTTATTTACAAGGACACCAATCCTATTGGATCAGGGCTACATCTGTATGACCTTAATAAATCTTAATTACATCCTTAAAGGCCCTATTTTCAAATATGGACACATTGGATGTTAGGGCTTCATTATATGAATTTGGGTGGACAAATTCAAGCCATAACAAACTGCTGTCCTTTTTTTTTGGAAGGCCCATAGCAGAATCAGTGGGGATACTGCTATTGTGTTGAGTTAATTTGTAGCCTTTTTATTATTCTGGCCCTTTCATGCATGAAAATTCACATTTTATCTTCTCTTTTTTATATTTCCTGCCACTTACATGTCTGTAACTTTATTTTGACCAATACCACTGACAGAAATATATTTGTAGGTGTGCATAACTGTAACAGATACTTCATAATTCAGTAGTTGCCCTTATAAAGTGGTATGCATTCTATTTTCTATTCTATTTCATTTTTTAAAAAGCTATTTTCTGACAGGCTACTTAATGTAGTTTGAGAAACACAGCTACAGAGCTTTGATGTGTCATGTATGTGGGAAGACTTTCCTTTCCTTTCTAGTCCTTGGAGGTTATGGACATGCAGTTGGCTTGCATTGCTTTACAGTACTTTTGAAACCCATCATAAGACTTCCCTGCAGAGGAAATTATAGTTTGGAAAATTTCCTTGTCATTTGGCAACTCTTGTAGGAAATAGATGATGGTAGGGTGGAAAAGTTTCATCATACTGATTGTCTTTGCCGAGAGAGTCATAAAAGTATGTCATATAATGTAACCTAATGGTGGCTCGGTGACATGGATTTTATGTGTATTGATTATCTCTGTCAAGGTTTGGGCTTGGTTTTGTTTTAGTATCATCTTTCCCAATTGCAAGCTCCTCCCCAGTAGGTGGAAGAATTTTTAAAAGAATAATAGTTTAATTTTTTGAGGATCGTCTCAAGTCTTAATTCATAGGATACACTGTGTTGGGACTTGATTATAATTTATTCATGGTGTAATTCTGTGGTTATCACTTGAGGAAGACACGTGTGTATCTGTTAACAGTTAACTGTGTTGGCCCTAGGAGCTTAATAGCAGGATGAATGAAAACCTGCTTCATGTCATCCAGGAAAATGGGATTGCTAGGAGAGAGAGCTCACTCTACCTGTAAGCACAAAGTAGCTTTTTAAAGTGTCAAGCTGTTGGATCTAAGGATTATTTAAGTAAATGTTACTTAAAAATTGAAATACAGCTTATTGTGGGAAGACTACAGGATACTTCAAGGTTGTAGAGAATGAGCCTGGTGAGCCTTCCATATGATACATGTCACCTTGGAGAAGTATTGGAGCTTCCATTTCCTCATTCAGTCTTCATTACAGATCATTGAGACAGTGCCCAGAAAAGATAGGTCACAGAGTTGAGTTCTCACCCCTCTCTTGTTCTTCTTTATTTCTTCAAGTCTTTTTTTTTTTTTTTTTGGTAAATAGGAAGTACATGAAAACATGCAGCAAAAGACTGAAGGCCAATAAAGATATTCCTTTTTCCATATATTCCTTGCTTTTAAAACATTTTCCTGACCAATGGGTTTTATTATGATGGATAATAAAAGATCTAGAAAGAGAACCTGAAAGTGCCAGAGAAGAGCAGAGACCCAGGCAAACCCAAGGTACCTGTGGGTTATTGGCTTCAGTGAGGACCTATATACATTCTCTTGAGATTGTGTGATGTACGTTGTGTGCTGCAAAGACAGCATTGCTGACCCACTACATTTAGTGTGTTTTTTTTTTAATTGATACCTATATAGTGTCATCTGAGCATACCGCACAAGCAAGGAGATTTAAGCAAGAGGCAGGTAAACCACATGAGTAATATGAGGAACCAAGCAGGCAATGTGGGTCCTAAGTTCAGGTAGACAGTGTGGGGAAGCTTCAAGAGAATTATGCAATGGAGGCTGGAATTGTTTGGTTTCATTTTGTTTTAAAATGATCTGTGCCTTTCATAAGAGGAATGGGGAGTCTGAAGGGCCAGTGGTTTCCAGATACCATAGAGGCCCTCCTAGGTGAGACGCAGGTAGAGAGTAAGAGGATCATAACCAATCACACTGGAGCTAGCTCTCCCAAACGCTAAGTAGGCTGCTTCCTGCAGTTATTGATTCTTAAAGAGCAAGACGAGGGAGGTGGGATTGATGGATAGTTGAGTAGGGTCACTAATTGTTAGGGGCTGAATCATGACTCTCATAAAATTCATACATAGAAGCCCTAATCCCCGATTTGATGGTGTTTGGAGGTGGGAATTTTGGGAGGTATTAGATGAGGTCATGAAGGTGCAGACCCATGATGGGTTTGGTGTCCAACAAAACTAGGAAGAGAGACCACAGATCCTTCTTTCTCTGCCATGTGTGGACACAGTGAGAAAGCAGCTGTCTGCAAGCCAGCAAGGAGTCATCATCAGGAACCTAATCTACCAACATCTTGATCTTGGACTCCTAGCCTTCAGAACTGTAAATACCTGTTGTTTAAGACACTCAGTCTGTGGTATTTTGTTATAGCAGCCCAAGCTGACTAGGATACTGATCAGGTGCTTCTGGTATAGGGTCTGGGATTCTGGAACCTGTCTTGTTCAATATCTTGAACAGATATTGTGGGAGAGAGTCATGGAGCTGGTTCTCCAGGATGGATGAGAAGACAGGCTTTAGCAATGACTGAAGGACATTGTTTTGGCAATGCCATGCCTAAAACTTGTGAGAATATAAGACAATAAATACCATTGTTTTAAACTCCTATTTTTCCTTATAAATTGTTTTTAGATTCTTCTGTTTATTCTTTCCCAAATTGCCCATTCAGAACAGTTCTAATACAGATATTCTTGCTACTCCCTGATCCCAAATCTACAAATCCAGAGTGAGTTCTGTGGCTTTTTTATGCTGGGGTATTTATAAGATTTACACCTGCATTTATATTATTGGTGAGGAAGGTTGCCATTAACCCAGGGAAAGTTCAGTGTTGAGTACCTTTTTGTGTTAGTGGTATGTGGCCTTGTGGGCTGTCATGCCTCTCACATTGGTGAAATGCTTCAGCACTGTGGTTTGTATACTAGCCCATCATTTCTCTGAGGTTGATATCTCTTGCTTCCCATTTTGGAAATCTGGTTCTAATTGTGTATCTCTTTTTATACTAGACACATTTGATGCACATGCACATTTTCTTGTCTGGTGCTATGCTTGCTTCAAGTCTGTGGACTTCACTGAATACCTGCTATGTGCCACATCCTCACAAGGAGCTGGCACAGTTCCAATCCCAGGCTCTTTGAGAAGGAACCTAGACAACTAACACAACTAAGCTTTTTGGTAACAGTGTTGCTTAATGCTTCAGAAATAAGATGATTTTTTGTTGTTGATGCCTTTGAAAGAAATTAACTTACTTGTATGCACTTTGATGTTTTTGTTTTAACTTGTACTATAAAACCTCTTTTTACATAAGTTTTTAAGGGATATTGTTGTAAGAGATACGGAGTGCATACAAAATTGTAAACCTGGAAATTGTGTTCAGTGAGGCCTATTGCAAGTGGCAATGCCCTCAGGCAACCAACAGAACCTTTTCAAGAGGGGCTTCCTCTGTGAGCCTGGGCTGAAGTTCCTCTTGGGGCCTCTCATGTGAAATGGTTGAGTGAGACAATTGAGAATCATTCTACTGCTTGGGGCTTGTATCCCTTGCAATAGCTGTATAATTACAAATATTTTTGTCATTTGGAGTTCATAGGAATTCCATGTGTTAAGGAGGCAGGACGTCTACAGACCAGTCCCAAGGGTAACTGATTGGTTGGCTGGTCCATCTGTGTAGCTTTGGGACAGGTGTTTGCAAATCCAAGTGCAGTGGTGGAGAACAACTGTTCCTCCAGTGGAGGGTGCCTTTACTGTCAGCTGGCAAACTGTGGTCCAGGTTGTGAGAAACCAGGATGTTTTAATACTGTAAACACAGGACTCTCGCCATTTGGAAAATAAATTTATGTTCTGGGAACTATTTTGTCTTTTAATCCCTGTATCTTTTTCTGTTATAACCCAGGTGCAACGTTAGAGGAGATAACCCAGCACTGGGACTGGCTGGAACAGAACCTCCTCCATACCTTGTCTGTCTTTGATAACAAAGAGGATATTGCTAGTTTCGTCAAAGGGAAGATAAAGGTAGGTGTTTTTGATTGTAACATTTCTCCTCATTTTCTCATAACTTCCTTATAATATTTTGAACATTGAAGCATTTTTAATGCTATTCTTTCTCCACAATAACTGAACACAAAGTCAAATGAGTTCCACTTGTTACCCTTTCAACTTTGCAGAGTCAGTTCAGCAAAATACACCTAAAATTCAAAAAGACCTTGTTCTTAGACCTAAATTTTTGTTATTCTGTATGTATATGAAAGTCCTTTTTTGTCTCAGGAAAAAATATAATATTAACATTTATATTTTTGCAGAATAATAATGTTATTTGACTTTTTAAATTAGTTATTCCCAACTTTTTTTGCAGTTGCAACATCTTGTGACTCTTTATTTTATTGGAACCAGCACTATCCTCCTCCTAAAAGTGGATATTTATTCTTAAAATATATTATTACTTGAGTATAATTACAGCCAATTAAGTTTTGAGATGGCAGAGAAGACTATTTTGGGGACTCTCTGTCGATATCTCCTATGAATTACATCTTATATAACTAGTCTCACTGTAAAACAAGTAGTTTGGTAGCTATTGTTTAAAAAACCGTATCAGGCAGGGAAATACTGTTTCTTATTCTAAATTTAACTCTCTTATTAAACACTTTCACACAGCAACCTGTAATACAGTTTTCCTCCTTTAGGGTAAAATTCCAGTTAAAGTGCTGAGATTTTTAGTAAAGGGTGTCAAAATGAACTCTCAGTTTTAAATGGACAATATAGAAGCAGTGTTTTCCTTTGGGGGCTGAGAGTACTTGTGGGACCAAGTAGATAACAGAGGTCTCCTGAAGCCAGCCAAGATGTAGCTATGTTGACTGGTATCCTCTTGGTATCACTTCTGGCCCATTGGGTTAGCAGGTAAGTGATTGTGGTAGGGATGTGTTCAGCTTCTGGGCTATACCTCAACTTGGTTTGAATGCCTGTGACTTGGTTCCCTGGGTCAGATCACAATGGGGCTTAGCTATAGAAATGCCTGTTTCATGCTTATTTTTCACACTCCCACCCCCCACCCCATGCCAATTCTTGGTCTAACATGGGTGTGGTAGTTTTTTGATTTGAGTGTTTCTTTTATTAATTCAGAGGAAGGAGATTAATTTTTGGTACTGTGGCTTTAAAAAGCTTCTATAGAGGAGGAAAAAATACTTTTTCTCTACCTTTCTAGGTTGTGGCTGTGGCCCTGGAAATTAAACTGACAAAAGTCAGATTAAAAGGAAAACTGTTTATCAATATGTGTGTCACCCATACACATTGGAGAAACTCAGTGATGAGTAACTCAAAGGAGTGGTTAGAACTTGGGGCTTTTATAGCATATTAACAAAGAACAATATATTTGTAGAGAGGTAACAAGACAAAGGAAAAGGAATTTAGGCTTCTAGGGGTGGCAGACTGTGGGAAGGTAAATATATGGGGTGGAACTAATGGAAAATAAGGGCTATTTCAGTTTGGTTTTGTTATGTAGATTACTTTGAGTGCTGTCTCTGAGCTGGTAAGAGTCTAGAGTTGTCTCCAAATGCTTTGGAAATATTTAGGAACTCAGGAACCTCAACCAATATGCTCCTTTTCTACTTTGGAAGACTATAGATATATAGTGAAAGTGAAATGTATCAGGTATTACACCGTCTGGCAGTTGTCAGTTGTTAGTTTTATACCAAAAGTTTTTAACCTAATGAGGGAGATGATTTATTAGGTTTTTTCTTTTAAATAAAGACTAACTTTTAACTCCAACTTGGGTAGTTCTTCAGGGTTGATGCTTTGAGTTCGCATGTTAAACATTTGATTTTCATATCCCTGCATGGAAGAGTAGACAGGTATAATAAAATAGTAATTTGTTTGAGAACTGGAGCATAGCAGTCAGTGATTTGCCCCAAGCCTTATGGCTGGTAAGTGGCCAAACAAGAGACCTGTCCTTAGGTTTCCTCCCCCAGCTTGTTTTTTTCCCTATATGGCTGTGTTCCCAGGTGGTGGACAGACAGACTGGTGAGCTGTTCTCGTACGCCCCCTACTGGGGACCTGGCCCACAACCCAGGCATGTGCCTTGACTGGGAATCAAACCGGCAACCCTTTGGTTTCCAGGCCAGTGTTCAATCCACTGAGTCACACCAGCCACAGCTTGGTGAGCTGTTTTCATCCATCCTGTGTGTCTTGTTGAGCAGTGAAGACTCCTTCCCGCTTTTGTCTCTCCTTCCCCACCTTGTTCTTCTCTCTAAATGAGGGGTTGTTATCTTTCTGTGTGTCAGGCTCTGATTGCAGAGGAGACAAGTAGTCGGCTGGCCGAGCAGGAAGAGGAGCCTGAGAAGTTCCGTGAGGCCTTGGTCAAGTTCGAGACCAGGTTCAACTTCCCGGAGGCAGAGAAGCTGATTACGTATTACTCATGTTGCTGCTGGAAGGGCAGGGTTCCCCGCCAGGGCTGGCTGTACCTCAGCATCAACCACCTCTGCTTCTATTCCTTCTTCCTGGGCAAGGAACGTAAGTGAGGCTGGCACTGGCTTTGGGATGGGTTTAGCTCTTTACAGATGATGTTGGCCCTTGGGGTGCTTAGCACTGGTCCCAACATAAGTTGTTAGCAAGAAGAGTCAGATCACAAAAAAAGTTAAGTAAGTTGAGATAATAACAGGTGCCGCTTGATTAATTTCCAAATAACTTATGCAGAAAATTATATTTAATTATATATCCTACTACCACTAAGGGGATTTAATTTGGTGGGACTTCATTTTTCCTACTGCCTTAAGAATCATTTCTGTGCTGCTCATCTCATATAGCTTCAAAGGGTTTTTACTACTCCACATTGCTTTGAAAACCCAGTGTTAGAACTGATGGTCCAGTAGTTCTAAAGGAGTAGAACATATTGCTGCTTCTTAACACAGGGGCCATTTAAAAAATTTCCAGCCCTGGATGCCATGACTGCTTCTGGAAGAGTAGCTGGGTGGGCACCTGTTTCTAGACGGCATATTCTTTACCTGGGTCCTTTTGAGATTCAGGGAATGATTCACTTTTCACACATTTACCCACTGACAGTCCCATAGTAGGCAATGGAATTCCAAGGTAAAAGAGCAAAGTTGCAAGTGTCAATTGTATATTGAAATTTTAAAAAAGTTATTCTCATTGAAACTTCTTTTGGAGCCCTGGCTGGCGTAGCTCAGTGGATTGAGCGCAGGCTATGAACCAAAGGGTCGCTGGTTTGATTCCCAGTCAGGGCACATGCCTGGGTTGCGGGCCAGGTCCCTAGTGGGGGCCACGTGAGAGGCAACCACACATGATGCTTCTCTTCCTCTCTTTCTCCTTCCCTTCCCCTCTCTCTAAAAATAAATAAATTTAAAAAAAAAAAAGAAACTTCTTTTGGAAACAAATATTGTTTCAAGTGCCCACGCGGGGTGGTATGGATGTTGTGTTTATACATACTTATATACTTCTTTTTCTTCCTGCATTTCAGTTTTTATTTCAACTTAAGCCCAAGGCGAGGGGGTCTTCTTTTGAATTCTGCTCTAGCCACCTTCCTGCACATGCTCTCCCTTCTTTTCCCAGGCCACCAGCCTTAGTTCTGATGCTGTAGTCCATATACCCTGTTTGCACAGTCCCTCCCCACCCCACCTGGAATGTGTTCTGACCTAACCTTTGCCTTCCTTGCTCTTCTGCTTTCTAAAATGCTTCCCAGAGTTAACACCGGATCTTACCTCTGCTTTCCCACTCAATGTCTGTTTGGAAACTCCTTTCATCCTTCAGAATTCAGTACAGATTTTATTACCTCCCGGGACCTTCTCTGGCCCCCTAATGATTGGTACCATTTTGGATCCTGTCAAGTCACTGGTTGCTTATTTGTTTACATGTCTGTTTTCCCTGCTTAAACAAGCTACTTAAGGGCAGTGTTCTTCACAAACTGCATGCTTAATAAATGAAAGTTGATAGTGTACGTGTGTGTATAAAAAGGACTTTATGTGAAAGCAACTAGAAGTAGCTGAAGAAGCTGATCTCTAGCCCAGTGATTTTCAACCAGTATGTGCAAGAATTTTTAAAACATATAATGCCTGACTACTTAGGAGCACTGAGCTCTTTTCTCTTAGATTTTCAAATAAAAAATGACAACAGCCAATACAACAATAGCTGTCTTGTGTGAATGAGTCCAAATTATACCTATTTTTTGTTAGATTAGCAAAAAATATATTTTTTTGGTGTACTGCAGAATTTTAGTAAATAATTTGTGTACTATGAGATGAAAAAGGTTGAAATTTGCTGCTGTAGCCTAATGTAAAAATGTGGCCTTTTAAAATTATTAACTCCTTAAGACGTTATTGCAAAATAAATGGAAAGAAGTGGTGGAAAGGAAAATACTTAATTACCCTTTTCTTTATTTTAAAAGTGAAATGAGTTATTTTCTAACACTTAACCAATCATTGTCACTAACCCTGATTTTGTTAGGGTATTAAATTTGGAAAAACTAAATGATTCTCAATAGTTGGTAATGTTTATTATTTTAAGTTGTTGTATATGTATGTATCTCCCCATTTTTTCTGTATTAGCACCCTAGCCTACCTACCAGTGTGCTGGAAACATTTCTGAGAATAGAGCTCTTGTTTATAAAATGAACTGTTTGTACTGCATTACTTTAAAAAGAATTCCATAAAAACTACTTGTACCCTGTCTTCTAAGACTACAACAACTGTCATTTGACACAGTCTGAATGTTAAGCCCATTTCTTTAAACGAGATCATGAATAATCCTTTTTTGCACTTTCTTTTATAGTTTACACAATGGATGCTGCTTTTGAAACTAGCATTTATGTGGATTGCATATTTTGCAAATATTTAAGTTTAAATATTCTTTCTTTTTTTTGACATGCTCATTGATGTTAGAGAGAGGGAAAGGGGGGGGAGGGAGAGAGACATCGATATGAGAGAGAAGCATCTATCAGTTGCCTCTTGTACATGCTTAGACTGGGGACCAAATCTAGGCATGTGCCCTGATGGGGAATCTAACCCACAACCTTTTGGATTGCAGGCCAGCACCACCTAACTGAACGATACTGGCCAGGGCTTAAATATTCTTGAGAAAATTTTCATGGTATTTCAGAATGATGTCCCTTGTATATGTACAGTAGCCAGCAACTTGAGAAATTCTACTTACACCTTTGAAACAATCATTAGAACATGAATTGGTTTCTAACATACAGCTGTCAAGCAATTCTATGCCTGATCTTTCCTGCTCTGGTTTCAAAGATATTTGCATCTTAGTGTAAGGAAAGCCTTGGACTGCTGTTGATGTACACAAGTTTGGAGTAAATTTTAGGATAAAATGTTTTGCTTTTTTTCCCTACTAGTTAAACTTGTAGTCCCTTGGGTTGATATCCAGAAATTAGAAAAAACATCCAACATATTTCTGACGGCTACTATTCGAATTACCACGCATAGTAAGGAGAGGGACTTCTCCATGTTCCTGAACCTTGAAGAGGTGTTTAAGATCATGGAGCAACTGGCAGACATGACACTGCGAAGGCTGCTGGATAATGAGGGCTTTGACCTGGACCCAGATCTGCAGGAGCCAAGCCAGATCACCAAGAGGTAAGAGTTTCTGGTGCCAGGTATCCCTCACACCACCTTCATTTACCTGTGCTTTGTTAGCATGAGTTACACTAGATTTAAATTTCCCTTGTGGCAGAATCCAGATTTTCCTCTGTTGTTAATCATGACAGATACAATTATTAGCAATGATTATTTTTTGTTCCCTAAATGCCATACACTTTGATTTCTGGATCCTGTTCCTTTTTTTTTTCCAGAATGATTTCCATAAAAATACTTCTAGAAAATGTAATATGGTAGCCTCATGATAGAATTCTATTCAGCATTGGGTTTTATTAGTGAACATTAAGAAAATTTGTATTTTTATATTAACTACAATGTAGAAAATGCTTTCAGAGCAGCTGTATTAATTTTGGTACCAATTTATCATTAGAAATCAGTTAACATTCTTTATTATTTGTTTGCCCCAAATTGATACTAGACCTGGAGACTTATGAGGTAGTTGCTTGAATTATTTATCACATTAAAGAAGTTCACCTTTATTATCTAAAATTCAAACTGTGATTGACTATGATTTCTGGCTTTGTGGTTCAAACTGGGTAACTGCAGAGCTGCTACAAAGGTGAACTATTACAGAGGTATCCTTTGACCCTAGAGAAGGGTATGCAGGGGGTAGAGGGAAACACTAATGTGAGAGAGAAATATCAATTTGTTGCTTCCCATATGCTCCATGACCAGGGATTGAACCCACAACCTAGGTATGTGCTCTGATCTGGAATTGAACAAACATCCTAGACATGTGCCCTGACCAGGGACTCTACCTACAACCTTTTGGTGTATGGGACAATGCTCCAACCAACTGAGCCATCTGGCCAGGTCCTGGTTGGATATTTTTGATGTAGTTACAAAATCACCACTGCTATTTGAATGTTAGTAGTCATTGAAAAATTTATTTTGTTGTGGTAAAATGTATATAAAATTACCATGTTAACCATTTTTAAATGTATAGTTCAGTGGTATTAAGTACATTCCTGTTGTTATATGACCATCATGATCATCTACTTCCAGTACTCTTTTCATCTTGCAAAACTGAAACTCTGTGCCTTTTAAACAACTCTCCATTCTCTCCTTCCCTCTTTCCTGGAAAGGACCCATTCTATCTTCTATTGCTATGAATTTGACTATTCTGGATACCTCATATAAGTGGAATCATGCAGTGTTTGTCTTTTGTTACTGGCTTATTTCACTTAGCATGAGATGTCCTCAAAGGTTCATCCTTATAGCATGTGTCAGAATTCCTTTTTTTTTTTGCATGTATATATTACATTTTGCTTACCTGTTCATCCATCCATGGCTGTTGTAAGTTGCTTCTACCTTCTGGCTATTGTGAATAATGCCTGCTGTGAATATAACTGTGCATCCATGTCTTTAAGGCCCTGCTTTCAACCCTGGTCAGTGTGGCTTAGTTGGTTGGAGTGTTGTCTCATACACCTAAAGGTCACAAGTTTGATTTCCAGTCTCAGGGCACATGTCTGGATTGCAGTTTTGGTCCTGGTTGGATCCTGTGCAAGAGGCAGGTGATCCATGTTTCTTACATCAGTGTTTCTCTCCTTCTCCTCCCTTCTCTCTAAACTCAATAAGTATGTCCTTAGGTGAGGGTTTTAAAAAAAAGACCCTGCTTCAATTCTTTTTGATGTATAGCCAGAAGTAGATCATATGTGATTCTGTATTTAATTTTTTAGGAACCACTAGTCATTAAAAATTTTTTTAGCATCAATTTTAACATTTCTGTTATTCCTTAAACACATATATTGTCTTCTCTGAACATTTGGGGGAAAATATCTTTCTAATTAGTGATCTCAGAACAGTAGTATGTTTAGAATTTTCTTGAGGAAAGAGGAGGAAAATCAAAGGCCTGTAGCACTTGAGACCCTTTTGGTAAAATCATCCATTTTGGAGAAAATTCATCAATGTTGGCAGTTGTCAGAATCAGGGGAATTCTACAAAGCTACCCTCTCTTCTACCCTGGGGACTATTAAAAAGTGGATGAGAGCTCCTGAGGGAAGAGGAGTGAAGTTGGGGGGTGGGGCACATGGCATGGTGCTGATTTTTTTGGTGGCTTTTTGGTCTCATTTGTGAGATGGATGTTGTCCTTCACAATGGCCAAACCAGGAAGGTTGCAGAAGGGAAAACTGAAGGTGGCAGAATTCACACTGTCTTTTCTGTGATGGGAGTCTGTTTCAGGAAAGGTAAGCCTAGCCTATAAGAACCTGGCAAAAGGCTAGAGCACCAAGTACTTCTGGCCAAGATTGAGGTGTAGATAGACACACTGTGCCTCCTTGCACAACCAAAATAAGGACAACAACAATTCAGAAACAAAAAAGCAACCAGTACTGACAGAAAATTGAACTGTATGGAAGTCCGACACCAAGAAGTTAAAATAGACACATTCATCCAGACTGGTAGGAGGGGCGGAGCCTGGTGGCCAGGCAGAGAGGGGTGGTGGCAAAAAAAGTGGTGGCTGACAGCCCCAGGTGTATAGGCGGCGGCTGGTGAACCCCAGGTGCAGGGTGGCAGCAGGTGAACCCAGTGAGGCAGCTGATTGTGGAGGGGCACAGCACACAAGGCGGATGGCTGAACAGGTGGTACCACATTCATGCGCAGATAAACCAGGCAAAACTGGGGAGTGAGACAGACCATGCAACCCAGGGCTGCAGCACGGGGAAATAAAGCCTGAAAACACCCATTGAAAACACCTGTGGGGGTTGAGGTGCTGGGAGAAACTCTCATCCTCACAGGAGAGTTCATTGGAGAGATCCACAGGGTTCTAGAACATACACAAGCCCACCCACATGGAAATCAGCACCAGAAGGGCCCAGTTTGCTTTGGGGAAGTGGCAGAAGAGACTGAAATCCAGCTGAGAGTATAGCAAGCACCATTGTTCCCTCTCTGACCCTGCCCCCACATACAGCATCACAACACAACTACTTGGGTTACACTGCTCTGGTGAATACCTAAGGTTCTGCCCCTGACTACATAACTGGTTCGTCAAGACAAAAAAAAAATGGCCCAAACAAAAGAACAGATCAAAACTCCAGAAAAAATACAACTAAGCGATGAAGAGATAGCCAACCTATCAGATGCACAGTTCAAAGCACTGGTGATCAGGATGCTCACAGAACTGGTTGAATTTGGTCGAAATTAGGTGAAAAAGTGAAGGCTATGCTAAGTGAAATAAAGGAAAATGCGCAGGGAACCAGTACTGATGGTTAGGAAACTGGGACTCAAATCAATGGAGTGGACCAGAAGGAAGAAAGAAACAGCCAAATAGAAAAGAATGAAGAAACAAGAATTCAAAAAAATGAAGAGAGGCTTAGGAACCTCCAGGACATCTTTAAACGTTCCAACATCTGAATTATAGGGGTACCAGAAGGAGAAGAGGAAGAGCAACAAGTGGAAAAGTTATTTGAACAAATAATAAAGGAGAACTTCCCCAATCTGGCAAAGGAAATAGACTTCCAGGAAGTCCAGGAAGCTCAGAGAGTCCCAAAGAAGTTGGACCCAAGGAGGAACACACCAAGGCCCATCATCATTACATTACCCAAGAATAAAATGAAGGAGAGAATCCTAGAAGCAGCAACAGATAAGGAGATAGTTACCTACAAAGGAATTCCCATCAGACTGTCAGCTGATTTCTCAAAAGAGACCTTGCAGGCAAGAAGGGGCTGGAAAGAAGTATTCCAAGT
>CM052543.1:79419011-79437705 GCA_028533065.1 Trachops cirrhosus | reverse complement strand
TGTTAAAGGGACTTATCTAAGAAAAAGAAGATAAAAAACATGTCTAGTAAAATGACAGCTAACTCACAGTTATTGACAATCACACCTAAAACAAAAACAAACTAAGCAAACAACTAGAACAGGAACAGAACCACAGAAATAGAGATCACATGGAAGGTTAGCAACAGGGGAGTGGGAGGAGGAGAGAGTGGGGAAAGGTACAGAGAATAAGTAACATAGATGTTAGATAGAAAATAGACAGGGGGAGAGCAAGAACAGTATGGGAAGTGTAGAAGCTAGGAATTTAAGTATTACACATGGACATAAACTAAAGAGGGGGGTGTGGGTGGGAGAGGGTGTACAGGGTGGAGGGGAGTGAAGGGGGGAAATGGGACAACTGTAATAGCATAATCAATAAATATATTTTTTAAAAAATGCTAGAGCACCAAGGAATTAACATTGAATTTGTAGGTCAAATTGAATTTTTCAGTGACAATAATAATATTCACGAATTGTAGACTAGTGAAAGAACTAGTCTTAACTGGAGAACTGACCTAAAAGAGAGTTATGATTTCAAATTTTTGCAAGTTAAAAAGCCATCGGTGTCAATATCTACTTGAGATATTTTCTTAAAGCGACAATAGCAAGAAGGCTGACAGACTTGGTAAAAGAATATGATCTTATTGTTCACTGGCTTGCTACCTACATCTGATGTTCACAACTCTTTAGCATGGAAGTGACCATTAAAAATTGTCTACATATATAATTTGAATATAATAAATCAAAATATTATTTAAATGATGTGATGATTGGAAAAATTTACTTCTTATTAGTAAAAATAAAAATCCAACCTAGGAAGCTAACAACTGATCAAAAAAGAGATCACAGGAATTGAATCCAGTACCACAACAGAAACAGAAATATTTGCTAAGTATGAAATAATGGATGGTGCACCAGTAAAAGGTGAATCAATTCCCATAACATTATTTTTATCTGAATATGAGCCAACTGCAACAGTTAGAGATGTAAAAAACAATTTCAGTAAGGTACTTTTTGAATCTGGTCGTTTTTGATGATAAAAGACAAAAGGTATTTTAAACAGCAGGAGATAATTTTATGGAGAAAACCTCCTGAAAAACTCAGGAAACAGAACAAACATTCACCAGTGATTTGAATCATCAGAATCACAGGCAACTGCCGAACACCCTGAAATGTGAACTGAATAGGAGAGAGAGAAACAAAAACTTCATAACCACTGAGATGAAATTAAGCACATTAAAGATGGTTGCAACATGTAGCGGGGGGGAAAAGGCCAGAGTCCATTTATAATAGTCTTCCTTTTTCTTACAGTGATGAACTTATTTTATGATATTATGTAACAAAATATTCTTCATGTACATACATTAAAAACAGCGATTTCTTTGAAACATTGAAACTTTTCTTAAGCTTCTGTTTTTTATAATGCACACTTTGATTTGATGATAAGCATTCATATGCATCAGTATAAACCTTAAAGATTTTCATATGAGTAGGCTGGTATTTGTAATTTTGCTTTCTGTACAATGTTGATTATAAATCCATTCTTTTTAAAATACTAATGATTACCTCTTATTCTCTACTTGCAAAATTAATTATATTGTGTTTAAATAAAATTAGAAAACTGGAGTGGTCCTTATGTCCTGCAGAGATTGAAAACATGGAGTCTCAGTATTTTTGAGTAATACATTTATGGCTTTTTTATCCTTACCTGAGAATATGTTTATTGACTTTAGAGAGGGGGAGAGGGGAGAGAGAGAGGGAGGGAGGGGGGAGGGAGGGAGAGAGAGAATTGGAGGGAGAGAGTAAGAGAGTATTGATTGCTGCTAGTACACACCCCGACCAAGGATCAAACCCACAACCTTTTGGTGTATGGGATGATGTTCCAACCAGCTGAGCCACCCGGCCAGGGCTGCATTTTGTTTTCACATGCATATTTGAGAAATGCATATGGAATAGTCCACTGTAGGTCTTTCTGAGTCTACCATTCAGTGGCTTTCTGAATTTTGTTCTCTTTAAAGTCTTCTCTGGTAAGAATATTTCTTTTTTTCCCCAAGGTATTATCTCGCATGTCATTGCTACCTTTTTTATTTTTTTTTTTGTCATGGTAAGTAACCATTTTGCTACTACTTTCCAGCAGGTACACTGTATATTTTCTGCAATGTGGAATTGACTCTATGTTGGCATTTTAGAATTTGATAAAACCATATAATTTTTTCATTAATACTTTGATTCTTTTTAAATTTAAGGAATCTTTTTATCATATACATACAAATATAATTTTCTTGACCTCACAAATATTCTCTTCCCTTTTCAGGGGAATATTTGAAGATGGGGGATTCTGGTGGACCTGTTAATGAGCATGTAGTTATCTAGATCTGGACAATTTCATGTTTGTTAAATTGGAACTTTGGCTTGTTCAAACTCAATCTTAAATTTTATCCACTCTAATTTTTTTAATACTAAATTTAAGTCATTTGTTCAAAGTCTGCAAAAGAGAAGGCTGCAGTCCTCTGTTCAAATGCATAAAGTCTGATGTTGAATACACTTAATGTGGGGTATAGGGACTCAAATGACAAAACCTGTTGTGTGAAACTGTTTTCATTTATGGTTCATTGGTTTTTGTACCAATATTTTTCATAAGTTCAGTGCAAGTCTTGTCAGTTAACCTTACTTTATGAATAAATTAAGTAATCCAAATTATATTCTTTAAACTTTTTTATTAGTATGGCACTTTGATAAAATGGTCAGTAACCAACTTCTTTACTGGCAAAAGACCCCATGTACCAAGTGCTGGAATATTTATTTTAAATGTAGAGATCTGTGAATACTAATGTTTTTTTCATGTAAGTGCCTGTTCAGAGTTTCCAAGTTTATAAATTCCAAATATTTTTGTAGTCACTTGCATGTAGTAATCTAGAATATATTTCAAAAAAATGTGAAAAACTCTTGTATTTAACTAGTCTCAAATTGTGTGACCATGATGTATAATAATGAATTTGAAAGCCCTGGCCAGGTGGCTTAGTTGACTGGAGCATCATCCCACATACCAAAAGGTTGGAGGTTTGATTCCCTGTCAGGGCACATGCATAGTTTATGGGTTTGACCCCCCAGTTGGAGTGCATATAGGAGGCAGCTAGTTGATGTCTCTCTCTCTCTCTTCCCCCTCCCTCCCTGTCTCCCACTCTTCCACTCTCTCTAAAAATCTATAAATATATCATATCGGGTGGGAGAAAATATTAAAAAAAAGAATTTGAAGCAGTAAAAAAAGAAAATGGAAGAGAGAGAGAAGGATGAACAGGGCTCTGGTGGTGGCTGGTGGTAAAGCTGCCCAGTGCTGAGGTGCCGAGGCTGGCCCAGAAGGAACGGCAGTGTTCTGGTTCAGGCATGCTTTTTTGGTAATTGCACTCTGACTCTCTCCACAAGTGAAAAGCATGTCGCTGCCCACCAAGCGTTTACCAGTGCCCATTTCTGTCTTTTTGTGGACATGTGGATATAAATAGGTAACGACTCAGTTAACTTGGCATCCTGCCAAGAGAATCCAGGGTTAAAGTTTAGGAAAACAGTCTCTTCATGGTAAGGGCATGGTCAGAAATGTTGGAATGGTTGTCATTCTCTGTTTTGTTGACGTATATTCACTTCCCTTCCCAGATAATGGCTTTAGAAAGGTACATTTGGGGTTATGAGCCTGGTGACTATGGGTTTGTCATGAATGCTGCTGTGCTCACTGCAGAGGGACTTACGACACAGCAAAGCAAGGCTCATACTGGTGGGAGCAGTGAGGATGAGATGGTGCATTGTCACCCCAGGATCAGCAGGATCCAACTTGTCAGACAGTTCAGAACTGGCAGAACATGGGGTGAGTGGCCCAGCCCGCATGTTTCACAGCGGAGCTCCCAGCCCAGAGCTTTCCAGTATGCAGTCACTGAGAATCCAGGAGAGCTGGGTGTCTGGGGTTGGGCAGGGGTCTCCAGAGAGAGAATGGAAGGAGGGAGGGAATAAATGATTAGCCCTGAAATTTTCATACAGGGAATATAAATCCTAAAGTTTCAAATGATGGGGTGGGAAAAGTATAACCAACTAGTTTTTGGGGGACATATTGGAGAAGTGATAGGCTTCACAAAATGGAAATTAATATCTTCATTAAAGTCTCTTTGGATGGGCTGAAAATGCTGGAGGAAAACTCAATTAATGCAATATAGTCAATAGAAACGATTCTCATGATGTAAGTTCTTCCTGCCAGTAGGTAGACAGTGTCTCCCAAGAGGCTGATGTCCTCAGTAATAATCCATGCCCTCAGTAGTAATTCTTCAGCTGCAGTTAGCTGGCTTATACTTCACTCCCGGCAGCTTTTCAGACCTTCCTGAGCCTTTTCTGCCCATCTTCATCCCTTTCCTACTGTTCTCCCCTGCCCCCACCAGCAGTGCCCAAGCTGTAATTTGTTTGACTCCCTGTCCTGATCCTAGCAGAGTCCTCGTGGACCACTGGAGACATTCCTGGGGGTCATGCAGTGCTGAATAGTCCCCTTAGCAGGAAAGGCCCTGTCTCTCACCTGCAGCATCCTAGGTGCTCTGTAGTCATCAGATATTCTCTAGGACAGGATGGAAAGCAGAGGAGGAAGGCAGGAGCCTTTTCTGGAGGTTGAAAATGCTTTCCGATGCCCAGTGTTGTTGAGGTCCTGGTGGGTTGTCCGCTGTCTGAAGGTGGGTTACTTCACACTCCCACTGTCTCAGTAGTCCTTAGCTGCGGTGTGCTTTGTGTAAGGTACCACATCACACTTTGTCCTTCCATTTCCACAGAGCTCTTGGGGGATTGCAGAGCAAACACACATTTGAGAAATACAGTGTTTTCTGTGCAGACTTGGGTTTTCAGGAAAAGGCACATCTAGCCTTTCTGCCTTGTTTCTCTAGCTTGCTAATTCTTGATATTTCTCAGACTTTTAAATGCATCCAACCTGGGTCTGTGGGTGGGCACCTAACAAGAGCCTGTAGAAATCTTTGTGTGTTTCTTTGTGTGGCAAACTGGCTGTAGAACACTGAGTTATTCCAGAAGGGCAGGAGTCGTGGCTGCAGGCTTTCTGTTCAGCACAGATGGGAAGTTCTCACATTCTGAGCTAATGGAGAGTCCCCCTGCCTTAGCTTGTCACACTGTTCATGTGTGGGGAAGAATTTGGCCTTGAATCAGCTTTAAGCCTCTGACACATAGGAGGTGTGTGTAATGAACAGCATGAAGGAGTAAGAGCCAGTGTGTGAGACCTGACACAGTTCTTCCCAAATGCATTCTAAAAGGTTATAGGGTAAGAGAGAGGGGGAAATTTGTTTTTGATACATCTTTACCTAATCTAAGAGGGAGAACTCTAATTCTGGGTTTGTGGAGAAATATTTACCCCTTGGTTTCTTGAGTCTCAGGTTTAGAATTTTCTGTAGAGTTGTCATGCATGATTGTACATACTAAGTTCAGCTCAATAACAAACTTGGTAGTTATTGCTCCAGGTTCTGATCAACCCACATTTGTTCTCAGCCTGGTTACAGTTCATAAAATGTCAAGTATTAAGATAAGATGACTTGACCCTGGCCATGTGGCTCAGTTGGAATATTGCTTCATGTACCAAGAGGGTGCCTATTTGATTCTTGGTCAGGACATATGCCTGGGTTGCGGATTCGATCCCTGATTGGGGCACGTACGGGAAGCAACCAATTGATGTTTCTGTCTCACATCAATGTTTCTCTCTGTCTCTCTCTCTCCCTCCCTCTCCCCTCCTTCCCTCTGCTGTATAAAGATCAGTGGAAACATGTCCCTTGGGTGAGGATAAAAGAAAAGATAGGATGACTTGTGGCACCTTCTCCTGCTATTTTCTAGCTGTGGCTGTGGCCTGTGCATGCCAGAAGTGTGGACAGTAGGTAATAGTGAATATTGTTGGGTTGTTGGGCTGGTTTCCATCCTGAGAGGGGCATTTCTGCCATGGCTTACAGGCCTGAGATCACCTGCTGCTCAGATATTTTGAGAGATAATTCACATACTATACAATTTACCCTTTTGAAGTATACCATTCTTCACTGGTTTTTAGTATGTTCACTGAGTTGCACAGTCATAACTGTGATCAATGTTAGAGAGTTGTCATCAACCCAAGAAGAAACCTCATACTCGTGAGCAGTCACTCCTTATTCCTCCCCCTTCCTCCAGCCCTAAGCAGTCACGAATTTGTTTTGTCTTTATAGATTTGCTTATTCTGGAAATTTTGTATAAATGGAATCAGGCAATAGGTAGTCTTTTATATCTGGGTCCTTTAACTTAGCATAATGTTTTCAAGGTTCATTCATGTTGTAGCATGTATCAGAAGCCCATTCCTTTTCATGGCTCAGTAATATTCCATTGTTTGGGTATATCACATTTTGCTTACCCATTCGTCAATTGATGGACATTTGGGTTGTTTCCAGTTTGAAGCTGTAATGAAAAGTGCTGCTATGAAGATGCATACATTTTTGAGTGGACATATGTATTCAGTTCTCTTGGGTATATACCTACAAGTGGAATTGCTAGGTCATTTGATGATTCCACATTTAAGTTTTTGAAGAATAGCCAGGCTGTTTTTCAAAGTGGCTGCACCATTTTACATTTCTACCAGCAGTGTATGAAAGTTCCAGTTTCTCCACATCCTCACCAATACTTGTTATTATCTGACTTTTTGATACTGGTTTTTAAACAGTTGTTTTATGGTAATTCCCAATGTTACTTAAACTTGAAAAGATTGTATATTTTGGTCTCTGGGTTTATCACACTACTTCCATGCAGAGGCAGCCCATTCAGCTTTGTGTCCTTGTTCCAAAGGTTGTCTGTGAAGTGGAGCATGTGCTGCTGACTCCTGCAGGAACTGTATGGCACAGCACCTTTTTGTATTTAAATAATAGATTGTGCCAGTGGGTTTAAAAGTGTTTTCCTTTGTAATGGAGTGTATTCACTGTTTCTGCCTCTTTATTCTATCTCCCTCCTTCACCAGGCATCTGGAAGCTAGAGCACAGAATGAATTCTTCCGGGCATTCTTCAGGTTGCCGAGGCCAGAGAAGCTGCACACGGTCATGGACTGTGCTCTGTGGACACCCTTCAGTCGCTGTCACACTGTTGGGCGGATGTTCACCTCAGACAGTTACATCTGCTTTGCCAGCAAAGAGGATGGCTGCTGCAATGTCATCCTTCCGCTCAGAGAGGTAGGGAGGGGACCCCACCTCCCTGGGATATGGCAGCAGGTGGGGATGCTCACTGCTGGCTAAGGGTGGGTATCTAGAGGGAAGCATGGCCTGAATTTGACCATTGCCTACTTAGCTGTTGCTTTTTCTGTTACTGCTGTGGCAACCTGAAATTTTTATAAAAGTGATTGGGGAGAACAGGATACGTTAACCTCTACATTATCAATAAAGTTGTTATTTAAAAGTCCTGCCTAGCATTTAAAGCTTTAAGACAGCTTTTAGGCGTGTATACTCCCCTTTTACCCACAAAAGAGAAGAGGAAAAAAGGTGACCTACAAAAAGAATCCCTTCTGAAAA
This sequence comes from Trachops cirrhosus, assembly GCA_028533065.1. Classification (NCBI taxonomy): domain Eukaryota; kingdom Metazoa; phylum Chordata; class Mammalia; order Chiroptera; family Phyllostomidae; genus Trachops; species Trachops cirrhosus. The sequence continues at coordinate 79,430,149 of CM052543.1, read as the reverse complement.
TAAAGGTCAAATTGCTTGGCTTGTATACACTCCAGAAATCTTAGTTGAAAATTTAATAGTGTTTCCTTTCACATGGATCAGACCCCTTCCTACTATACAAATCCATAATTCTTCTCTTGGAATTGAGGGCAGCTCGAGTCTACTTCTGGCTCTGACAGCCATCCTGTGGTCTCAGGGCATCCCTGCCATGACTGTGCCCACAACTCCATTATAGTCAGAACCCCTGTCTTGTTGTTGTGACATCCTGACAAGCACTCTTCTTCAGAAAAACTCAAAATTTCTTCATTCCTGTGATTTCATACCTCCATGTCCTGTTTCAGCAGCAGATGTCTTCATTTCACAAATATTCTTACATAAGACTAGAGTAAGAAATCCACTTGTCTTATATACTTATTTTTAAAATTTATGATAATATATACATAACAGCATTTACCATTTTAGCATATTTAAATGTCAATCAACAGCATTAAGTAATTCATTTTGTTGTGCAGCCATCTCCAGAACATTTTTTACCTTCCCCAACTGAAACCCTGTACGCATTAAACAACAACTCTGCATCCCCCTCCCCTCCACCGCCAGTCCTTGGCAACCACCATTCTACTTACTGTTTCTATGAATTCGACTATTCTGGGTACCTCATGTAAGTGGAATCACATAGTACTTGTTCTTTTGTGACTGGATTATTTCACTTACTGTAATATCCTCAAAGTCCATTCATGTTGTAGCATGTGTCAGAATATCTGCCCTATTTAAGGCTCAATAATAGCCTGTTGTATGTATAGAACACATTTGGTTTATCCACTCGTGTTCGAGGGTGGCCACTTGGCTTACTTTCACCTTTAGCTATTTTGAATATGCTGCCTTACATACTTTTAACTTCTGTCCAAATTCCTTATTGTAGTTATTTGTTTTGGCCTTCTATCTTGGGGTATTTCTGAGTATGTAATTAAATGTCTGTTTCCCTTCTTTTTTGCTATACCTTTTTGTGTGTAATTTCTTGTCACAGGTTGTGAGCATTGAGAAGATGGAGGACACAAGTCTGCTGCCCAACCCCATCATCATTAGCATCCGCAGCAAGATGGCCTTCCAGTTCATTGAACTCAAGGACAGAGATGACCTGGTAGAGAGTCTGCTCATCCGGCTGAAGCAGGTGCATGCCAACCACCCTGTGCATTACGGCACCTCACAGGATGATGACATGGTACGATCTTTCAAAAGAGTAGGATTCCACACACTGAAAACCCCTTCTTCTTCTTCTTTTTTTTTTTTTTTACCAGTTCTGTGGCAGTGATCTGCAAAAGGGGGTGCATATAACAATGATGCACGTGGGTACAAGAAACATATGTCAGACGTGATGCGGCCTTTGTATCAGTCTGGCACCATTTCTGATGCACTGGGTGTCCTAAGTAGGTGTTCCACAGGTTAGAGGGGTCTCCAAGTGGATTAAAGAGGTTGGTAGGTATGTACCCCACAGGTTAGAGGGGCTAAAGGGGCACTTCACTCACAGGTTACAAAGGTTCTCCACCACCCCAGGGTGGAAGGGGTGTTGTTATTTGGGGGCAGGAGTAGTTTTCTGAAAGAGAAGCTTCACTGTCTTTGAGGGCGGACAGCTGCAAAAATGGACCTGGTCTGCTGGAACCTAGTCTTCTGTACTTACACACCCATCCTGGACAGGGAGGACCAGAGATAATTTTCAGTATCCTAGAGCTGTTTTCTAGAGATGGTCCTTTTCAGTCTGGAAGCTAAGGGAAGATGAGACTGCACATGAGGAAAGGTGCTTTCCTAGTCCCCACTAGACATGTACCCTGGGTGCCATGAGCAATCTCATGGGCACATTGCAGTGTGGACCGTAATCCTTCCTGAGGATCAAATCCACTGGGTTTCATATTAACCTCTTTTTCCTTTGATTCATAAATAGACATGTTTGAGTTTGTTATGCTCATGCCTTCAAAGGCAAGATGAAGATTGTCCTATAATTAAAGCAATGACTTTCTTCTCTCTTTCCCCCTCCATGCAGATGTCACATGTGTTTCATTCAACAAGCATGTGCAGTGGCCACAAGTTTAGGGGTCTTGAAATGATGTCTTCTCAAAATAGTGAGGAAGGTGAAGAAGAACAGAGCCTGCAGCAGCACCCCCAGGCCCTGAAAGCTGTATTGGAGCAGTCAGGCAGCCAGAGCCCTGATGCACGAATGGTGGGTGCATACTCTGCCTGTCCCAGACCTCACAGAGTTTACATGGGTGTGGCTTCCCAGCTCTCTGACTCACTGTGGAGCTCAGCATCTAGGAGGGCACGCGTGGCTGGAACAGCAAGCTTCCCTCTCTTTGCCCCCTTGGCCCAAAGTGGAAGGAGTCCACTGATGCTGCTGCCTCGGCACCTGTGCATGTGTTGAGGATGTGGTCACACGGTGGAGTCTGTGTTCCCAGCAAGTCTCTCTTTTTATCCCGTCGGATCTGAGTGTGCATCTTTTTACAGTATTTCTTTTTTGTAAAGATAGTTAAATAAACATCTTATTAAAAGAAACTAAAGTTTTCTGCCATCTAGCAATTATTTTAAAGGATTTTTAATTGCGTAGAAGAGTAGTATCTTGTTTCTGATGGTGAGAGCAATGTGATTTTTTCAGGTTTCAGTTTTTCTTCTGGCTGTCAGGAAGTTCATGGCAAGTTTTGATTCCCCCTTGTTCCCATTTGTCCTCTGAGCTGACCTGTGTTTCAGCAACTGGTTCCATGTTAGCATCCTGATGAGCTTCCTTCCTCTCATGCCTCCCATTCTAACCTCACCCTCCCATCTGCTTTGGGTTACTTTTGTCATAGGACAAATATTTTCTTCCTATCCACTTTGCCAAGGAAATGGCATTTTATTGCCTAAGTGCTCCCACTGGGCTCTCAACTTCTGACGGGCTGGTGCTCTGTATTGTTCCCCTTTACATCCTCAGTGCCCAGTAGAGGTTCAGAAGTACTATTTGCTGAAGGAGTTGCCTGTCACTGTTGACAGAGGTGATATTCCTGTATTTTGGATTGTAGATGGGCTGCAGTGGAAGGTGCAGGTGGGCTTCTTTGTATATTAAGGATGTTTCTATTTTCAGTCCAGAGAACAGATAAAATTAAGCCTGTGGAATGACCACTTTATGGAATATGGCAGAACTGTATGTATGTTTCGCACAGAGAAGATCCGGAAGCTTGTGGCCATGGGGATCCCTGAGTGTTTGCGTGGTAGACTCTGGCTGCTTTTCTCAGGTAAGTTGTTTTGGTGCCTCTAGGCCAAATATGATTTCTGAAGCAGACTCAGAAACACAGACTGAGGTCTGAGCAGTGTGTGTGTGTATCCTAGATTCTTCCTGTGATGTTCCCAGCCCAGACTTCAGAACTGTACTGTGACAACTGTGGGGCCTTGGTCAGGGTGCCTGGGGCCTCTGGGCATCAGTGTCCTCCACATCAGTGTGAAGTCTGGCTGACATGATCTCTTCTCCTTTAAAAAGGACTTTGAGCCTTCGCTGGTGTGGTTCAGCTGGTTGGGCATCATCCCATAGGCCATAAGGTCATGGGTTCGATTCCTGGTGAGGGCACATGCCTGGGTTATGGGTTCAGTCCCAGTTGGGGCGTGTACGAGAGGCAACCAATCAATGTTTCTCTCTCACATCTGTGTTTCTCTCCCTCTCTTTCTTCCTCTCTTCCCCTCACTTTAGAATCAATTTTAAAAAAATGAGTTTGAGTCTACATGTAATCCTGAGAATTCTGTTAAAAACCAACCCCCTGGAAGGGAAGTGTCTTTAAAGAGTATGCACTCTGAAATATACTAAACAAAGCAGTCTTTATAAGGTGTTCACTTGCAATGGTGTTGAAATAAATTCCTCAGAGTACACTTTCTATTGGCCCCTCCTTCCTAAAGACACATATGTCCCCAAGAGACAGAATCGCAGAGATTTCTTCTCTGTGTTTTCTCCTCCTGAATCACTTGACCTATTCAGTGCCGGCTTTTTGGTGTCAGGCCCCAGGCCTCTCCCTCTCTCTGCTGTTGTTTAGTGCTGATGGATGGGCCGAGACTGGGACCAAACTTCTTCAGAGACTCTGGAGCAGGCATTCGTCTGTCTCCACATTGATCATGAGCCATTTTGTCCCACTTGGTAGAGGAGCTGGGCTGTGACCAGGAAGGGTAGTTTCCTGTTTTTCTGTGGTGTGACTGCCACTCCCCACAGAGTGCTGAGGGAGGCCTGGTGAGGAGTCTCACTTTTTCCAGGTAACTTGTGTTGTGTACACATCAGCAGCGAGGCTGGGCATGTGTGGGTACCTATCCTCTCACTGCTCGGTTATCCTGTTCTTCTGTCATGGTGGCTTCTCATCCCCAATCTGTTGCAGACCACCGGCCCGCGGTGATCGCAAATGTTGTAGATGCTCGCAAGTCACGAGAAAATCATACACACAGACTACCGAGTCCTGTGGAGGAATAGGGACGGCATGGCTACCCTCTCAAGGGGAGGGTGCCTCCGAGTGGCCTGGCCACTCTCTCAAAGGAGAGTGCCCCGAGCTGCAGCCTCAGTAGGCTTTTATTAGGTAGTATTGGGTAAGTGAACAGATACAGAATGTGGATTCATCGTCTAGCAGAAAAGATCAAAACAGGTAGATAATTTACATAGGGTTCAAAAGTCTCATGCTGGGTTTTGGGGCTGGTATCACCTAACAGGTACATGATTAGTCTTAGTTTCCTGCCAGAGCCTACACATCCAAGAGCATCCTAGCAAGCAGGTCTCACAGGATTTTACATATCTTATGCCCCAGGTTTAATTCACCCCAGGTGTCCACTGACTCTAGTCTGAGCCTCACTGCCCCTGCTATTTCTGCAGGCCCTGAGTCAGGGAGGCAGAGGAGACAAAGGCAGTCAGGAGACTTGGATTTCTCACATCCAGAACAAGGTCTCAGGCTATTTGCAAAGCCGAGGGGGCAGGGGTGATATTGATCACTCCCTCACTTCCACAGCCCCTTGAGTCTCTTCCCCGATGGCTCATTCCCACATGATCGTGTCTGTCTTAGGTCCATTCTTTCCAGAGAATGGTTGCCTGTCATTGACTCTCTGATTGAGCTGAAGGGAATAGCAGAGCAGGCAGTGCCCATGTTCAGGGAAATAAGTTTTGTGTCCTTAGGCCTCCTGGTTCTCAGAGGTTTCTCACTCAGCCTTCGCCATGGGGGGTTATGGCTCCTGAAACCAGGCAGAGCGGACACCACGCCAATCATCTTGCTCCTCCTTCCTGGTCTTTCCCCCAAAGTATCTCAGCCCCTTCCCTATCCAGTCAGAGCTGCCCACATGCAGACTTTGGTCTTTCTGGCACACTGGGTGCATTTCCATAGTCAGTGTCACGGATACCTCTCTAGCCACTGTTCACCCAATCACAGGCTGAGTCTCCCCCTCAGGCTTGTTTCTGCAGCTGCCTACCCAAGACACACCATTGAGACAATTTTAAAAAAAAATTAAAAGTGTCTTCTGTATTTTTATTTGTAATAAAAACAATATGTGTTCATATTTGAAAAGAAAAATATGGAGGAGCAAGCAAAGAAAGTAACATTACTCAATAATCTAGCCACCTAGAATGGTTTATGGTCTTCCAGGTGTCTTTAATGAACATATTTTATATATGTATATTGTTAGCTCTCCATATCCATATGTTTCACATCTGTGGATTCAACTAACACAGATAAAAAATATTCAGGGAAAAAAATCCCAGAAAGTTTGAAAAAGCAACACTTGAACTTGCCACATGCCAAGCACTACGCTAAATCCATATGAATGAACTGATGTGTAGGAACAGTGCTGTAGCCTATATGCAGATACAGGTTCTATGCAAATCCTACACCATTTCATAGAAGGGACTTGAAGGTCCACGGATTTTGGTATCCATGGGGGTCCTGGAACCAATCCTCCATGGATATTGAGGAATGACTATTTACACATACGCTTTTTATTAAGAAAATAAGTGCTGAGTCAGTTCATATAGGTCTTTTCATTCCAGTGATAGAATGTTTCCTTTGGTGGCAGAAGAATTGCTGTAGTGTTTAAGCTGTTGCTAAATAAGTGACATCTGTAAATATAAGGGACAGTTGGAGAACGGTATGGTCCTAAATCCAATAAAAATTAAAAACATTAACTAGTGGTTAAAGGCATAACCGAGCCCTTTCTGCTTCCCCTGACCTCTGGGAACCTGTCTGCAATGGGCTGGCAGCAGTACTGGGAGCCACCTACCACCAGCCCCACTGAGGGAATGCTGATGAAAACCACAGGTGCCCTGATACTGGCCAATGAGTGATGAGAACCCTCAGAAGGTGCTGGTTCACTTATCTCCTGATGCCCCTGCTGTCAGAGGCCTGGGCAGTAGCTTGGCCCTGGGTGAGCTGTGCTTGTTCATCTTGCACATCATGAACACTGCAGTTTCCTGCTGGCAGCTGTTGGCTCCTTAATAATTGTTAGCATCACTTAATCATAATGGCATCTTCTCATGAGCTTTACACATTGGTGCTCAGTAATTTCTTGTTGAGTTAGTGCATGGAAACTGTGTATTTGTACATACATGTAAGTATATATGTATACGCATAAACACTTCAGACACTTCCTGTTGCTAGGGAATACAACTTATGAAGACCATAATAATAAAAGTATTTCTAGTATGTGCTTTTCTCCCTCTTCATATAAGATTATTCTTAGAAAAGCCATGTTCTTTCTTTTTTGATTTTTGACAGAAATGAAGTCCTTTTTGTTGTATGTAGTCTCAAAATATTTCATGTCCTTCAAGAAATGAGTCCCTACTGAGGTTCTCCTACAGGGCAGGTGCCCTTCCCATGTTTACACTATCCTGGTAATCAACTCTCTTGAAAAATTACTTTTAAATCATTAGATGCTGTAACTGATCTCGCCTCACATCCTGGTTACTATGGTAATCTGGTAGAGGAGTCCATGGGAAAATGTTGCCTGGTGACGGAGGAGATAGAACGGGACCTGCATCGTTCCTTACCAGAACACCCTGCCTTCCAAAACGAAACTGGAATCGCTGCTTTGAGGAGAGTTCTGACAGCCTATGCCCACCGGAACCCCAAAATTGGGTACTGCCAGGTGAGGTATATGCTGAGGAGAAGAATCCTTTAGTCCACATCCTGTGTTGACCATCTAGGCCTCAGGGTCTGTGATTTCTGGCCATCTGGTACCAAGGACAGTTGTGTGAGGCTATGGGCTTGGTCCCTTTCCCTAAACAATGCATCGAATGAGGCCAAAGGAAGTTACCTTCATAGTGTCAGACAGCCTGATCATTTAAGATTAGAAAGCTTTTCCAGGGCCTAAGAAGAGCATCACGTGTGCTCAGTCCACAGTGGAGGAGGTGCTGTCTTTATGCATCTGCAGGCCTCCACTGGTGGTTGGTGAGGATAAAGCTGCTATGGAACTCTGTCTTTCCAGACCTCTAGGACTTAATAGGGATTGTTTTTTAACTAGCAGTGCTATTTGGGGAGGAAAAAGATGTTTGGGGCAGGTCACTTCCTTCAGGAAACATGAGGGGTGGAGGTAAGATGTCCTCTGAACAGTTCCTGAGGACTCAGGAAGTTTGTTTAGTTTACTCAGGGATGTGGTAACTAAGCACAAAATGAACACCAGCAACAAACAACAGAAATCTCCCAGCCTAAGACTGGATTAGAGAAGATTCTGACATTTAAAAATATAAGATTTTGCACTTTGAATAATCAAAATCAGTGGGTGAATGACGTGTGTATGTGTGTATCTGTCGGAACATGAACACACAAAATGGATGGATTTAATCTGAGCCTGAGGTGTGCACCACAGCTCAGTCCAGCATTGCTAGATGGGGCAGTGACAGAGTGGTCATTGACTGCTCAGCCTGGTATCTATATCTTGTGAGGACCAGGTTGATAGGACAAATGGCAAATTCCACTGCATGAAGGTCACTGTGGTTGGGGTACCCTGATCTTGACTTTTGTAGGTCATTTGGACTTCTGTGTTTTTTAACATCTCTGTGCTCCTGTGTGGTCTAGTCAGTAACTGTTCCTCCTCTGTGAACCCTGAGCAGTCCATGAATATCTTGACCTCTGTCTTGCTGCTGTACACCAAGGAGGAGGAAGCCTTCTGGTTGCTAGTTGCTGTGTGTGAGCGGATGCTTCCTGACTACTTCAATCACCGAGTCATTGGGGCACAAGTGGACCAGTCTGTGTTTGAGGAGCTCGTTAAGGAGCACCTGCCTGAGCTGGCGGAGCACCTGAATGACCCAGCAGCCCTGGCATCCATCTCGCTCTCATGGTTCTTGACTCTGTTCCTCAGCATTATGCCCCTGGAGAGTGCAGTGAACATTGTAGATTGCTTCTTCTACGATGGGATCAAAGCCATCTTCCAGCTGGGGCTAGCTGTGTTGGATACCTGTGCCAAAGACCTCTGCAGCAGCAGGGATGATGGTCAGGCCTTGGTGGTCCTCAGCAGGTGGGCTCTGGTGCTGTCTGTGGCTGACTGGGGAATGGAGTGGGCACCAGCTGCAACTCTGTGAGGTGGACTACAGGAGGGGGCAGCAGCAGGTGCCCAGGAGGGCTGTCATTGGAAGGTTTCCTTCCACCATGCTGTTTGTCACCCTGTAGGTCTCCCCAGAGCCTGTCCCTCAGGTGGCACTGTCAACTGTGTGTGCTTAAAGAGTGCCATCTTCCCTCATCCTCTCTACCAAGTAAGGGAGTCCAGGAAGAGAGAGGATTATCAATGGTTTTCTCTGAGGAAACTGAAATATCTTGAGTGTAGATGGACTTGTAGTGGTCTTGAATGGGGGGAGGCAGGCACTGGGAATTGTTGGCTTCAGAAAGCCAATTGAAGGTTTCAGACATTTTGTGTGTTGGGCCTGGTGTGTCTCACTAGGCTGAGGACTGGAACCCAGGCCTTTTACAGCTGAGGGTAAGTTAGCTGGCAAAGGTTCCCTTTTAGAATGTTGTGATTTACTTCACTGGAGAGTCACAGATCCCTGGAAACCTACTGGTGAAGCCCAGATTGACAAGTCTGGCTTTATGGATGTCTTCTTCCCATTGTTTGGAGACAAATGAGCTATGTTTGAAAGTGCTATGACAAATGAGCTATGTGTGACATGTGTCATAGCCCCTGTGACCAGATGAGGGTAAGCCTGTGCTTTAATGCTGAGTGGTATGTTCAGGTTTTTGGATCACATTAAGAATGAGGACAGCCCTGGACCCCCAGTTGGCAGCCACCACACATTTTTCTCTGATGACCAGGAGCCCTATCCCGTGACTGACATTGCTGACCTGATCCGGGACTCCTATGAGGTAACTGGTCCCTGTCCCATCTCCACCCGCCCAGTGGAAGCTTGCTGGGGAGATGGGTTTGAGAGAGGTTTCCAAGGCTGCTGCTTGTGTCCTGTGTATACAGAAGGGATTCTGTGAGTGCATTCTTCCTTGTTTCCCTGCAGAAATTTGGAGACCAGTCTGTGGAACAGATTGAGCGCATGCGCTATAGGCACAGGATAAGGGTTCTCCAAGGCCATGAAGACACCACAAAGCAGAACGTGGTGAGTAGAGGCCTCCTTAACATGGTGGCTCATGACCGGTGCTGACCTGTGGTGTCCCTGTTGGTCTCCAATGTAAGAATGCCAGGGGTTTTTGGTATGTTGAATTAAAAACTTAATAGAGGTGACATGGTATAGCAAGAACATGAGTTTCAGAGTCAGACACATTGTGAGCCTCAGGTTCCCTAGTTGTAAAATGAGAATAATAATACCCACAGTGTGGGATTAAAGGAGGTAGGATATAGAAAATGCCCAGCACACGCGGCCTACAGTGTTAGTTGTTTTAGTTAGTTGGGCAAGGAAGAAGTTCTTGCCCAAACTGTCTTTGCTTAGCGTTGAACTTCTATTAGAACTTACAAGTGTTTCTGGAGGCCCCCGTGTGTGAATCAGAAAGGTAAGGATAACCTCCTGCGAAGGTTCCCTTAAGGTGATCTTTGTGTCAGAAAGAAGCAGACACCGATCCTTCAGAGATGGAAGTTGGTGCTAGCACCTTGTGCCCCACACTTGCAGGGGAGCCCCTCCTGTCTCTGACTCTCCAGATGCAGACAAGATCTCACTCCATTCCTGTTTGTTCTTTCCTCAAGCTCCGTGTTGTCAACCCAGAAGTCTCATTTCTCCTGGAAGACCTTGAGGAACTCTATGACTTATTCAAGGTATGAAAGTTTGGGAAGATGAGGGAGTGTCAGGCCCAAGCCATTGTTTTCAGCCTGCCCGTGGTGATGTGTGGAAGCCAGAGGGTTTTGCCATGTGCTTCTCTGAGGCAGCAGAGCGTGGAGCTCCCCATCTGCCAGCCTTGACTGCTCCAAGCCCACATACCAGTGCTGCTGCAGTTCTGCACTAAGTTCCCAGTCTATGTTAGATGGAACAGTGACCCTGTTGAAACTATCACTAAATACTTTTTAATTACTTATAATTCAACCCACAATATACATTCATGTATATTTTAAAAAAATATCTATTTATTTTTAGAGAGAGGGGAAGGGAAGAAGAAAGACAGGGAGAGAAATATCAATGTGTGGTTGCCCGTCAAGCGCTCCCTACTGGGGACCTGACCTGCAATCCAGGCATGTGCCCTGATTGGGAGTTGAACCAACGAACCTTTAGTTCTCAGGCCAGCACTCAATCCACTGAGCCACACCAGTCAGGGCAACACATACACATATTTTTATATTTATATGGCTGGTATGCATGCTATTTCATATTGTATTTTCCCTTGATGCTGTTTTTAACATTTTTCACTGTTGCCACATAGTCTTTTTTTTTTTGATTTAAAAAAAATTTTTTTTTATTTTAGTTTATTCAGTACAGTTTCTATCCTTTATTCCCATTCCAGCCCACCCACCCATTCCTCCTCTCCTCCCTCCTCTTTCTAACCCCCCTAATTTTGTCCATGTGTCCTCTGTATTTGTTCCTGGAAACCCTTCCCTTCTCCCATGAAATTCCCTCACCTCTCCCCTCTGGTCACTAACAACCTGTCCTCTATTTCAGTGTCTTTTGTTATATTTTACTTGTTTCTTTGTTTTGTTGTTTAGGTTCCTGTTAAAGGTGAGATCATATGGGATTTGTCTTTCACCCCCTGGCTTATTTCGCTCAGCAT
>CM052543.1:79345167-79418511 GCA_028533065.1 Trachops cirrhosus | reverse complement strand
GCCAGGGAGGGAGCGGATGACCAAGCTCTCTCCTGGGAGCCCCACGAGCTGACCCAGGCGCGCCGCCGGGTCTGGAGCTGCAACCCCCCGGTCCCCCTGCTGATCCATGTAGTCTCCTTACCCTCAGGGTTTTCAATATCCGCTACAATTTGTGATCTCCTATTTTCAGTTATGTCATGATAATGTTGGCTCTTTGCTCAGTTCCTTCCTAGAATGGCGATCATTTTTCCGCCTGGGTGTGGGAGATGCACAATCTGTTCCTTCCTACCACGTCACCATCCTCCTCCCCCCGGAATTCCATAGTTTTATTTTAAATAATTTTATATTCTATGTTACTGGTAATAATATACCAAACCATATTGCTAATATTTGGATTTTAAAAAATACTTTATTGTTTATGCTATTACAGCTAGCCCAATTTTCCCCCTTTGCCCTCCTCTGCCTAGCCTGTCCCCCACTTCCATAGTCAATCTCCACACTGTTGTCCATGTCCATGGGTCATACATACATATGTTCTTTGACTAATCCCTTCACTTCCTTTCATACAGTCCTCACCTCTTTCCTTCCCTCTTACACCTGTCAGTCTGTTCCATGATTCTGGTTCTCTTTTGTTCATTAATTTATTTTGTTCATTAGATTCCTCTTATTAAGTGAGATCATATGGTATTTGTGTTTCAACAACTGGCTTATTATTTAGGTATTTAGGTAGATTCCCAGGTCTTGCCACTTGACTCATGCTGCAAAGAATATTTTCTAGTGCCTTGCTAGAAATTTTCATGCTCGAAACAGCAAATAAAAATGGGGAAGAGAAGCAGACACATTGATTCTCTGCTGACACCCTAGCAGTGAAGGGAGGTGGCCATGGTAGAAAACAAGTCCAGCTTTGCAGTCTGGCCTCCAGAGCTCTTCCTGGTGGGAACTCTGAGCCGCTGTCACATCTGAATCTAGATTGCCAAAATAACTGGCATAGTGATAAGCAGTACTTCAGGGACTTTTAAGCAGAATCTTAGTGGTTGTCTGAACCCTGGTGCACTGGTCATGGCACATTGTCTGCAGTCACTGAAATGGGTTGTTGGTGTTTAGATTCCTGGCACTTCTCATTCATAATAAGCAGGATGTGTTGTGAGAACTCCTCACACCCCTGTCTCCTGTACACGTCACCTGTTTTCAAGTTTTATAGTTTCCTCCATTGTATGAAGAAAAAATACAAAGTGAAAGGTTACATGGTGTTCCAACGCTTCTGACTTTCTAGAAGGAAAAATACAGAATACTAGAAATATAAAAACAGGTAAATGAGTGTGTTGTTTAACATATAAGGTCTTTCATTTATTTGGGGTTAACTGTTCTCAATTTGAGAGAATAAGACACATCATAAATTTGAATTTATATAATTTAAAAGATTGCTTTAAATTTATAATAAATAAATTTCATTAAATACTAACCATGTCATCTTTAAAATAAAGAGGTTTTTTTAAAAGATTTTATTTATTTATTTTTTTTAGAGAGAGGGATAGGGAGGGTGAAAGGAGGGGAGAAACATCAATATGCAAGAGAAGGTTGCCTCTTGAATGCCCCCAATGGGGTACCTGGCCTGCAACCCACACATGTGCCCTGACTGGGAATTGAACCAGCGACCTTTAGGTTCACAGGCTGGTGCTCAATCCACTGAGCCACACCAGCCAGGGAATAATAAATACAAAGAGTTTTTAAATAAGATAGGGCTGTTTCTTGTTTTCTATTTCTGTCGTTGTTGAGAATGATGTGGTTGTTACTTAATGAAATTTATTTTCATATTTGTAGTTAACCTTATAAGTCTTTCATTTTTGTAGGCCTAACCACAAATATAAGCTTAAAAACTATAAATACAAGATAACTTTCAAAATTTACCTCCAAAGGAAATTCCAGTAAATTAGTGTCATCATCACGGTGTCTTATTCTGGTGTACAACCTAGGTGCCTCCTTTATGTACCCTCCCCAGCATCTTTCTTCCAGACTCAAGTCAGCATCATGTCCTCCACGACAAGCCCTCTCAGACTTTCCTTTCTCCCCATCCTCCTGACCTTCTCTGAATTTCCTGGCTTCCATAGTTGGACTTCTCGTATTTTAATACTTAAGTACTGTTGGGTATAATGTCCTCTAGTTGGATTTTACATGCACCTCTTGTCTTTTGAATTGAAATATCATTTTGTCAAGGGAAAGGGCCATGAAGACATACTTCATTTTATAAATATGTGATAGGTTTTTAATAAGGAGTCCATTCCTTTTATCGGATGCTACCCTTAAGCCTGGAGTGTACAGATGTGACCCTTTTCGCTATTAATAAGAAATAGTTCTGATCATTGTCTTTACATATTCTTTTCTGTTAAAGATGAATAATGTGGTTGGTACTTAATCTATTTTTATTAATTTAAAGCAGTCTTTTTTATCCTTTAATGCAGTTCTTTTATTTCCTTTCATTTTACCAAGATGTAATTAATTGATATCTAACACTGTATAAGCTTAAGGTGTACAGCATAATGACTTGACTTACACTATATTGTGAAATGATCACTAAGGTAAGTTTAGTTAACATTCATCTTCTCATACAGATGCAAAAAGAAAAAAGAAAAAAATGTTTTCCTTGTGATGAGAACTTTTGTACCTATTCTCTTAGCAACTTTCAAATATACCATGCAGCAGTGTTGAGACAGTCGTCAAGTTGTACACCACATCCCCAGTATTCACTCATCTCATAACTGAAAGTTTGTACTGTTTCATCACCTTCATCCAATTCTCCCACCGACCCCCCTCTGGTACCCACAAATGTGACCTCTTTTTCTATGAATGTGTGATTTTTTGTTTTGTTTTGTTTTTTAGATTCCAAATATAAGTGAGATAATAGAGTATTTGTCTTTCTCTATCTGACTTATTTCACTTAGCATAATACCCTCTAGGTCCATCCATGTTGTAAAACAATTGTTTAAATTACATAAATTCAGATTTGTGACATCTGTTTCCCATTCTTTCAGATTGAGAATAGCTTCATTAATCTTATCTCTCTAAGTTAGATTCGAACAGTCTGACACATAGTCAGAACCATAGGCTATTCCTAGAAACACTTGGACCTGAACTGAGCTCTATGGATTCTATCAACCTGGTCTTCTTCACGATAGTTACAGTCATTCACTGCTGCTGGATTATTAGGCCCTAGAGAACATTTGCTTTTTTAAATACCATTTTCTTACCATCATATTCTAATTAAGACTTTTTATTTTCAAAATTTAATTAAAAATGCAAAACAAAGGAAATGAAATTATACTTACTCTTACTGTTAAAAAAAGGAAAAGAAAACTTTTATGCAGAAATGAAAGGATCTTATCCTATGTGCACCTACAATCCTATCTTGTACAGGTAATTACTGTTCAAAAATGACACGTCTCTTTCCTAATTTTTTTCTCTGTAGATACACAGACACACACACACACACACACTCTTTTTCCACACAAAAGTGAGACTGTCCTATAAATAATGGCCTGCAGTTTTTCTAGATCAGTAGCTACAGCTCTTCTCTCATTCTTTTTTAATGGCTGCACAATTTTATTGATGGGCAGAACCATAATTTATTTAACATTTACCTGTCCATGGGCACTTATGTCATTCCGTTTTTTTCTGCTGTATAAACAGTGCTGTGCTGAGTGAATGTCCTTGTGCCCCATCAAGATGTCAGTCCTGCTGTTTTTGTTGGAGGGGTTCCTTAGGGATGAACAAGTCTGGTTTTAGTCAATACTGTTCAAGTGTTTTTGATTTTTCAAATTTCAGTTTCATTGATGATGTCTGAGAGTGCTCATTTCCTACACTCCACATCCCCCAGCATTTAATATTGGATCTTTAACATTTAATATTTAACATGTATTAAATATCCAATATTTATAACATTTAATATTAATATTTAATGGCATTAAAGTTAATATTAAATATTTGTTAAAATTTAATAAAATGTTAATATTGGATTTTAACATTTAATATGGATCTTTAAAATTTTTTCTAGTCCTTAGAAAATTGTTCTAAAATTAAATTTGTTTACTCATGAGTGAAGTTGAGTACCATATTAGAATTTTAGTTGCTAATTGTATGCTTTTTTCTGTCACCTCTTCTCATCCTTTGCTTATTTTTATTTTTATTTTATTTTATTATTTTTTTGTAGGACTCTATGCAAAGTGGTTGGATTAGTCCTTGGCCTGTATAACTGTTTTCTTCTGGGCAGGATTCTGTGGGCCTTTAGTATCACAGGATCCACAAATATAAATGGAAATTCATAGTGTGTCTTGGGTTTTCAGGAACAGAAATTTATTAGACCTTTGTGATACTTTTCACAATTCTGAAAATGCTATTTAAAGAACATAACTGTAATGAATATGATAGTAAAATCATAAATGGCATTTTGGTTTCGATACAGAATGGTATGTGCCCTTGCATATTAGAGCATTGGTGGAGGGCATTGGAATTGTGAAGAATCTGCAGTCATTGGGATCCATTTCAGTGAACTGAGATATCCCAAGAGGTTACTTAGCAGGTGTACAGGATGTATTCTAAAGAGGTTCAGCTGATCCTCAGTGATGGGACCATTTTTGTTTGCTTTAGTTTTTAGTTTATTCCCAAGACTTTTCAAATTGCCCTTGTTTTTTACTTTTAATTTTTTGAATTGTTAATATATTCATGTGGTTCAAGGTTCAGAACATACAAAGAAGTATGCAATAAAAAGACTTGCTTCCACATTTGAGTCCCTACCCCCATTTTTCCTCCTGACAGGTAACCAGCATTCCTAGTTTCTTTTGTATCCTATAGCTTTGGCTAGTACTTTTTGATTTTCAAATATGACTTTATGAGAAAATAGATTAAAAATTGTATGTTGTCTATATTTAAAACTATGGCAGCTGAACTGCATATTTAAAAATGGTTAGAATGGTAAATTTTATTATATTTACTACAATGAAAAAATTTTAGTTAAAAAACCATCAAAATTACATATTCATATGGTAACAAGGAACACTTACATGGCTGGTTAGAGTGATGAAATAGTAATTTATTTTTTTGTGTGTTACAATGTTGCTTATGCCATACAATAGATGATAATTTTTGAAGGCAAAGTAAGCCATGAGAGGTCATGTTAGCCCTGGCTTTCAGGTGTGCTGCCATCTCTCACAGGTCCCTCTTTTCCTCTTGTTTTAAGAGAGAATATATGATGAGCTGTTACTGGGAGCAGTCCAGGCCCATGGCTTCCTGCCATGACCCCAGCAGACCCTATGCAGAGCAGTACCGCATAGACACCCGGCAGTTTGCACAACTGTTTCAGCTTGTCTCGCCATGGACCTGTGGGACCCACACAGAGATCCTTGCTGAAAGGACTTTCAGGCTTCTGGATGACAACATGGACAATCTTATTGAATTCAGAGCATTTGTGAGCTGTCTTGGTATGACTCCATACTTCACTGCAGCGAGTTGATTTGGGATGTGAATATGTGAACATAATACAAGGTGGATTGTGTAGCAGGCAGATACAAGTGATGAAATGTTTTTGTGATTAGCCTCCCATGAGTTTGTGATTTTAAATATCACTCTGCAGCCCTGGTTAGGTGGCTCTGTTGGTTGGAGCATTGTTCCATACACCAAAAGGTTGTGGGTTCCATCCCCGGTCAGGGCATGTACAGGAAGCAACTGATGGATGTTTCTCTCTCATGTTGATGTCTCTCTCTCCCCCACTTCTTCCCTCCCCTATCTCTCTCTGAAATCAGCGAACATATCCTCTGGTGAGAATTTTTTAAAAAATCATTCTGCAGGTTCCTCTCATGACTGGTTTTATGATTTCTTAAGGAGAAAGGGACTCAGGCTCTTAATACACAAGGTCATTGACCTTTTTCTCTTTGGTTGCCAGGGTGTGATAGTGGCTTCTTAGAAGCCACATTCCTAAAGCTTACACATAGAATTAAAATCTGTCAAAAGGTATGGGGCCAGACAAAATTCATGAGGTTACCTTATAGCTCAACAGTCACCAATCACCAGTTTTTTTCACATTTTCATTGCAAACATAGTGTGTGTCTGGGTAAGGGAAGAGGAAGTGTTTCGCCTACAAGTGTTGACCTTTTTCTCTGCTCAGTGAGTTTGTGTCATGACACATGTACTTTAACTATTTGCATCTATTCAGTCTCTTTGTTTTTTTTCCAGATATTATGTATAATGGGGAAATGAATGAGAAAATTAAACTGTTATATAGACTTCATATTCCTCCAGGTAAGAAATAATGAGTAGAAAAATTAGGCTGTATTGTGCCTTGACTGCTTTCTGTACAATACTGAAGTTCTCTTTATTTATTTATTTGATTTTTTACTTTTTTCTCTTTTTTATTATATTTTATTGATTATAGAATTATAGTGTCTGAATTTTACCTCCTGTGCCCCCCTTCACCCAGCACCCACCACTCCCTCAGGTAATCCCCACACCATTGTTCATGTCCATGGGTCATGCATATAAGTTCTTTGGGTTCTCCATTTCCTATACTGTTCTTATATACCCATGGCTATTCTGTCAATACCTATTTGTACTTCTTAATCCCCTCACCACCTCACCCATTCCCCTACATACCCCTCCCATTAGCGACCATGAAAATGTTCTCAGTATCCATAATTCTTTTTTTTCTTTCCTTCACAACATACAAATTTTTAAAATATATTTTATTGATTATGCTATTACAGTTGTCCAATTTTCCCCTTTATTCCCCTCCACCCAGCACAGCCCCTCCCACCTGCACCCCCCCACACTCCTTAGTTCGTGTCCAGGAGTCATACATATAAGTTCCTTGGCTTCTCCATTTCCTATACTGTTCTTAACCTCCCCCTGTCTATTTTCTGTCTACCATTTATGCTGCTTATTCCCTGTACCTTTTCCCCCATTCCCCCTCCCTTTCTCTGCTGATAACCCTCCACGTGATCTCCATTTCTGTGCATCTGTTCCTGTTGTAGTTGTTTGCTTAATTGGTTTTTGCCTTTGGTTTTTTAAGATTCAGTTGTTGATAGTTGTGAGTTTGCTGTCATTTTACTGTTTGTATTTTTTATCTTTTTCTTAGATAAGTCCCTTTCACATTTCATACAATAAGGGCTTGGTGATGATGAACTCCTTTAGCTTTGCCTCATCTGGGAAGCACTTTATCTGCCCTTCCATTCTAAATGATAGCTTTGCTGGATGGAGTCATCTTTGCTGGATGGAGTCATCTTGGATGTAGGTCCTTGCCTTTGATGACTTTGAAAACTTCTTTCCAGCCCCTTCTTGCCTGTAAGGTTTCTTTTGAGAAATCAGCTAACAGTCTTATGGGAACTCCTTTGTAGGTAACTGTCTCCTTTTCTCTTGCTGCTTTTAAGCTTCTCTCCTTATCTTTAATCTTGGGTAGTGCAATTATGGTGTGCCTTGGTGTGTGCTTCCTTGGATCCAACTTCTTTGGGACTCTCTGAGCTTCCTGGACTTCCTGGAATCCTATTTCCTTTGCCAGATTAGGAAAGTTATCCTTCCCTAATAAGATTTCAATTTCTTCCTCTTTCTCTTCTCCTTCTAGCACCCCTATGATTTGGATGTTGGAAAATATGAAGTTTTCCTGGAGGTTCTTGAGCATCTCCTTATGTTTTTGAATTCTTGTTTCTTCATTTTGTTCTGGTTGAATGTTTATTTCTTCCTTCTGGTCCAAACCATTGATTTGAGTCCCGGTTTCCTTCCCCTCACTGTTGGTTCCCTTTATTTCACTTTCCATAGCCTTCACCTTTTTCTCTATTTTGTGACCATACTCAACCAATTCTGTGAGCATCCTCATTACCAATGTTTTGAATTCTGCATTTGATATGTTGGCTATCTCTTCATTGCTTAGTTGTATTTTTTCCAGAGCTTTGATCTGTTCTTTCATTTGGGCCATTTTTTTTTTTGTCTCAGCTCACTTGTTATGTAGTAAGGGGCAGAGCCTTAGGTATTTGCCAGGGTGGGGCAACCCACAGTGCTGCGTTGTGACACTGTATGCGGGAGAAGGGTCCGAGAGGGAACAATGCCTCTTGTTCAGCTCTCAGCCAGCTTTCAGTCACTTCTGCTGCTACCCACAATCAAATTGGGCCCTCCTGGTGCTGATTCCCTGGTGGGTGGTTTTGCATATGTTCTAGGACCCTGTGGGTGTCTCCCAATGAGCTCCCCTGTGAGGCTGGGTGTTTCTCCTGCCTCCTCAACCCCCATAGGTTTTTTTAGTAATAGTCTTTGAGACTCTATTTCCCTGCACTGGAACCCAGGCTAGCATGGTCTGTCTTGCTCCCCAGTTGTTCTTCCTGGTTTATCTGCATGCAAATATGGGACCACCCACTCTTCCAGCTACCCCCTTGCACAGTTGGCCAGCTGCCGCCAGCTTTCTGCCCCTCCTATTGTTCTGGATGAATGTTTCTTCGTTAACTGCTTGGTTGTGAGACTTCCTTAGAGTTTGATTTTCAGTCAGTTCTGGTTGTTTTTGTTTTTAAATTTATCGTTGTCCTTCTTTTGGTTGTGTGAGGAGGCACAGTATATCCACCTATGTCTCCATCTTGGCCAGAAATCCTGAAGTTCCTTTCAAATTTCAGACTTGAAACCAGAGATATTTCTGGTTTAGGGTTCCTGGTGACATTTTAAGCAGTGTATTGTGTGGCCTATGGCAGTGGTTGCCAAACTTAAGGGTATAGCATAATCATCTGGAGGACTTGTTAACACAGGTTACTGGGCCCACCCTAGTTTCTCAACTCACTAGATCTGAGGACCACACCTTATGAACCACTGGCGTGTAGAATGTATGGGAAACCAGACCCTGGTGGCCTTAACAGATGGCTGTTTTACTCTACTGTTTTTGAAGGACCAATTCATTTTTCCAACATGTAAGACCTTGCTCCTTCAAATTGAATCAGTGGTAACAGAACATAGGAAGCAGTTTTGAAACCTATGGGAATACCTTAAGTTATTCAGTGGACCTTTGAAATTGATAGAGGTGGATTAGGAATTCCAGAGGGTCTCTGGACCTCAGTGCCATGGTTCTGGTGCTGGATGGGGCAGCTTCTGATAGAAGTTCCCACTGAGGGTTCCTGGGGAGGCTGTTGGGCTTCAGGTTTCCAGGGCCATGAGATCCTGGTGACTTTTACAATGAACACCTGTACAAAAGTTGAAAATTAAAGTGACTATCATTGGTGGGCTTTCTGGGTACAGTTTCTCAATCAGCCATTACTGAGTTGGTGTATAATACATTATGCACGTTATCTCCAGGGAGCATTCTATAGCAGCCACACATAGCTGCTCCTCCAGTGTTCCAAGCACTCATTATTACTTTAGTGCAAATTGTTTAGCATCAGTGAAGTTCTTTGCCTTTTATGCCAATATATTATAATCTGCCCTTATTTTTCCACAAATGTTTTCCTACTAACATAGAAGACATGCATAATAATTCCTTTTTGTCATTATCACCTTTTCATAATCATTACCTATTATATCTAGTATATTGCTAAATAGAACATGGTTGATTTTATTTTTTTCAATTATTTTATCTTGAGTTTTAAATAACTTTATTTTGGGATAATTTTAGATTTATAGTAAAGTTACAAAGATTGTATAGATAATTGTCATTCTTGATATATCTTTAAATTTATTACTGGTTTTTGATATTATCATTTGAAATTGGTATTTGATTAGTATAACTTCATATTGAATTATTTGGTTCTGAATTACAAGTTTATTTCTAAAAAATATTTTAATTATATTAATTCATTAAAGGCATTTGTAGACCTTTATGGCTTCAGAAATCATTTTTTCAAAAACTTTCTGAACATATATGATTGTAATATTTATAGTGTATGATTGAATTTAAGTTGTTAAATGGAAGTTAAGACTTGATATATTATTTTGTTTGCCTATATTTAATGTTTGAATTTCTATGCAGTTTTTAAAAAAAGTCTTAATGTAGACCCTAAAACCTGTATTTAAACACATCAATTTGCCAAGGCCGTGAAGATCCACAATGCATTTAGGTATTTTCATTTAAATAGATTTAATTTTAACAAATATGTACTTTCTACCAATAATGAACAACTTTTTGATTAAAGGTGGGATAGACATGCTTGTTGGAAAAAAGTTTTAACTGACTAATTAGGAAGTATGCTGAGGATTACAAGTTTGAACTTGTGTGCCCAAAGAGGAATGTTTTATTTGCCTGATGGGAGGCAGGGTACCAAACAGGGCACATGAGCACCTGGCCTCTGTGCAGACTCGTTGAAATTTGGAGAGGGTCCTAGAGGACGCAAAGGACTTTTGTGAGCTTGCTTAAGTTATGTGATGCAACATAGGAAGCAAGGAAGTGCTAGGCCTAGGGCTGGGCCTCACAGTTCTGGAAGTGCTCACTTTGTTGGCTCCATGGTGACTGCAATGCTATTTAGCACAGGAAATAGAAAAGAAATACTCCAGATGATTTGATACCATATCAGATGACATAGGGATGAACAGTATTCCTAAAGATTATTAAATCAGGAGCAGATTAATGAATGTACAAGTATTGATCATTTTGCTTAATTACACTAATTGGACTTCCAGAAGACAGTTTCCTGGAAGAACATTAGCTTCATCATGAAGAAGCATCAAAACAAGCTACTGAAAATGATGTGTTGGAATGGTAAACAAACACAAAGTAGTGAGGTGTTGGAGGCTTTCCATAAGATGGTATGTATGCTAAGATCAGAGCTGATATCACAAGTTCCTCCTGGCAGATTAGCTTTCCAAAATATTTCCCTGCTGGTCTGGATCTACATCAAATGGATCTTCAAATGTTGAATCTAATAAAATTCGAGTGGCACATCTTCATGTTCAGCTTTATGTGAAGTAGAAATTTCTTCCTGAGTACCAAAGTCCATTTGTTGTCCAGAGGAAGGGTTTAGTCAAGAAGTTGAATTAAAAGGAAAAATCTTATGAGTAATTCCAACTTGTAATTTGGTTGAAGATAGTTATTTTAAAAAGACTTAAAATGTTGAAAACCTGAATGAACTTAATTGAAAACTAAAATAATGCATGAAAACATATTAACATGTACTAATACAGTATGGATTCAAAGCAAAAAGTCAACTTAGAAAAGAACAAGGTTATACTTCATTAATGATGGTCAGTATTATTATTTGGATCCTGAAACATAATTATAGGCTAATACTGCAATATCTATATTTTAATGAAGAAAAGCTTTGTTTTGAAATACTTGAGATGGAACAAATATTGATTGGATTAAAAATATATTTACAGTAGCCAAAAATTTTTCAACATTACATTTGTCAGGAAGATAGAAGCTGTCCGACCACATAATTGAAGTAAAAATTATTTAAACCATTCAAATTCTCAGTAGTGACAAGAAAGGAGTTTCCATCAAATAGAGAAAAATGCCATTTGCCTCCACCTTCTTGTGATAGTGACAGTCTGTTTTGAAGAGGTCATTGTTTCAAAGTCCTAATCAGGAATTGTATGTAGCCACTTCAATATTATTAGTATGAAAACTATTATTAAAACGTCCTGAGCATGCTAAGATTTCAGTACCATTCATTCCATTTTGTTACTTGACAAAATCTATTTTGTTCCATTGCCCACGATAAAAGAATGTATTTTGGAAGTTTAGGTTCATTTATTTAGAATGGATCCACTTTCTAAACCCATGCAGTACAATTGGAAATACACAAGATCTTTGCTTGACATTGCTTTGTCAAGAGTACCAACAGATAGGATGGTAGGTACTGATACACACACACACACAATCATAGATTTCATGGAATGTTCACTGTGGATGAAAACCTTAGCAGTATTGAAAAATAGGATATTATGTGTTTGAAATTAACATCAACAGGACCAAAGATATGGAGCATGTGATGACTAATGTTTGCTTAAGAGTAGTTTGGCACTCAGGTTATACCCCCCATTGGTTCTCTTTGGTTGGCTTTTTATGGTTGTGCTGAGAAACAATACTGGAGATAAACTATAATCTTCTGCTTTTGGGAATGTGCCAATATGTCAAAATATCCACTGGCAACCAATAAAAATAAAAAATCACTACACTGCTTTAAGGACCAAGTTGTTGGGAATGACCCAAGAGATATTACATGAAGAAAGCCTACCAAGTGAGGTGGAAACAGGTGAGCTAAATGATGATTCCATCCATAAGAACTTCCTTCAGAGACATAGAAACAGTGTGAAAATTCAGTTGAAGGAAATAACGATTTTGAAAACAGATGACTACTGAGGAAACTTGCCAAGGTCAAATCACAGGATACAAAAATGACAGTTCCCATTCTGGTCTAACAATTTAGGCTGTACTGATACCCGCCAGGTCTGAAGTGACACCAGGTACACTGATTTGGTGATGGGCAGCTTAGGCTAGATAATAGATCTGTTTTTCAGATTGGGATCAAGACTTGAAAATTCCACTTGAAGTGAAAAACTGCAGAATACAAACCTCTTTAAAAACCTTTTGTGAAATTAAAGATTGCATTGGACTTTTTAAAAGAAAAGTGAGGTGCTGAAGATCCCTGGTATTATCCAAGTTGTCAGGAAGCCACTAAGAAATTGGATTTATGATCTCAGCATTCAGTACTCACTATATCTGAAGGGATTTTTTTACAGTAGATATCTGACACACAAGTTGGATACTTTAGTTGATTTTCATATCAATGATTGAGTTATATTATAATTCCTAATCCAAATGCAAGTCCTATAATTTGATTGCTTTTTCCAACCACTGTGGAGGGGTAGGAGGAGGACACTGTATTGCTTTTGAAAGAAGAAAATATGATGGAGGATGGTATTATTTTCATGATTGTAGTATCTTAATTGAATTGGAAGGCTAAATTGTGCTGAAAGCAGTATGTTTAAGAGATAAGGGAATTTCAGATAACCAAATGTAAATTATTCATCAGATTTTAACTTGTGCAGTCCTTGAAATGAGACACAGTGAAAACTTTTGTAGTTTCTTAATTCACTTATAGTCTTGAATTATGAATTATATATATAAGAACATAAAACTAAGATTACATTTAGTTCAAATAGCCCATTTCGAAAGGCTAAAAGTACATTTGAAGACTGTATGTAAACTCAGTCTTTACTATTTTCCTGAATGCATTGTATCCTGTTTCTGATCATAGATAGATGAGTTTTCTTCAGTGAACTCTGAGGCTCCTCGTGTTCCCTGATGTCCAGCCCCAGTCGTGGTGTTTTCTGTGTGCCAGGACTGGAAAGAGGCTGGAAAGCATTGCTTTGTGGTTGGTTGGCCTTTCCAGTTCCTTGTCACTGTTGATACTTTATGTGCCTCCTTTCTGGACACTCACCCACTGCTTGAATTAATTGTTCAGCTCTATGCTTCCATGACATGTGCATGTTGGTTCTTCTATTAGAGTGACTTGTGCGCATGTTTCTTCTGTTTCACGCACCAAGCTCTTGGAGGACAGGGATCCAATGCCCTATTGACATCTCAGTGGCTTTTATCTAGGAAATCCACTTTGCATCTTGACTGCCCCAAGTACCATCCAGTGTTTGTAATTTTCTACTTACTCAGTTTCTGAGTGGCTTCTCACGTTTGCTACTTCGTAGAATTTGTTTTAGGCAAAGTTGGGGAAAAGGATGACTCAATATCTTTATTGTAGGGAAAAAAAGATCCGAAAAATAACTGAATCCTACCTTCCAAAAAAAGTAGCTTACCAAGGCTTTGGTGCCATCTTGTGGGGATTTATTCAATCACAACTGAATTTTGCTTTTGATTTCTTCTCAGCGAATGGCTTACTAGTAAGCTTCAGCCTTTTAAAAATGAGGATCCTTTGTCTGTAATCCCTTTTATAATTATTTTTGTGAGATTTATTTTTAGAAAGGGGGAAGGGAGGGAGAAAGAGAGGGAAACATTGATGTGGGAGAGAAACATTGATCAGTTGCCTCTCGCATGTCCCCAACCCCGGATCTGGCCTGCAACTTAGGTATGTGCCCTGACCTGGAATCAAACCAGTGACTTTCCGATGATGCCCAACCCACTGATCAGGGCTATATTTGTAAGTGTTATTGACCTACAATTCACCTACTACACAACTCACTTAAAGTATACAATCCAAAGCTTCTAGTATATTCAGCTAAGCAACCATCATGATGGTTTTAGAACCTTTTCATTACCCCCTTAAAAAAAGCCCAAACCTTTTAGCATTGCCCCCTTCCCCCTCTACCCATTTCTCCCTGCTTTCTGTTCCATAGATTTGCCTTGTCTGGGTATTTTGTATAAAGGGAATCATGCAATATATGTGTTTTTTGGCTGCCTTCACAGTTCATCCATGCTGTCACATGTATCAGTGTTGCATTCCTATTTATGGCTGAATCTGATGCACCAGTTGGTGGGCATGCCATAATTTATCTGCTCACCAACTGATGACCAGTTGGATTTGTTTCCAACCTCTTGGCTCTTAGCAACAATGCTGCTACATGCATTTGTGTACAAGTTTTTTTGAGTTGACATGTTCCTATTTTCTTTTTGTATACCTAGTGGAGTTTCTGGGTTGAATAGTAATTTAACTTTTTTGAGGAACTTCCAGGCTGTTTTCCAAAATGGCTGTAACATTTTATATTTCCACCAGCAGTGTATTAGGGTTCTGATACAATTGTATTTTTGTGCATTTCAAAACTTGTAATAAAGTGCTTTGAATTCAGTAGCTTTTCCCAATTTTTGTTGGAAAGTATGTGATATAGCACATTGTGCCTACTAGAAAAATAACATGAAAAGTTTAGAAAAAATTACCTATTATCCCACCCAAAGATATGGTGTTCATTTGTAAAATTTATGGGTATAGTATACACATACATATATTTAAACAAAATGGATTTTACTTTACACGTTTTTCTAGGGGAGGTCTTGTGAATTGTGTATCAATTACAACAGTATATATATATACATACATCCAGAAAAGAGTACTACTTTGGTATGTAAGATATTTTCTTTACCCTATGTATCCGGACAGTGCTTTCTGTTTACCTGGGTTCACAGACCCTGCAAAGGCTGCTTCCCACGGGTTGGGGGCTGCTGGCTTACTTAACCTTTAGTTTTCTTACCTAAAAAGCTTTGGTTTTAGTCAAGACAACATAACATGATTTGTTCATCTTTTTTTAAGCACTCACTGAAAATGATCGAGACAGCCAGTCACCATTAAAGAATCCTCTGTTGTCGACGTCAAGACCCCTGGTTTTTGGGAAATCAAATGGCACGTACCTCTCTTCATTGATACCTTCAATATGGCACACCACTGCTGTTTTCAGGAGCAAGACTTTGCGGTTCTTCTTAGACTCACCTATGCCCTCCCTCCAGAGAAGGAACACTGAGCCTGCTGCTTTCAAAGGCCAGAAACCTTGAGTTGTAGTGTACTGCTGACTGCCCCTTTACCCTACCATGTTTATTCCTCTTTTAGTAAGAGATGTCACCTAGCTGCCATTCTCCATTTGTGATCAGTTGTAAAACACTGTTCCTCCTATGTCATCTATGTTCCTCAGTTTGGAACTCCTCCACCCTGCACTACCCCCTTTTATTTATTTGTTTTTGCTTTAATTGTATTTAGCCTAACACATACCTGTTTCCTTTGCCTCAGGTGATGCAACCAATTATCAGAAACAGCTAAAGCAGATGATTAAGGGTTTAGCCAAAGAAAAAGATGAAACTGAGACTGAATTGCCCCAAATGAGCCAGGTATGAACTTTATTGTGTGTAAAGAAGTAATTATCTTGCCAAATGATTTGTTTAGAATTAAGTTTGGTAAATCAGTTGGGGCCCTTTTACCTCCAAAGCCATTATTAAAGGATCTTGTAACTTTTGGGGGGAAATCTTTTTTTTTTTTTGGGGGGGGGGGAAATCTTTGAAAATGTGATCCATTCAGATATTCAGAGCTCTTCAATACAGGCTGTCTTTGAAGAATTTTTCTAGCAAATTCATTACCCAGAGTGTGATGAAGATTTATTCCATAGAGTGATAGCATTTGGTGGCACTGTGAATATACCATAGTTTCCTCCCCTTAAAATTGGTCAGTGCTTAAAAGCATTGATTACATGACAGTAATCATGTACTTGTCTCCTAAAGCCTTTCTGTAATCTCCAGAACAGGTTTCTGTGCCACATTCAAGCACCATGTGATGGTGGTAGGTTATTCAGTCCTTTATTACAGGACCTAAGTCTTTTTGGTGCTAATATGTGCTGTGAGCCTTCAAGAGGGGACATGTAGTGTGCAGTTTCTCAAGTCTTGTTTTGACCTCAAGTATATTTTGGGATTCCAGTGTCCTGACATATTTGACGAGTGTTGCTCTACTCTGGGAGTTCCTTTCACATTTTCCTTCTACCCCATAGTTAGTTACATCTCAATACTGAATGTCAGTCATACCTCGATTTAAAAAAAAAGAAAAAAATCTAGTTAAGTCTCATCACCTGGAGCCATCAGCATTAGCATTCTGATATATAGTATATCAACTTTTTACTACACACAAAAATGGGCTGCATCAATACTTGAAGTCATTTGCTTCAAAACAATCATGGATAATTCTCTCAGATCATTAAATAGCTATTAAATTAGCAGTTCTCAGCCATTTTCTTATTTGTAGAATTGTGTAGCTAAATCTCACATGAAGCATCTCATATTAGTCTCAATTTGGGCAGCAGCGTGTAATTTCAGAAGCATCAGTCATCACTGTCCTTCATTTTTACCACCTTTAGTTGCTGCATGGTAGTCCCACCAGAGGAACAAGCTATTATTTTAGTCATATTTAAGTTGCTTCCAACTTTTTCCTGTAAAAACCCTTAATTTAAACATCCCTGTGAACAAAGTTCTGCATAGCTTTTGGATGCACTGCTTGCTTGACGTTGACTTGCTGGGTTAAAGGATGTATACACATCTTTACATTGGGATGGGCAAGTTTGTTTTTTTCCGTAAGATGGCTGTAGTAGAATTTAGTTGCCTTTAACTTCATTTGAAACAATTTTGTTAGATTGCATTGTGACAGCTGTTATATCAGCATACATTAGAAAAAAAACTTAACAAAATTGGTGAATTTTTATATAGCCATTTTAATGTTACAGATGGAAGAAAATACACATTTTCAGCATACTATGCTTTACTATTTCAAGAAAGGTAAAAATGTAACTGAAATGCAATAAAAGATTTGTTCACTGTATGGAGAAGGTGCTATGACTGATCGAACTTGTCAAGTGGTTTGTTAAGTTTAGTGCTGGAGATTTCTTGCTGGACAATGCTCCACAGCTGGGTAGAGCAGTTGAAGTGGACAGTGATCAAATTGAGAACAATCAACATTATACCATGTGGGAAATTGCTGAGATATTTGAAATATCCGTATCAGTAGTTATTGATGAAAATGCAAAATGTGTCTTTACAGAAAAAAACTAAATGGACTTTTTGGGCAACTCAATACAATAGCACACTTAGAAGTATGCTATTTGTATAGACAAATACTTCTAAGTGTGCTGAATTTCTCTGGAGTCAAAGGGCAGATACTACTTTGTCTCATATTCTGCTTTCAAAAAGTACCATGTAGTTTTCTCTAAGTACTAAAGTTGGTTTTTTTTTTTTGAAAGCATACTTCTATCCTGGTTATGCTGCTACATACCATATACTTTTTTTCCCAGAGAGAATTTATCCAGTTCTGTAAAACTTTGTACAGTATGTTCCGGGAAGATCCAGAAGAAAACAATTTGTACCAAGCCATTGCCACAGTAACCACTCTACTGCTGCAGATCGGGGAAGTGGGGCACGGAGGTAGCTGCTGTGGAAGCAGCTCTCAGGCCAGTGAGGAGAAGCCACAGGCTTCAGTTCCTTCTCTGAAGCAGGACTCTGTATTTGCAGACACTGACCCTGGGACAGCTTCCCAGGATGCCCAGGCATTTCCTGAAGAGGCAGAAGGGGACTGGACAGTCTCCCTTGAGCATATCTTAGCTTCACTTTTGACTGAACAGTCATTAGTAAACTTTTTTGAAAAGCCACTGGACATTAAATCCAAACTTGGAAATGCCAAGATCAATCAGTACAGTCTCAAAACTTTTGAAATGAGCAGCCAATCACATCCTGAAATCAAGCAAGACAGCAGTTTGCTGAGACGAGTCTGCCATAACAAAGCAAGGACCACAAAGCAAGTTGCATGGGTTGTCAGCCCATAGATCCAGGTTTCAGGCTCATTCACAGTATATCCCACAAGCTGGGTATATCCATGTAATCAACTTGACAGCCCCAACTGTGGCCAGGGTAATTTATGTAACCCGCAAACATTTATTTCTATTTATTCTTAAAAGAATTACCCGTTTTATAAGATTTGCTGAAATGGGCATTTCTGCTGTGATGATTTTGTTCTCAGAACAAAAAAGTCCAATGTATCATGCTAACCCAGAGACAAATGCCCAAGCTTCTATTTTTTCACTTAGATAATGGGAGGCCCAGAATCAAGTTCACTTCCAAATCTAAGAGCCACTATCTGTGCAATTGCATTTGGCTTTATTTGCACAAATTTTGTTTCAATGCTGGTAATTGAAACCATTTTAATATATTTGGTTGTATTCACTTGTCCTTGCAAAAATGTCACGTATATACTTTCAATGTTGGCCTCCAGATTTTTTAATAAAATTTTTGTATTGACTTTGGTCCTTGTTTATGCCTTATACTTATGAGTGTCTAAGGTCTGGGTCGTGCCAGTGAACAGATAAGATGGAGATGCCCCTCCCCCTCAAATCTTATGTTCTCAGTCAATGGTGCAATAGGCACAGAAGTGTCCAACCTTTGGCTCAACCCAAAATCATAAATTTACTTAAAACATGAAGATTTCTTTTATGACTATGTGTTGCAATGTATTTAATGTGTGACCTCAAGACACCCGAAGATTGGACACTCCTGCTCGGATTTTCAACCCAACCTTGGCTGTGTACTACTATCACCAACAGGGCTTCAGAGATGACTTCTTTATAGTGGTGTAAATAATAATGTAATATAACCCCTGCAACACTGTGCTTTCAGGCTGAACTGAAGGTTTTGGATTATGTAAATTTTACCCCTGAGCTCCATGTAAACCCAGACTAAAAATACCTAGAGGCCATTGAGGTGAGCTAAAATATTAACTGTACATATAAATTAAATGTAATTGGGTCACCCCATCAAAATAGCAATTATTCTAGAAGACAATTCAGTATTAACAATTACACTCAATACAGATAGAGGCAGAAGCTTACAGACATACTAGCAAGTATAAATAAATCTAAGATACTATCAATTGTTATCACTTCAGTTTGGTAAAATGAAGTGGCCAATGGCAATTGAGTTCTACATGCCAGTTTCTAGAAAAAGTTATCTTAGTGCTTTTACATGTATGGAATTCTAACATTACCTCCAATGCCCTAACTACCTAAACAGTCATTCTAAAGCCAGCCTACACCTCAAAATTACCTTTAAAAACTTGGTTAGGACCTGTCCAAATATTCAGAAAGTCAGGGGCTGGAAAGAAGGGACACAGGCACAGTACTCTGGAAAAGCTTTCCAAATAATTCTGATTGGGAACTACTTTAAGATATACAAATACATTCATTCCATTGCCACTAGAAACAGGAAACCAAACCACAAAGACAGTTTTATAACTTTATTCGACAATCAGCAGTTAGTTCTCATCCACATTAACTGTTTGTAGATCTGCAAAAGAAACGATAGGTAGTCACCTTCCATACCCCCATACATTGTATCGTTTTTCTAATCTAAACAGCTTTGTGGAATAAAGTAAAACTTACTTTTGAAAGTAGTGACAGGTACATAGGTGACCAATGTATAGAGCTTGTTTGGTGAATCTTCATCCTCATTACGTTTTCTGGACAACCGCACTCGGATACGGTATGGGACATTCCTAATAACAAATATAGGTGTGATGGAAAAGCTAATCCCTCCTATCACTAAAGTAGCCACCAGATGTATTCACACATCCTACCCCCACTCCTGTAACATGTTTCTAGTTGCACCATCCTTTGTTCTAACCTGACCAACCAGCCACTATAGAAAACACTGTTGTTTCAGGGTATATACCCATCTTAGTAGGCAGCTACCACTGACATTCAACTTACACAGAAATGTGGGCCTCATCAGTCTTTTCTCTCTATCACCACCACAGAATTTGTCTTTGTCTAAAAGTTAGATTTGGATAAACACTAAAATAACTTTGCAGGTTACACAGAACACAAAGAACTATTAAATGTTGTTTACTCTCTGCATCACAATGGCTCATACTGCCTCCTTTTACTGGTCTGAGATGAAGTGTCCTGAAACTTGGGACTATAGCCGTCCCTCACTGTATCGCGGGTTTTTAAAAAACTCGATACAGTGAAGCCGCGACAAGTGAACTGCGATATAGAGAAGGATAACTATATACTTCTCTGGTTAGTACCCATATAGAATTTTATATGTTGTTAAAATTATGTAGGTTTAAGAATGTAGAAAGTGTTTAAGAGCATATGAAGTATTTACAGGAGTGTGGGAAAGGTTAATAAGAGAGCGGGAAAGGTTTATAGGAATGTGGGAAGGGTTTATAAAGCCTTAAAATATATATAAATAATAAAATATAACGCCGCTACTTCGCATATTTTCACCTACTGCGGGGGTCTCTGGAACATTAACTACCGCAATAGGTGAGGGATCACTGTATTCTTGATGTCTATGATACCACTCCTTTCTTACCTCAAAGGAGCCATTACTGGCAGGCTCCTTTATCTCACACATTTCTACCAGCACCCTAAATGCTAGTCCACTGCAGGGCTGAATGTCATCCCATCCAACCCCAACACTGAAATACTACCCAGATGCTACACTGTGCCCTACTTCACTCTTATAAAATCACCTAGCCCATGCCAGTGCCACTACCCTTATTTCCACACTGGCACCTTATATTGTCCTTCACAGCAAAAACCACTCCCCTCCTCAATAAGCAAGCATTCTCAACCTTGGCCCTATTGACATTTTGGGCTGGATAATTCTTTGTGTGGAGGGCTGTTATGCATTCTAGCATGTTTACCAGAATCTGTGGCCTGTAGTGACAACCAAAACTGTGCCTGGGGGAGGACAGGTAAAATTGCCTATGGTTAAAAAACAGTGCTTCAATCGTTTCTAGAGAGAAATACGGATACTTTGCCATGACCTACAAGATCTCTCATGATTTCCCCCCACCTAACTTTCCATCCTTGTTCACATCACTTATCTCCAAGTCATTCACACCATCTTCAAGTCACTTACTTGATTTCACCTGATTTGCTCTCTCTGTGCACCACTCCCACCTGACCCTCACATTGCTGGCTCCTTCATTATTTGGGTCTCATTAAAAATACCATGTCAAAGAGCTTCTATGCAGGTGCTACCCCACCCTTTGAGTTACTTTCACACTATTTTATACTTCTATAAGCATTAGCTAATTACTGAACTTATACAGAATGTGCAAAGTGAGCTGGTGTGATTTTAAAGGTTCATCTTATAACACAGGTAACACTTTGGCACCTTATTCCTTTGGCCCAGACGGCTTTGTTGAGCCTGGTGTCAATGCGTACATCTGGAGTTCCCATCTCCTTCATGGCAAATTTCCGGATCTCTTTAAGTGCCCGAGGGGCACGCTTCTTGAAGCCCCTGAGATTCAAACATAAGTAAATAAATGAACTAAAGGAGTACAAAATTAAATGAAATACATATTGTGTTCCATTTTCATAAAAGAAACCCGTACCAAACTTGAACAAGACAGGACAATCCTTTCTTCAGGCAGTGTTAATGCCCAGCAACTAACATATTTGGAACACAAAAGATGCACAACCCACTTTTGGTAGTAGAATAAGGGCTCTACATACAGTCCTTAAGTAATGTTAATATACATATTGGCCAACCCTTTCCTGATCAACAAAATCAACCCCAAACTCTAATAATACCACTTATCAAGGAGAATATAATCAAAGGATGACTTTAGAATATGCTTGAACATAAAGCATACAAGACCGAACAGCAAGCATTCCCAGATCAAAATGAGGGATGCAAAAAGCCCTGGGAATTGATTTAAAAAAAATTGTGTATTTATGTTTAAACTTCAGCCACCTTCAAAGTACTCTCCCCATTTGATGTAATACACCTATCAAGACATTTCCCCCCTGCACTGCTCAAAACAGTTTTTGAACTTGTCAGTTTTGATACCTTTTAGTACTTCTGTTGTTTTCTTTTGTTTGTTTCACCTTTTGCACATCAGCAAAACCTTTCCTTTTGATGACTTTTTTTCATCCAGGGAAACAACAAAAAAAAGTTGCCTGGGTGGGGATCGGGTAGGGCATGGGGGCATGCTGTTTTTTGGTCAAGAACTGCTGTAATACTCAGTGCAGTGCAGGGAGGTGCACTTGTAAATCCCCCATCATGTAATGGGCAAACGTGCCCCACTCCACCAAAAAAGAAAAACATTAAGCTGAACAGACTCTCTCACAAGTCAGCTGGTATACTTAGTCAAGTGGCTTCCTAGCTTAATTTAGCAGGGAGAGCCTGTACTACAAAGGCCCTGCTCTCCAGAAGCTAACTCTGTTTTGGGGTCCCCACTCGTAATTATAGCTGTCATATCTTAAGACACAGCATGTTTTTGGAGACCATTCAATACTAATTTAAAAGTTCATTTCTCTGGTCTGTGCTCAAAGAACAGAGACCTGAAATGTACTGATTCCTCTCACAAAGTATGATGAGGACAAGAGTTAATTCTATGAAGCTCTTGGCATGTGTCAGGCACTGTCTTAAGCTCCCGTCAGTTCCAGCTCCAAGCTAGGTACTATTAAAGTATTGTTTAAACAAGGAAACAAATCCATTTGACTTCATGCCTTCACTTGGGCCCTGCCAATGATTCAACTGTAACTCAAGGAACAGCTCCTGGCACGTAATAGGTGCCCCATACTTGTTAGATGAAGCAAACTTTATGGAATCCAATAAAAATAACAAATGGAGCATGGAAGAGTGACTTAACTCTGCTCTGAAACCTTCAGTAACATCCCACGACCCATAAAAGACCCGACTCTCTACCCACCCTCCAAATCCCACTTTACCGTGTCTCTCCTGCTCTCTGCTTTAGTCTCATCAGCCTCCCGGTTATTTCTAGCAAGTAAGCAAGCTCATACCATTCATTTAAATACTTAATCACCTAGAAATAAAAGGCACTAGGAATATCATCAGTAGTATAAGAAAATCCTAGGCCCTTCAGATTACAACACTTCTGGAGTATATCAAATGGTGTCAAGTCTGACAGAGGAAAATAAACCAGGGAAAAGAGGTAGGGAGCATTAGGGAAGGGGACTGCAGGTTTGAATAAGATGGCCAAGGAGATATTGGAGTCAAGAGCTGAAGCATGATGAGGGCAGCCAATTGTGTGAGAAAGAACAAAGGGGGGAAAAGAGTAAAAGTAAAACCAAACAGCCTCCCTGAATCAGACACATGTCTGATACACATAAGAAAATAAGTGGCCAGTTCATACAGAATGAGCAAGTACTTTGGATTTCAATCTGAGTAAGACAGGAAGCCAATGGAGGGTTTGAGGATACTAGATTTTTGGGGAGCTACAAATTATAACCATTGAAGTGATGGAGAATGGTGGAGGGACGAGTACAATGGGTCAAATGGTGAAAGGCAGAGCCAACAGGACATGCTTGCTTGCCAGTAACTGAACTAGGGAAGGCCACAAGAGAAATGGGAAGGTTAGGGTTGGAGATGGATACTAGATTTGGTTTGGGGCCATGTAAAGTTTGAGATGTCTACTTAAACACCCAAGTATAGGCAGAAAAGAGGAATTGAGTCCTGAGATTCAACAGTAAGAGGATGGGTTATAAGAGGAACCAATAAAGTAGAAGGACAAGGAGCAGCTAGAGAGGAGGAAAAAAATATAAGACTGAAATCTTTGAAAGTAAATAAAAAAATAAATAAAGAAAGAAAGAAAGAAAGAAAGAAAGCACTTCTACAGAAGAAACAAGAAACTGTCACTTGCCGCCAATCAAGAGGATTGGGAAATGACCAAAGGGTTTAGTACCAGGCAGGTCTTCACTTTGGGCTTCTGTAACAAAGCACTAAGTGCCTGAAAAACTTGCCTACCTGCAATAGCCCATACCCACACTTTTCAAATGTCCTATTTATTAGTGTGATTTTTAAAACAACACCCCTTTTTACTTGGCACAACTTACCATTTTATATCTAAATAGTTGTCTAACTTCCCATAAATTAATTAGCTAGGAAGGTAGGACTTTTTGGTTCATACGGGTGGTGGGAAGGGAAATGTGGTTACTCAGAAGCAACATTAATGCACCAAAAAGGCACTGGCTTTTGGACCCAGCAGCCACCTCAGAGACCCCAAATAAGACAAAAGGAACATGATGCCTCTTGGCTCACACATGACCAACCCTGGGAACAGCCAGCCAGCCAGGCTCAATGTGGACAGCACTGCACATTTGAATCCCTGGAAAAACTAGTTGTCCTGGAGACTGCCAAGTCAAGTGCAAGAGATTCTGCTGCACAGACTGGTGCCTAAATAGATTATTTTGCCCCATAATATGTATTCAAGATTTGGTCTCCATTATCAGCAGTAAGCACGATATGCAGAAAATGGGAAGAATTACTAATCTTAAGAAAAACCAAACCCCAGGAAAAAATATAGAACAATTCTTTTCCTCTCTCTAGCGGTTTTGCCTTTGATATTATAACTCCATCAGTATTAATTAGTACATATCTATATGTATCAGAGAACTAAAATAATCCCATTTAAGTGTTCACACTCTGGAATGGACAGGGTTTTTTTTTTTTAGTTAACTGTTTAACTTTCCTAGAGTTTAAATAGAGACATTAAAATGTTTGCTTCCCCCGGGCATACACACTGTTCATTTCGCCTGCCTAGGTCTATTTTAGTCAATTACAAGTGGAACGATTTTCCACTTGTAATTGAGTGGAATGAGTTTATCACCATGTTTTCCCAATTGGCTCTCCCAGAAACCTGATTATTCAATCTCAGGTTTGTAGCCATCAACCCCCATCTTTAAACCCTACAGACGGAAAACAGGGTCCACACAATACATATAAGAATTTTTAAAGAAATGCTGATTCCTAGATCACCTAGTATTTAATCCTGGACAGACTCAGAGCGACACCCAGATGCGCTGAGCTCGGAAGGCTCCGACCAGCGTGGCTGGGCAAGGGTAGGGTACTCACACTCCATGGATGCGCTTGTGGATGTTGATAGTGTACTCTCTGGTTACTACCTCGTTGATGGCAGAACGGCCCTTCTTCTTCTCTCCACCCTTCTTTGCGGGAGCCATCTAAACTCAGGCGACAAGGGGGCTCTGAACAGGGTGCGACTTGCACAAGCCACTTCCTCCCTCCCGGACCCGGGCTCACGCAGCCGCCCGCTGGGCGCTTCCGTGTGCAGAAGCCCGGGTGATGCCCGAAACCATGGTTTGAGGTTGAATCAAGCCAGCCATTCCACAGCACAAGTATCCACGCCCCTCGAGTGCCCCCCGTCCCGGAAACCCCTGCGAACCGGCACCCCTAAGCCATTCACCCTCCCAAGCTACGAAAGCCCTTAAGCCCAAGGCGGATTCCCGTTCTCTGGAACGGGGAGTCCCAGTCCAGCTCAGGAGAAATCCCGCTGTCCGGGTCAACGCAATCGCGAGTAAGGATGGACCCAGATTCCTGAGTCCGACACCCACAGCCCATACTCACTATGATGGGCCCAGGTTGAAGAGAAAGAGCGCTACGAATTGTGGGAGAAGGAAAGCAGGGTTGCAAATACAACTTCCGGGTCGCCTGGCGGCGGGTGGAACGGGAGGTGGGGCTATGACGTCAGCGGTGAGCGCCGGGAGTAAAGCGTGCTGGCATGACGCGACCTAGGACGGCGGTGTTGCTTGTAGCCCTTTCCGAGTCCAGTTTTCTGTAGCTGAGTTTCCGTCTTCTGGAGGTGGAGCCGAGGAAGGGAGCCACGCCTTCTCGCTTCTGTCTGAGTCTTAAAACCAATCAAAACAGAGGCTTCCGGTTGGCTGGGAGCAGGGCTTGGGAGACAAGACGTTGTTTTGTTTTTCCCGTTCACTCGTTAATTGGGGCCACGTTTATGGAACTTGTGCGCCAGGGTGCCGGCAGGCGGTCCTGGAGATGACTGACAGCTCTGTCCTGCAGGTGCGGATGGCGAGCACGAGGACTCACGAGTGACGGTCGTTGTTGTGCTGGACTGCGAAGCTGTTGGAGATTGTATCCAGCTTGATGTATGAATGTGTACACCCGACCGTCTCAGGGGCCCTGTGGCAGGTCTGGCAAGCCTAAGGAGGTCAAGTAACCACAGAGCATACCTGGTCAGGTCCTTGCTGCCTGAACCTGCCCTGCCCCTCGTTCTTATGCATTCAGGATAACATACTTTTGAAATGTCAAAGTACTTTTCTTTTCCAGATAACTTGGAAGCAGATTCACTGGCAACAGTCTGTCAACACGGAAAACGCCCTCATTGCTTTCATGTTGCCAACATACCATCTCAATTCCCGATGTCGGATGTTAACCGTCCTGCACTCACCAATGTAGAAGTACGTGTTTCTCCATAATTGCTTCTTAATCCAACCCTAGACATTTAACTCGCTTTGCTTTCTCCCGTCTCTTTAACCAATAGATTTCATGTAACCTCCCTTATACTTTCTCTTTATTCTAACTGAACCATGTGGCTAGGGCCTGAACTCTGTTATCTTGCAGAAGCATGCCATTTAGTGGCTTCTTAAGATAGGGAAGATGGGAACTGAAGTTTTTGCGCCCTCACATATCTGAAGATATTTATTTAACACCCCCCAATTTATTAATGTCTTGGCTTCTGCGGAATTCTAGGTTGAAAATAATTTCTCCCCAGCACTTTGAAGGCATTCTCCATTGCTCTCCTCGTCTTCCCTTCTCCCCTCATTTTGCCTATTTTCCTCTTCCTCAGGATAAGGCACCTGAAACCTGCCTGAGGACTTTTTCTTTTTTTTTTTAAAGATTTTATCCATTTGTTTTTAGAGAGAGGGGAAGGGAGGGAGAAAGAGAGGGAGAGAAACATCAATGTGCAAGAAATACATCCATCAGTTGCCTCCCATGCACCCCCAGCAGGGACCTGGCTTGCAACCCATGCATGTGCCCTGACTGGGAATCAAACCAGCAGCCTTTCAGTTCGCAGATTGGCACCCAATCCAGCCAGGGTGTGCCTGAGGCCTTTCATATCATAATGGCCCTTTGGGATCACTTGTATGACCCTGACTCCTTATACACCCACCTGCAGATATGATCCTCCCCTTCTAACTAGTTCCCAGCATCTAGAGGGGAACTAAACACCTAGAAGTGCCTCATGTGCACCATCCATCAGGGCAATGAAGTGTCAACTTAATAAGAAATTGGTGCCAGCAGCCTCAAGTTTTCAGATAACTGATAGAATGAATAGATCCTACTTCTTGTCGTAGACCCCTCCAGTGGCAATATATAATATGGTCCTCTCAGATGTCAACTCTGCTGCTGTAAGTAAAGGCTGAACAGACATATAATAAAAACTGATCTCAAGTACTGAAAATCATTAGCCTACAGGCTCTTCCATCATGTCCTTCCTTCCCAAGTCTCAGTAGTCAGGTCAGTCACTGATGGCCTGCAGAGACCAAAACCATTAGGATGAACTTTGTGTGCTTTGGAACTCTATTTTTATTGTGCATATGAACTGGAGCTTGTGAGGCAGGACAGGGGGTGTCAATGAAGGGGCTGTGATCCAGCTGAAATGAGGGCCTGGGTTAGGGGGTGAGTAGTGGGGACAGAGAGGAGAGGACTGGCACAAGAAGTATTTTGAAAGTAAAATTGACAGTTTATAAATGACTATACGAAACATCAATTTTGGCGAGAATCTTAGTGGTTGATGAAATCACATCAGATAGGTATAGTAAAATACCATATAAAATATAGTATATTGAAGAAAATGTGATTTCACAACCTTAAAGAAATATGTATTTACCTTTATCACCACAAAATGGCTCAATAGTAGCCAGAGAAGCAGCATTTTTACCTAACACTAACTCTTATTCTCACTCTAGTCACCCAGATTTTAATCTCTAATACTTTTTTGTTTTTAACTAAAAGGAATCAGGTCTCCTTGGGGTTAATTCCTTGCTTTGTAGCAGAAAAAAAAAATAAGGCTAGGTGTTGATCTACTTGTTTCCTGAAAGAAATCCAGAATCTGATTTCTGATAAGTAGTGTTAAAAAGATAAAGAGACCAATGAAGGGAGTTTCCCAAGTTGCACTGATTTGAGGATGAAATGAAATAATAATAACAACAATGGTTAATTAGAAAAGCTGAATTTATAAAAAGGCCATGAATCAATGACTTCGTGCTTACAGTAAACCATGAAATATTAAAAAAGGTAGTTGTAATTAACAGAGGAGTCAATAGGATAGATATACATAATATTTTTAATAAGTCAGAAGGTATTGATATGTATGGGTATCTTGTTTCTTTGTAAAGCTGTGTCTGTTAGTACAGTACAGACATGTATGTAAGCTTCTACCTAAGGAAGTGAGGTGACACTTTCAAGGGAGCCAGATGCTCCCGGGAAAAGTGAGCACTGCACTTTGAAGGTAGAAAGGGGTCCAGTAGTTTACTGACCCTGATGGCTACTTGCTACAACCGTGTTAATTATAGTGAAATGCTATAATTAAGACATATATGAGTTTCCACATAGGCCAGCACACCAGACTCAACATGTCATACAGTAATTTAGATACATCCAGCCCAAGAAAACGTAAAGAAATCTTCACCAAGCCTCAAAAATAAAAATCTACGTAAAAACAATGAAAGCCTCCTGATGTAAGACATGTGATATTGAAATAGAAAGGGAGGAATCTGATGCCAGCAGATCTGGGGGAATTGACAGACTGAGTAACCAAGACCCTGGTCCCTAGGCCAAACTCTCAAGTTGCTGACTTGACTTTCAGGCTCTGCTGGTCAGAAATGGCTGTCTTTTTTTTGGAGGACAGGTATGGTAAGATCCTTAATCCTAGGGTGGTGTAAAATTTTTATTTGGCGAGTTACTGAAATCCTATAATGATATATAAAAACTGGAACACTGAAAAAGTGTAAGAATGAGTATGGATTAAAATAAAAAAATTAAATCCATGGTATTCACATACTTGTAATCAGTTTGATATAAATATATTTAGTTTTGTTATTACATTAAGTGGGTCCTTTTTGCTTTAAGATAAAACTTCTAAGGGATCTTTTATATGAGACTTGAGATTTTAATTGAATTCTTACAAGCGGTAACTCAACATTGGAATATCCATTTCAAGGCATGTGTTTATTGAATGTGCTGAAGGGTTATCTTGTTTCCTCCATAGCTGGACATTGGCTGGTTAGGAAGAAGTCCTAAAGGAGATTTTCTTTGTTCCTAATGAGCACTTTTTTCCCTCAGAAAAATAAAGTTCTTTCACAGCTACCAGAAGGCTAGGTATTTCAGCTTTGTAATCAGCCTTGTTCTTCGTACAGAAGTCTGCTACTGTTTGTATTGCACATGTGTGTAGTGCGTAGTTTCCATGTGTCTGTTCATAAGCCACACAAGGCATTTCTCTAGAGGAACCCAGTCAGTTATTTCTCTAGGTTATCAATGGCTAACTCTAAAACCTTCAGGCCTCACATAAATTAAAGAGAAACTGAAGCAATTTTGTACCAAACACTCAAATTTTACCAGGTAATTTAGGAAAGAGTGCAAAATGTCATGGCTTAAGATGATCTAATAGTTTACCAGTTCACCATGTTTCCTGTATAAACAAAAATTTTAAGTTAGTGAATTTTGGTTGCCATTATTGACAGAAGATAGTACATTTCAGTTGTTAGTTTAAGATATTAAAAAAGGCGGTATATTCCAGAATTCACATTTCAGTCACTTCTCATGAACCAAGCAAGACTTTATAATTTTCCAAATAGAAAACTCATGGTTTTTCTGGGAGCAGGACAGGGTTGCAAACCAGCCTTTTAATGAAGAAAATTAAAACAATCAAAAGCTTAGGGATTAAAAGAAAAGTAGGAAAGAAAAAGAGAAAAGCTTAGGGATTAAGTTTCCCCTGATATCATGTGGATATACAGAAATATGACACAGTAAGAGGTTTCTGAGTTTATCCAGATTCTGAACACGTGTAAGATTTAAGCAACACTAAATTAAATTAGTAGCATGGCATATCCCACCCTCTCAATGGCTTCCAACTAGAAAATGTAGGGCAATTAAATGCTGTTTCCATTAAAAATTTCATTTACTTAGAAATAAGAATTCTGACAGCCCATTAAAATACAAACTCTTTTACAGAAAAATCAGATCTTCCACTTTACAAAACAGTTAAATTACAAAGTAATTAATCCAGTTCCTTTCTGGTTTGTTTAGTTTAAACAGTAAATGATTCTAATGCATGCAAAATTTCAGACTTACCTTTTTCCAGTAATACAGCAATTGCATGATGAATAAAACTCCTTTTTGATGTATTTATATGGCAGTGTCTTAGACCATTCAAACCTGATCCCAGTCATGGAGCCGAGGAGTGTTTTGTGTTTTACAGGGATGCAGATGGGAGCACAGAGCTACAGTGATGGAGCAAGGAAAGGATTCAGTTTTCCTGGGCCAGCAGCTTTGGAAAGGTCTGTACAGAGCATCACCACCTCATTGGTTCCCAGTCACAGTGTGCAGAGCACCCTTGTGTCAGCATGATGAAGCCTCATGGGAAAGAATGATTGATATCTGTGGTTGGCTAAAGTCTCCGAGATGCTGTTCTATCAGCCCTCATCAGCATGATATGAGTGCTGTCTCACACACACACACACACACACACACACTCACACACACACACCGTGCATCACCGATGTCTGAGTGATGATGGTCAGAGCCCATGGAAATCAGCCCAGGTGAGTTGAATTACAGCTGATGAATGCTTTGGTGGTAAGTGTTTTGTTCTCCACAGATTACGTATGTCCATAAGGTTGACATGTTTCCAGGAACTTTTCCTGTTTTTGTTTGTTTTGCTCTCATTTCTACATTGAACCATTGTTTTTTCTGGCACAACATTTGATGTAAAAATCAGGGACCTGACAGGCTGATGCACATGTTGTAGCTTAATAAACATAACGCTATCACCTGACTTGTTTTTTTGCTTGCTTCCACCTTTTCCACGTATTTGATTATCCTTAGAAACATCTTGAAATTTAAAAAACATGTTTATGGATGAAAAGATATGTTTATGAGCATGCACATATAACAAGGGACAGAAACTGCCTCCAGAAGAAATTATACAAATTTGTTAATTTATTACAAAATGTCCACTCACAGAAAAACACAATAAAACTTTTATATTTGGGAAAGGAACTGTGTCTCAGGTACAAAATAATTTACATATAATCCATACAATTTTATTTTATATAGAAATAGGTCATTATTACAACAGCTGTACTACACTCCATCTTGTAATTACATAAACTGTTTTCTTTAGAAATATCTCAACATAAGAAAACATACAAAAAATAAAGCAAAGTGCATTTTGAAAAGGAAATCTGGTCCTGGGTCTTATTGTGGAAGATGTGTAGCAAGGGACAGTGTTCTTGCGCAGAGGCTCAGCACACGAAGGGGAGTCCATGGGGCCGGGCACCCCACAAGCCTTTCTGGCTTGTGAAACCTCTTCCTTCATAACCCTTCAGTTCACAAGGTCCTGGATTGTCAGCTGCATTATTGTGCTTTGCTCTTGAGTTGTCTAGTAGTTGCAATCAACAAAGTAAACAGGAAACAGTCCAGTGTTACAAAAGTAATCACCAGCATAGTGTGGCTCTCAAGCTGGAGAAGTGGGCTGCTTTGCTCTCTGACTGGTTAGCTATTTTGTTACTGTGGTCTCCAAGTGAAGTCATAAGACCTTATTATTTTTTAAAATGAAAGTGCCTAAGTTACCTCCTCTGTGCAGCTGTGCAAACTGAAACAAAAACAACCATTTAAAAATAATGAAAAATAATCTCTTAATTCTCTCTTCAATAGATTCCTAATGGTGCTTCTGGAATTCAAAGAAAACATGACTAAGAGAGTGAAGGCCAGCTAGTACTTGTGGATGGGCCACTACTAGCTAGAGTGATCAGTGTGCTGTTGGGAAGGTGCAGCGAGACCAGCCATCTGATAAGGTAGACTGAATCATGATGTCCAAGTATGGTTGGAGAGTGTGCCCAAGGAGCGCAGAAGCAACGGAAACTCTGCCAGGATTCCTGATCATTCCCAAATGCCATTCGTGGTTCTCCAGAGATGGTTACTATCAAGAAAATCTGAAATGTATGCCGTGTATGCAAAAGCCAACGGTTTAGTTCAAAATCTACCCTGCCCCCTTATCCGTCCATTAGTTAAAGCTGATTGGGACCTGACTGAGGTGCCAGGGTACTACTGAGGCAGCTGCTGGAGGACTGAGGACTCAGGCAGCTGACCCTTCTGGGAGGTCAAGGGGGCTGGGGCTATGGGGCAAAGCCCAGGATCCCAGGCTGCTGTGAGTAGGTGGAGAGAAGTGGTGAGTTCTGCTGCTCACTGTGCAAAGAGGTTGGCACCTGTACCTAGAAAGGAAAGGAAAAGATCTCCAGAGGTGCTTCTGTGATTCCACAATTCCTCGGCTGAAATGCAGATAAAGGCAGACCACAGGACTCTTCTCCATGGCTGGGGTTCTTGTGATGAGGGCTTTGGCAGGACTGGGCAGGGAGAGTGCATGGGGGAGAAAGGAACCCCATGCTCTACCAGACAGTGAATTGTGAAGGCAAGCTTAACGCCAGCACAAGGGTTCCTCCTGGCCCAGTGAGTGTGTGGGGACTGAACATGTACACATGGTCCACATGTAGCTTGTATGTTTCTGGATATTGGAAGCTCACTCACATGCAGATAGTATGGCAGAATGTAAACATGCATGCAGTCTGCACACTTTCACTAGTGGTTCCTGGTCCCATAACCCCTTCCAAATACTGCCATTTGGAGCACCTATTAGGAAACATCCTCATTTGCAGGTCAGAAACTCCAACTGGCCAAAGCCCAACTTCGGAAACTTGAACCCTTCAATCTCACCTCCCACTATTCTCATTCACTCTGGTTTCAAAGCTGCTGGGGCACACCTGCCCGTCCAATTTGGCTAAGGCTGTCTCTCACTACAATATTGGCCCTTCACCTCCATACTTTAACCTGCACTTCAAGCATTTCCCAGATGTCCAGTTCTACAGCAGGGCACTGAATTCTTTTCACAGAGGCCTCCCAGCCACAGTGCTCTCACTCAGCACTAACCCAGAGCCTGGCTGCTCTGTAACAAGCTCCTTCCACACTGCAGTGTAGGCTCTGAGGGCATCAAGGAGGCCTGAGCACTGTACAGCTTGAGCCTTGCATCTTTGCTGCTACCACTGAAGAAATATCTGGGAAGCCTCCAACTCTCCCTCAGGCTCTGCATGCCTCTCCACAACATCAGTTCCCATCCCAAATCATGTCTGTGTTCTACAAGTTGACAAGATATGCAAAATTGAGTCGAGTTGATTCCCACTATGCCTGGGTTCAGGGAGATTTAAAAAGTATACCACAG
Source organism: Trachops cirrhosus (assembly GCA_028533065.1). NCBI lineage: Eukaryota > Metazoa > Chordata > Mammalia > Chiroptera > Phyllostomidae > Trachops > Trachops cirrhosus. Next base: position 79,384,840 of record CM052543.1, on the reverse strand, counting down.
GAAGGGTTTACAGGAACAAATATAGAGGACACATGGACTAAACTAGGGGGGTTGGAAAGGGGAGGGAGGAGGGGAGGAATGGGTGGGTGGGCTGGAATGGGAATAAAGGATAGAAACTGTAATGAATAAAATAAAAAAATTTAAAAAAAAGAAGGTAATAAACCAAACCGAAGGTAAAAAAAAAAGTATACCACAGATAGTTTAGTAGCTTTGGAATTAAATTATATAGATTTTAGATCTTCACAGATGATTCTTTTCATTTCTAGCCCACTGCTCTCAAAATGTCTGCCACTGCACAATTTTGTATGACTCCGAAGGTGCCAGCAGGGCAGGAGGGTGAGGAGAAAGCCAGTGTCTTTGGCACTTGCTAGAAGTAATGTGACCACATGGTAATACGCTGCACGTTTTCTGAGAAAGCCCAATTTCAGGCAACATTACCATATTTATTAAGGAAATCTGATAAGTATTTAAATGTGATTTAATTTTATATTTGTAAAAGGCTTTGATATAAGCACACTAGCAAGTCCAACAAACGTAGTTACCAGGGTCTTATTCTTTAAAAATACAGACACTAATAAAAACTGCTTTTTAAAAAATGGACCTTTTTAGTACATAATCATATGAGGTATAATAGCTGATGCTAAATTTCTTATACTGGGTACATTTATAACCTTTGAGAATTATGAACTTTAGAAACTATAAAGATTCAAATACAAATCTGTTAGGGGTATATTTTAGTCCTGAGGACTAAAACCACCTCTAAAACAAGGTGGGGAAAGGTGTGGGCTTGGAGCTGGGCCCTGTCTCCCTGGCTCCAAGATCGCCTGGCGCCCACCTGCAGGAAGTGGTGCTGGGCCTGTGTGGGCTGCAGGGGTGCTGGCTGGGAGCTGTGGAAGCTGGGATGCAGCACTGCTTGTCCCATCATCAGGATGGGGGTTGAGGCGCTGCTGCTGGTGCTGTGCACGTCTGCATTTGGAAACATGGCCTGGCTCTGTGGATATCTGTTTGGTTTCCCATGGGAAGGAAAAAACAGACTTAAAAACGAGGTGTTGATAGGACACCAACACCATGGGCAACAGTGCAAAAGAATATAAACTGGATCTCATCAAAATGAAAAATGTTTGTGCATCAAATGATGTCCATGGAATGAAAAGGGCAGCCAGCAAAAATATTTTCAAATCATATATCTATAAAGGGATTGATACCCAGAATGTGAAAAAAGAAAACCTGGTTAAAACAGCCAGAGGTCTTGAATGGACATTTCTCTGAAGAAAAAATACAAATGGTCAATAAACACATAAAGTCTCAATGTCACTAATCATTAGGGAAATGCAAATCAAAATCAAAATTAGATATCACTCAGATCCATCATGATGGCCATTATGGGAAAAAAACCCAAAATAACAAGTGTTGACGAGTATGTAGAGAAATTGGAACCCATGTGCCCTGTTGGTGGGAACTTAGAATGGTGCAACCACCCTGGAAAAAAGCCTAGTGATTCCTTAAAAAGTGAAATGTAATGCTCTCCAGATCCATCCATGTTGTCGCCTACACAACAAAACAAACAAGCAAGCAAAATAGAACCAGAGACATTGAAATAAAGAACTGACAGTAACCAAATATTGGGAGAGGGATAATGGGGAGAGGGATAGGGGAAGGGTCAAGGAGCATGTATAAAGGACACATGGACAAAGGTAAAGGATATGATTGAGGGTGGGGATAGGGGTGGTGGTGGGGGAAGAATAGAACAACTGTACTTGAACAACAATAAAAAATGAAAGAAAAAGGGTGAAACAAAAAAACGTAAGTATATGTACCTATACTGTCTTCTAGAAACTTAATTCTATAAAATTTTACATTAAAAAAACATGAAACATAACATTTCCATATGATCCAGCTATTCCACTTTTGGGTATATGCCCAAAATGAGTGAAAGTATGGACTCAAACTGATACTTGTATATCCATGTTCACAGCACCATTATTCACAGTAGCCAACACAATATCCATTCACACTGACAGATGAATGGATAAACAAAATGCTGTCTATACATATAACAATATCATTTATCCTTAAAAAGGGAGGGAATTCTGATACATGCTATAGCATGGATGAACCCTGAGGCCATTATACTGATAGAAATAAGCCAATCACTGTAGGACAAATATTGTATGGTTCCACGTATATGAGGTGCCTGGGGTAGTCAAATTCCTAGAGACAAAAAGTAGGATGATGGCTGCCAGAGGCTGGGAGGATGGAGAATTAGTGTTTAATAGGTAGGGAGTTTTAGTTTGGGTAGATGAAAAATTTTGGGGGATAGATGGTGGTGATGATTGAACAATATGAATGTATTTAATGCCACAGAACTGTACACTTAAAATGGTTACAATGGTAAATTTTATATATAGTACCACAATAAAAATTAAAAAAGGAACAGGTGTAGATATTAATAAGTCATTAACAGTGGGTGCAGGAAGGCCATTAGGAAGGCTCTGGAGAAGCAGAGATGAACAGGTGCTTAAAGACACTAGAGAGAAGTCCAGTTTGCAGTATATTTTTAGAAATGTCATTTCTGTATTTGGGGTCATTTAAACAGGATTTGAGGGTCCCAAACTTCCCCTGAAGAAGCCTCTGTGTGTGTGGGAGGCACAACCGAACACATCCTAGAAGATGGAATGTTAGGTTGTGTCTGGAAGAGATGGTAGGGGAGACGGAGAGTATAAATTATTGGGATGACTGAAAATGACAGAGTTCCTAGAGGGAAGAATTTCCATTTTTGCCTAGTTCAGTGCATTGTAAGCATCTCTGGAAAAGCGATATAACAAGATTCTTTGTTCCCATTCATTTGGACCTAAGGAAGAACAGGGAAAATCCAAAACCAACCCCACCACCTCCTCCTGATTGAGAGCATCATCAAAGAATTAGAGGCAGCTTCTGCACGTGCACTCCCTCGGAACCACGCCGCATCCCCCCGGTTTTTATAGAACAAAGTGAAATGATGTAGGTACAGGCCACTGACCCTCAGAAATACTCAGCAACCGTCTGCTGTTACTAGTGTAAGTGGCTGAGGGAGGACACAGGAGAAAGGGCTTCTGGGGAAGATACTAGGGGATGGCTATAAGGCCTCTGTGTGAGGCACGCCACGCTTAATTAGCTAGCACCGTCCTGGTGAACTTCAATCACAAATTAAATCGCTGTTTATATAAAAAAGATGTTTATATTAAAAAGACGTGAGATCTTTTTATGCTTCATTTCATAGGGCCAGACACTGTTTTCCAGTAGCTGTTCAAGTATTCGCTATGTTTCCAGTAACCTTTGTCTCTAGAATTAAACTGCCAAGCAAAGCTGCTTCTGCTCCTGGGGTTTCTCCTGGGGAAAGGGAAGAGAGATGGTTGTGTGTCTGGGAGGGACAGAGGGTCCGCATTACAAGGTCTCACAGTCCTGCAGCATAGTTCTAGAATCACAGAGCAGGCTACGTGTGCCTGTGGAATCTGCCAGCATGTGCTGGTCAGCTGGAGCCAAGGGCTACACTTACCTGGGATACTGCTGAGGGTGAAGGCATTTAGACCTGTAAAGACATCAGAGGATGATGAAAAGCTAGGGATATGATTAATTGTTTCATTTGGGTCCTGTTCTAAGTATGGAACACTGACACAAAGCTTTATCTACTCAAATGGAAAATGGCAGAAGAAAAGCTGAGGGAGGAGTCCTTCAAAGGATGGAGACTCATGGGGGAGCTGCGGATCCAGGCAGGTGAGAGCCTGCCAGCCTGGGACCATCCAGTAGAGCTCTTGGCCTCCTCCCTCCACTTGGCCACCTACTTGACATGCTGTCCAGTCCTGCCAACCTCAGAGGTCTGCCTTGCATCACAGGACCCAGGAATCATGGGCTGGATTGGCTGGCTCAGCAATAGCCTTGGAGCAGAGGAAGAGACAAATGGGAAATTGATCAGCACCCAAACTGTAGATCTGCTGGATGATGATCTCAGCACATGTCCAACCTGACTGGGTCCTCTCTGTCTGCAGGAATCCCTTTGCCTGCTCTTCTCAGAGGATGAGGAACACAGCAGACCATGTCCTCTGGCCATCAAGACCCCACTGTCTTTTGCCTCTGCATTAGTGGAGATCAACTACAGAGGCCTGGGAATCTGAACTTTGCTGAAATGAGGAGTCTCAAGCTCAGCCTCAGTTATATTATAAATAAGGACAGGCTCCCTACCTGAGCTGCCTATCATGGCTGAAGTCCGGGCTGGGCTGGCACTGGTTGGTGTCCTGGGAGTTAGAGGCCAGTGTGGTCAGGCTCAGAGTTGGTGAGAGCACAGCCATGGGGCTGCTGAACAAGGTTGTCAGGCTGCCCACAGGGTGGCGACCTGCCGGAATCATCTGCATGCTTCTGGTTGACTAGGGACCCTGAGCCTCATTTTAATGAGAAAGGCAAAACTTAGACTTTGCTCAGCTGTCATCTCCCCAGGAACCCTCCCAGACCTCCCTCCTCCACACTCCTAGGTCTCTTGTCTATCTTAGAACCTCCGACTATTTATTATTTTGATCTTGTGACTGTCTTTGCCATTCAATTATAAGTACCTTAAGGATTCTTTGGATCCTGGGGCCTAGGACAGTGCCAGGTACTCAGTAGACAAGCCACAGATGTGTGTACAATTGAACAACTTTCTGTTTAACAAATTCCCCTGCAGGCACAGGATGCTCAGCTTCCTCCTGCACCAGGTCCTTTGCACCTGCTGATTCCTGCATGTGCAAGGCTCTTCCCACCACCAACTTTCCCATTCCCTCATCCTGCAGGTCTTTGCTTCAGTGCCATCTTCTCAGTGAGGCCTTCTCTGGCCACCTGGTTAAAACTCCAAACCATCCCCTACTTCACCAGTGTTCCTGTATTGCCATTGACATGCTATGATTTTTACTTATTTCTTTCTCTCTTCCCGCTGGATCAGAGATTCTTTTTGGTTCACTGCTGTCCCTTGGTACCTAGGACTTAGTACCTGGCATGCAGTGAGTGCTCAATAAAGATATGTTGAGTGAAATAATCAGTGAATGAGGGGATGAGTTTGGGTTTTCTTTTGGGTTTTCTACTCTGTTTCACTAATTGTTTACTAATATGATGGCACCACAGTGTTTTAATTCTCAGGGCATCTCCAAAATCTTTCAATATCAGATAGTGTCAATCCTGCCTCAGTTTTTCTTTCCAAAAGTTTCCTGGCTATTCTTGCCATTGATTTTTCTGTTGAACTTTAGAACAAAAAGGCTGTATTTTAAAGTAAAACCCTTAAGTTTAGGTGAAGATGGACTAAACTCTGCTACATGTACTTCTCCACATTTTATTGTACAGTATCTGTTTACATTCCTAGAGGTCCTACTAGACTACAAGCTCTTTCAGTTCAAGGATAACTCTTATTCCTCTGGGGGCTGTGAATAACAGGAGCTCCACAGAGGTTCACTAGATCCACGACTGTATGTATGAATACAGGAGGCTTGAGGGGAAGCTGTGTCCTATTGAGCCTCCAGAAGTAGATGCTCAGGACCTCTCAATTCCATTGAATTCTAGTGCTATTCATTGTCAGGTAACAAGGCCACTGGTGACTTTTAGTTTGTGGTAATGGTGTGAAGGAAAGCTTGGAAGGGAATCTGGGGGATGAGGAGCATGGTGGTCCTGGGGAAAAGAACAACAAACAGAGGTAGATGACATGTGTTCTCACAGATAGTGGCTAAAACCAGGAGTGGATGATAGAGATTTGTGGGGACACATGTGTGAGGATGTTTACCTGGGTTGATGTCACACTTGATTCTCTGATCAGGTGCTGGTCTGTGACCTGGGTGGAGGTTATCTGCCCTGGAAGCTGAAGGTTTGTGGTGAGTGGGGACTGGGCTCCTGGGGCTGACCTCTGAGGGAGCTGCTGTTGAGCATCATGCCTCTGGGCACTGCTAAAACTCAGGGATACAGCTGGCTGCTGCAGAAACATCTGGAAGCACAACAGGAATGCCTTTAAGGTGGAGTCAGGGCCTCTATAGGTCTGCACTTGTATCTTCTGTCCATGGGAAGAAGTCTGCTTTCTCACTCTCTCTCACTGAACATGGAGACATGAAGTGCTCAGATACCATAACACAGGGCAAGGTCCCTGAAACAAAGCACTGGACAAGACAGAGACACTGACCCTGACTTCAGGAAGGTTATAGACTAGTGATGGGAGTCTAACAGTTCAAGATGCTTACACCCAGATAGTCTATCAATAAATTGACATATGTAAGCCTGAAACTAATACAAAATAATATTCAATATAAACTGTAATTGAAAAATAAAATTTAAAAATAAATTGATGTACTTGCACGGAGTCTAGGCTGGCTTATCAGTTTATTGTTAGAAGGGAGGAATATCTTGTGAATGGAATGAATGACATGATAATAGGAGCAGCGAGTTAGCTAACTTGTGGCATGGATCAGGCTCTGTGCCCAGCCTTGAATCTCTGATCAATGACCAGGGTTTGTACCCATATTGTAGATGGGCACTTTCAACTCAGTGCTCCCAGCCAGGATGGCAAATTTGCTCTCATTGATAAGGTGACTGTACTCCAGGAAGGCAAGGGGGTATGGAGATGATGATGTCATATCAAGTCCATGTACTTTAAAATATAGTTGAAGAGTAAGCTTTATAGTCTTTGTGATACTCTTATACACTATGTTATTGAAGATGTCTCTGAAATAATTTAAGAAGCTGTGATACATTAACCTGGTGATTTTAATTTGAAAGGTTTAGGAGAATTTGATCAACTTTGTAAAGAGTGTTGAAGTGTTTGTGAGAACTTTGATCTGCCTTATTTATAAGATTGGTGTATTTGATTAAAAAGAATTGCTTAGGTGCTTACAAAGATTTTAATTCTTAGACTTACAAGTCTGCCTTGTTAGTTATGTGAAATGTTTGAAAGATTTAGGTACATTAAATTTGTAAAGTAATGGCTTTGGTAGGTAATGTTGATTATTTACAATCTGTTAAATTTATAAACTAATTAAACATAAATAAAAAAGTAAAAACATCGCTTCTTTTAGACCAAATCAGTAGATTTGTAAATACAAGATAATCTGTATGTTGACTGTAGAGGCTTAGGAAAAACAACTTTAATATTTTTAATAATAATTCAAACTTAAGACCTGTAACTAGTTCTTTTACCAAATCTTCTCTTGGTCATTCAAAATGTTAACTAGTGATTACTTAGGCAGTGCAAAGAGTAATATTACTTACATATTCTGATTCTTGACAGACTGTTCCACTCCATTTTAGGCCTTTACCTTTCAATTCTTCAGGGAAAGCTCTCTTTCTCCTAGCATCTGGAGTTTGAACCCCAATTCCTGCAATCAGTGAGGTAGCCTCATACCCAGTACACAACCAACAAGCAACATTTGCTGAGTGGTTTGGGGATGGTGGATATAGAACCATGCCAGGCAGATGTTTGGAAGAGTACTTGAAGGTCAGGCACTTCAAGTGTCTCGTTCAGAGCTGGAGTCAGCATTTTCTAGAGGCCTGAGGTCAGTGGGTGACTAGTTTTCCCATGTAGTGTGCTTCCCACCACACCACCTGTTCCCCACGTTCCTGTCCCCACAGAGGAGTCTGCAGTGTGAAATGAGGGCTCTTTCTTACTTTAGAGGTTAAATTTTTTTCTGGGTATCCATCATTTCAGATTTACTACCCATTCAGTACAGATTCAGTCTGAGGATTAGATTAGTGCTTTGTGTAATTCCTGTTACCCATTATAACATGGCTTCTTTATAGCACATAGGGTGGCTCAGACTTCACTTCATACTCATACCAAACCAAATAATTTTTTTTCTGGTAGGATACAGTTTACCTTCTGATTACAGCTCAAATAAATAAAATCTTTATTTATGACAGGCTATACTCTAGCTTAAGTCAGACATACCTTAGCTCAAATTCCAGCCCCACTAACCTTGGTGATTTTCATAACTTTTCTTTTTTAAAGATTTTATTCATTTTATTTTTAGATAGAGGGGGAGGGAAAAAGAGGGAGAGAAACATCAATGTGTGGCTGCCTCCCACACCTCCCCATCAGGGACCAGCCCACAACCCAGGCATGTGCCCCAGTTGGGAACTGAACCTGAGACCCCTTGTTTCACAGGCCGGCACTCAATCCACTGAACCACACCAGCCAAGGCTGCTTTTCAAAGTCTTAGTTTTCTCATTAATAAAACAGTGACACTAACAGCACACATCTCACAACAACACATATACTTGGTTTGCTACTGTGTCCCATTAATGTATAGTTTTCTCCTATTTAGCTCTGTATCCCTAAAGTTCCTAACCAAGTGCCTGGGCATTTGCAGGCTGGATGGCTGGGTGAAAGACAGATGGGTGGGTGGATGGATGCAGGGGAGGAATGAATGGAAGAAAGAAAGGAGCCCTAGCTGGTGTGGCTCAGGGTATTGAGCGCCCACCTGTGAACCAAAGGGTCACCGGTTTGATTCCAAGTCAAGGCACATGCCTGGGTTGTGGGCCAGGTCCCCAGTAGGGGGGTGTGCGAGAGGCAACCACACATTGATGTTTCTCTCCCTTTTTCCTTCCTTTCCCCTCTGCCTAAAAATAAATAAATAAAGTCTTTAAAAAAGGAAAAAAGAAAGGGCGGAGGGAGAATAATAGCCCTTGTTGCGTGTCCTTCCAGGCACTTCTTTTAATGGCCAGCAGAGGGCGTGCATGCTCTCAAAAGGAAAGAGAGGGAGCCTTCAAGGACTGCAGGGGGCGAGGGAGCTCCTCTGTTCAGCGGCTCCCCTCAGGTGGCCTCTTCTCTGTGACTGCATCCAGGTGCAAACAGCCACACACAAGAGGACCAATCCCTCACAAGCCAATCTTTTAAAAAAATTATGCTTAGCAAACAACACAGACACACAGAGTCTCAGTGGGAGCTCCAAGCCCAAGAGTAGAGTAGGAAAGCCTACTGCGTTAGGATAAAGGAGGAGCGGGGGTAGCCCTGATGTGCGGCTGCGCACAGCCAGCCGTGACTTCTTGAAAGGGCTCCACGGTCAATTGTACAGGCAGAAAGAGAAAAACAGTTCCCTAATTCAAGTGGAAAAGTTATCAGAGAAAAAATACACTTCTAATTTTCAAGAACAAACCAATCCTACACGCATACGTGGTTTTTCATGATTTTTATCTGCTTACATCAATATATTAATGATTCCAGAATATTTCAGACGTACACAAAATGGAGATAGTGTGCAGTGAAACTCCTTGTATCATTCATTAGGCTTCTACAATTATAAACATTTTGCCATTGTTATTTAAGCTACTCCCACTTTTGGGGGGAGGAGTAATTTTTACTTGTTTTTCTTATGATTGAATTATATAGTTTCTTTTTTTCTAAACAAATATCACACTTTGGTTAAATATTTTGAAAGGTATTTCTTTAAATCTCTAAACTGGAAAAAATACAAGAAGGCTGATTGTTGGAGGAAATGTTCTCTGGTTGATTATCTATGGATTTTCACGTTCTCTGGATAATCCCCCAGCAAAGATAATGTCACAGGAATGAAGCCAGAAGGGACACAGCAGGATGGAGATGAGGGCTTTGTTTCCACATTACTCCTCACAGACCCAGGTGCTCACTGGCATATGTGATTTGGGGGTTAACAAAATGCACTGGTCATAAGGAACAAAAAAATAATTCTTTGTAATAAGTCTTTGTAATAAGCCTGGGTTGGGTGCTGGGAAAGATATAACTTGTGTTGCCTGATATTTTAGAGTCTAGACTTTATGTTGAAAAGGTGGAAAATAGAAAAGTCTGGGCTTTGAGGAGGATGTTCATATGCCTACCTACCTTGCTTTCAGCAGTTTCTGGCTCAATTTCCCCCTTCCTGTGTTAGTGTAAAAACTCCATTCAATTAATTGGAGTCAGGCACGTCCTACCAGTTGGACCCTGGATCAGTGAGAAAAGAGTACAGCTGGGGAAGAATTACTAAAAAGGGTCTTAGACACCTCATTGATGCCATTTCTTTTCATGTAAATGAGTCAGTCTTTTCCCTCATCAATGTCAGGGTTATCCCTGGAGAGGGTTGGCTGGGGCAGAGTAGCAGGGCTCTGGGGGTGGCTGTGGCTATCTCAGCAAAGCTTGGGCACATGTACACAAGCAGGCCTGGGTGACAGTGGGCAGGAGCTGTCAGTCTTGCTGAGCTCTTATCTCTTTGAGGAGTCAGCCTTCGGCTCAAAGAGCTGTGCAGGGCATCTCTAGGGAGCCCTGGTGTCCCCCATTGCCCAGTAACTCCACACCATTGCATGATGCCTGCACGTGGCCTGTTCACTGGTGTTTCATTGCACTTGAGGAGCTGTGTGGACAGTGAGGGGGTGGGGCAGGGGCTGTGCTCCAGCCATTTTCCCTAAGGGTCTCTTCTACTTTATGTCTCTTTTAATGAGGTGCAAAGGCTTAGAGCTCTCAGGAAAAACTCCCAAGTAGCTAGAATTACATTTGCAATTAAAGGTTGGGTCAAAAAAAATTGCACTTTGGAAGAAAAACAGTCCTGGACTGACATTAATGACACTTGGTAAAAATAATTTATCTTTGAAATAGGCCCAATATCAGGGTCCAGCACAAATAACCCCTTCTTTTTATGAGCTGGTAATCTATACCAAATCTTTTATTACAAAATTATAAGCATGTGATTCTGTAACATAACAATATCACACTCAAGCACACCATATGACATTTTAGGTGAAATGTTCAAATTATCATCCATCTCATTGGAGAACTTTACCTACTCTACCAACCACACTCAATGGCGTTACTTCTGCTGGACCCTGTATAGGTTTCCTCTGAGATGAAACTCTCAAAAGAATTCAAGAAGTGACAACTGGGGTCACAGAAGCTGCTACCATCAGTGCCTGCAGAGCACTCCAATTTGGCTGACCTCCAGTCCCCAGCCCCTCTGTTGTCCCCATCAGGGTGCAGATGTCATCACTTCTCACACCTCCTACCTCTGCTTTAACTGAGGGGAAGCAGAAGCAGAGCTGCCCCCATGTCTCTGTTGGGGGCTGGGCACTGGGGATGCAGGGTTACACAGGAGCTTGAGGTTATAACTCACATGATGGAGGCTGGCATCAGCCCAGGGTGATCCACCTCCAAACCCATGAGTGAAAATGCAGGTGAAGCAGCAAATATGTACCCAACAGAGACAGGGGAGAGTGAAGAGGATGTCATGCAAACTTTATGTTTGGCCAGGAGTTGGGGACAAAGAAGGTGGTGTTTATTCCTGTACTCCTTCTATGGAGGTTTCAACATAGCTTGTAAGCAGGGTGCGTTCAGGCCATAGAGGGGGATTGGGGAGGATGCTCTGCCTTCCCTGCAAGTGTGGATCAGGACCCATCAGGGAGCAGGGAAGACAGGCCACACTGGACCACTGGCCCAGCAGGGGCATCACCTGGATGCTGGAGTCCTGGACCAGGCACAGCTGCTCCTGGATCCTGTGAAGCTCCTCCTGCTGCCACCGGATGTTGGCCTGCAGGACCCGTGTGCGCTGCTCCAGCTGGCCTTTGATGGTCTGGAACATGCTGGACTGTGTTGGAAACTTCAAGATAGAGTCAGAAACACACCAGATGAAAGAGTTATTTCTGCCTCACAGACAGATGTTGCTGCTGTTCTGAGTGGCCCTGCCCACTTTCATTTCTGTCCCTTCTCCACTCTTTTCAGAGTCCCTACTGAGTGACCCACAGCCAGAGTAGGGGTGAGCTTTTCTCAGGCCCACCAGAATCTGCAGGCTTACTTTATTACACTGTAGTCTGGAAGGGCCACTGGATTGCGACATGTTTTTGTAAGTAATGTGTGCAGAGTGGTATTTCCAATCTCGGCAGATAGACAAATGGTTTTGGAGATAAATTCCAAAAGCATCAGACAGCTCTTTCCACTCTTTTTTCCTCTCATCTAGGGCAAGAAGATTTGCATGTGATGGCTTCACAGGCACTTTTGGGTCCTATCATTCATCATCCTAAATTTGATCCTGGAGAGCAGTGGTCTTCTGTAACCACTCCCCAATGAACTTGAATTTAACAGTAACTTTCACTAGAGCCCTGCTGTCCAGCCACCCAGTCTGGGGCAAGGGAGGACTTATTACTCTCCCTCCCCTCACCCAGGTTTACTTGTGGCTAGGGATTTCTTAGAAATCTGTGCATAAAAGAACTAAGGAGAAAAATAGTACAATCACATAACATTTATCCTGAGATGACCTTGTAAGAGGGACACTGATATCTGTTTTTCCAAGACCACTGTCTCCCTTTGCTTACTTACACCTCTCAATCCTTTTCTGGGACAGAGGTTGGATATAGGAAAGTCTTGCAGGTGATCTCTGCTTCCTGTCATCACCTATTTACCCAGACACAAGGCCAATGGAGAGGGGTGATTATGGGATGAGAGGTGCATTTAAAACTACCTATGCTATACCAGGCTATTATTACAAAAATCTTCATTAGAATGTAAGTAATCAAAGCACTCAGCTGGGATTTTGAAACAGAATTTAACTGAGAAAGAAAACAAGCTAGGTCAGATAATTTAAAAAACAAAACACAAAGCTTCTGTGGTAAGTGCTTGAAAGCCAGGACATACTCAGGGGTGCTTCTGCTCTGTGCAGTGCAGACTTTCTAGGTTGAGGGACTGGGCAGTCCTCTGGGGCCAGCACTGGGCTTCATAAGTGGTACTTCTAGTATGATTCTTATTTTCTCAAGGTGTTTAGGACACTCAAGCATTATGGTCATGATCTTGGCCTTTATCATAAAGAAAGAGATCTACTCTAACTTAGAGACTTCTAGAAAAATGGCATGAAGCAAAACCACAATTTTCCCAGATTTTGGATTTTGTTCCCCCTTTCCTGACAAGGTGCTACAGTAATAACCTCAGTGAAGGCAAGAGACAAAACTGTAGAATTCATTGTTGCACATGGGGTAGGTATGAGAAAAACTGACTGACTTGAAAGGTCAGCATTGTGCAAAAATGTCTTAAGGAATATAGTTATTGAGTATAATATGCCTAATAGACTAAAAACTATTTTATTAATTAAAATGAGGTTTGTTGTCCTGGCTGGTGTAGCTCAGGGGATTGAGTGAGGCTGAAACCAAAAGGTCGCCAGTTCCATTCCCAGTCAGGGCACATGCCTGGATTGTGGGTCAGGTCCCCAATAGAGGGCGCATGAGAGGCAACCACACATTGTTTCTCTCCCTCTCTCCTTCCCCCTCTCTAAAATAAGTAAGTAAGTAAGTAAATAAATAAATAGATAAATCTTTAAACAAATGAGGTTTGTTAAATGTAGAAAAGGGCCTTAACCACTCATCATATATCTATTATAAAACAAAGAAATTCTTGACTATGCAAGGCCCGCAGTGAAAGGAATTCTCATTTCCTGTGTCTTTGGATTGAAAAAGTTACTAATTGCATTACCAAATTGGGCCTGGAAATTTGAACATAAAAAATTCTTTATTTTTTTCCCTAATGAGGATGAATACAGACTAATTTAATTAGTTGACTCTGAATGAGTAGCTTTTACATCTTTACTCAAACTTGACTCTGGGAAGAGGCATGTGCTAGTTTGTGTTTTTCTTCTTTCAGGGACATTCAAGACCACTACTGATGCGGCCTAGGCCTAGGCTTGTTAGACATTTCCATACTTCCCTATTGAAGCACATACCTGGGTCCCTCTTCCCTGCTGACCCTGACCCTCTATCTCTCCATCGGGCAACCTCCCACTCATCCTTCCAGGCCCAGCTCAGGTGTCACCTCCTCTGAGAAGCCACATAGGATTTTCTTAGGCAGAATATTTTCTTACTGGTTCTATAAAAACACATGGCCTGTCATGGTGGCTGCTCTCTTTATATGCCCAACTTCACTTAAAATACAAATAAGGGCTGTGTTACAGCATCTCTGCAGCTCTCACTCTAGCTCAGAGACAGACCCAAACAGGAACATGTGAATGTTGTTGAAACAAGGAAGGAGTTACTCAGCAAAGTCATGACCACCTCCCCTCCTTTTTTCAACAAATGTGATATCTATAGTATTGAACTCACAGCTTTTAAAGTCTTTCAGAGTCTTCCTGTGATATTTGGCCTTATTCAGACCTTTCCTAAAATATCAGGGCCAATGTAGAGTGGTAAAAAATGAGAGGAACATGGAAAAGTGACAGAGAGATGAACAAGATTATTTAAAAGACTGAGAAAAGAACAGACAGAATGTATCTAGAAAAGATGAGAATTGTGAACAGGGCAGGTGTAGAAACAAAGTCCATAGCTCAACATGCCCCTCCTGCACTTTGGGAGAAATATTCCCTATTTTGGTACCTAAGCACATGCTACTCATCAGCACCAATGTGTCCATATACTCAAGAGAACACCATATGTCCCGCCTTGGGGAAATTCCACTACCAGATTCCCTTTCCCCCAATCCCAGACGCACCTGTGCCAGGGCAGCAGGTGAGTTCTGAAAAATGGTCTGAGGCAGGAGCTGCTGTGTGAGGTCACAGGACGATGGAACAGGCAGAGGAGCCTGAGGAAAAGAGAGGCTCTGTTAACAGACACTGTTTCTGGGTCATTACAGAGGTACAGGAGTGCTGTCTCTCAGCCAGCTGGATTTCCTGGCTTAAAGAAGGTCCTTCTGTACTAGAGTGAAAAGCTCACTTCTGAACTGTGGAGGTGTTTCCTGTTAAACGGTGGGATAGTAGGCTGGTGCAGGGAGCAGGTGGTCCTTGAGCAAGCTCCCAAGGTCACTCAAGGTGGGTGTTGCCTCCTACCAGAGTGTGCTTTACAAAGCTGCTGCTACCTGCAGGAGCTTGGCATCTCTGTGCCACTTCCCCTCCCTTGCTTCCTCTTCAGACTCTGTTCTTGGTGGATTTGGTTGTTCTCCCTAACTAATAATTCTTAGCAGTGTGAATGAGGCTGTACTGATAAGAAGTGGTGGCTTTGTGTGCAGTTCTTACCATTTTTGCTCAATACTAAGGCAGGTGGACAGACATGCCATGCACAGCTATGTCCATGAACTCATCCGGACAGTGAATAGTGGTACAATTTGCCAGATTCTGCCTGGAATCTGTTAGAGACTCCTGGGAAGTCAGGGGAGTGACAGACCTTGTTATCTGATCTTTCTCCACCCCACTTGGGTGGGTGGAGAGACAATGCATAAAAAAACAAAGGAAACCTTCAGCATCACAGGCTGAATTTTAAAAGTAAAAGAGTTCTTCTGAAGTTATTCCAAAACTATTTATTCCCTAGAAACTGTAAAAAGCAGCCTAAATGGAAAGTGCCATCAAGACAGTATGGGAGGATTCCACTGTGTAAATGTACCATAGTTTTTTGATCCACTCATTTACTCATGGGCAATTAGGTTGCTTCCAGCACTTGGCTATTGTAAATTGTGCTGCTATGAACGTTGGGGTGCATAGGTTCTTTTGGTTTGGTGTTTCAGGGTTCTTTACCATGCAGCAGAAAGAAAGAAGGAGTTCCTACCCTTTGTCACAGCATGGCTGGAACTGGAGAGCATTATGCTAAGTGAAATAAGCCAGGCAGTGAAAGACAAACACCGTATGATCTCACCTTTAACAGGAACCTAATCAATAAAATGAACAAGCAAGCAAAATATAACCAGAGACATTGAAATTAAGAACAATTTGACAGTAACCAGAGGGGAGGTGGGGGGGTTATAGGGGGAAGAGGGGAAGGGTTTTCAGGAACAATTATAAACGATACATGGACAAAACCAAGGGGGGTGGAAGCAAGGGACAGAGGTGGGGATGGCTGGGATGTAGGGGGTGTGGTGGTGGGGGGTAAATGCAGACAATTGTAATTGAACAACAATAAAATAATTTTAAAATTACAACATGGGAAGAAATGACAACAGGAGGCTTTGTTTTGAGTGAGAAGTCCCAGGCACAGGGCTCTACCAAAGACTAGTTTTGATTCTCCCAACTGTGTGGGCACCAGTGGCAGGAAGATTTCTCCTGGGCAGCCATGTGTAAGTGGAAGGGCAATCACAGCTTACAAGCTTGTCTAAGTGAGGCTGGAGAGAAAGAAAGTGGTTTTTATCATCATACTCTATTTGAAAAGAAAATGTGTCACCCATGTTTTTCAAGCAGTGTGTACAGTACATAATCTTTGTGGTGATGGCAAGCAGAAAGGTGGCAAATTTACTCCCATTTCCAAAATGTCAATGAGAGATGGGTATGAGGTATTCGGCAACTGTCTAGATGTGGCCCTTAAAATTCTTGATATTTCTTCTATCGATCTATGTCTCTTTCTTTGAGTGAGTGTGTGATTGCCTTGAGCCAAGATGTCAAGAGGTATGGTAGAGGTTATGATGCTGTGGACCTTTCAAGGCTAGGTCAGAGAAGGTCATGCAGCTCCCTCTCTAGACATTGTTTTTTGGAACTCAGTCACTGAGCCAGAAGAAGCCTGGAACATGGAGAGGTCTGTGCAAATCAATAGTGGACAGTCTCAGCTGGGCTCAGCCTTCCACCAGCCCAGCCCAAATGCTGGACACATTAGTAAAGACACACCTGGGATGAGGTTCCCAGTCCTGGCCAGGGAGGCCTCTGACACCATGCAGCAGGCCCTTTCTAACTTCTTGACCCAGAATCCATGAATGTGAAAAGTGGCTGCTGCTTTGTGTCTCTGAGTGTGATGAGTTTGTACATGGCAGTAGATTGCTGGAGTGCCGCACATCAGTGATTATGCAGACAGCAGTGTGCTTTCTAAGAGGCTGCTCATGGCCTGACTTTTGGAGAGGTCTGGCATATATCAAGGACACTGCCTGGTATACGCAGAAGTATAGTTTGGTTGACAACCAAGCTTCTCCCACATTTTCACTGGAGGAAAATTAGATCCAAAGTGGGAGGATCCTAATCATGCCCCCAGAGCATGTGGGGGTATGACCCCAGGTTTAAAGTTTTGAGCTTTATCTTTAAAACTCACATGGATTTTGCATTTCAGGAATATACATCCATGTTAATTTTGGTATGAAAATATTTAAAATTAGTTGCCAATAAAATCACCTAGCTTGCCACCCCCACCTGCCACCCAACACTCTCAGTCTCTAAGTGGAACTGGCTCTCTGGGCAGATGCAGCATAGTATCTGTGGCCCTGCAGGCCTGGTACAGTATTGTATGCTCTGGTTAAGAAATCTGGGGTCACACACATACCGGTATCATGGCTGCCTGGCTGAACCCTTGCACAGGGAGCTCTTGGGGCAGGACAGCCAATCTTGGCATAGCTGTGGTGCTGGCCTCTGTCATCAGCTTACTTGGAATGGCTGGAAGAAAGCAACAGATCAACTTCCTGACTTACACATACTTAACCACTTTCTTATCAAGAGGGGACAATGACCCTGCATGCATGAAAAAAGGGCTTGACTGCAATTTCTGATAAAGGAACTCCAGCAGAAACAGAAGTGGTTTCCAGAGCCACAACATTCTGCTAGCTTCCACCCTAGCACCAGAACCAACACATGACAGCAGACCATCCCCACACTTCATCATCACCGCTTGCTTCAGCCACCTGCCTGACCATTTTCATCTTACCAGAGCTACTAAAACCTAGCCAGCTTATCGAATCTGTGTATCACCTGTGTTATGCCTGCTTCACACACTGAAGTAACCAGGACCTGGAGAGGCAGAAGGCAGGAAGCTGGTGGGAAAGGAAGCAGGAGTGTGAACAGAGTGTGCACTTCTGCTCCATAGGAACACAGTCCTGATTCTCTTCAAGCCTGAGGACCTTCCTGGGACTCTGTTCCCCTCAACCCCAACAGGGCGCCCACCCCTCTCCCAATCCACATCATTGTACTCACAGATGGATTCTGACATGGCTGTGTGCGAGGATTTATGGGAACTTCTTGAGGACACTGATGGCGAGTAATCTGTGTTAAGGCCTGAGGCGTCCATGTTAAGTGCCTTAAAGTGCTGCCAAGGTTCCAGGCTCGAGCCCTAGTCCAGAAACAAACACACACACGCACACACACAATCCACATTTTAGCATCAAGATGATGAAAGTGAATCCTGTAACTTTATGTTATTTATTTATTTATTTTTATTGTTGTTCAAGTAGTTTTCTGCCTTTTCCCCCCACCTCTCCTCACACCTCCCCTGTTTCCACCCCCTATTTGTTATTATCCATGTGTCCTTTATAATTGTTCCTGCAAACCTTCACAGTTTTCCCCTGTAATCCCCTCCCTTCTCCCCTTCGGTCACTGTCAGTCTGTTCTCTATTTCAATGTCTTCGGTTTTATTTTGCTTGCTTGTTCATTTTATTGATTAGGTTCCTGTTAAAGGTAAGATCAGATGGTATTTGTCTTCCACTGCCTGTCTTATTTCACTTAGCATAATGCTCTCCAATTCCATCCATGCTATTCAACATAGTATTGGAAGTTCCAGCCACAGCAATCAGACAACAAAAGGAAATAAAAGGCATCCAAATTGGAAAGAAGAAACAAAATTGTCATTGTTTGCAGATGACATGATAGTGTACATAGACAATCCTATAGACTCCACTAAAAAACTGCTTGACCTAAAAAATGAATTTGGCAAAACAGCAGGATACAAAGTCAATATTCAGAAATCAAAGGCATTTTTGTATACCAACAATGAAACATCAGAAACAGAAATCAGGAAAAAAATCCCATTTGATATAGCAACAAGAAAAATAAAGTACCTAGGAAGAAACCTAACCAAGGAGGTAAAACACCTGTACTCAGAAAACCACACAACACTGAAGAAAGAAATTAAGGAAGACACAAACAAATGGAAACATATACCATGTTCATGGATTGGAAGAATTAACATCATCAAAATGTTCATACTTCCCAAAGCAATTTATAGATTCAATGAAATACTATTAAAGTACCAATGGCATATTTCATAGATATAGAACAAACACTTCAAAAATTTATATGGAACCATAAATGACCCTGAATAGCTGCAGCAATTTTGAGAAAGAAGAGCAAAATAGGAGGGATCACAATACCTGATATGAAATTGTATTACAAGGCCACTGTAATGAATCACATAAATTTAGTTCTCCACTAAATATGTAGGAAAATGTAAAGGTTGTTGAGAGAACTCCTGTAGCTGTTTGGTGATAATAGCAAAGCCACTTGGGTGGAATATTTATACACCTCTATAAATAAAATCTTTGAGAGAATTACAGCTTATGAACACTTTCTCACCTTGTATCTTAATTCTTAGATTTTTGTGACTTTGCATTTTATTTTTTCCTTAACGTTGTCATCTTAATGCCCAGAATTTTGACTTCCCCAGAAGAGGAAAAAAGCAGGTTCTAGATATAAGGTTGCTGGTGGTACTAGACTGTGAACACTCTAAATGAAATAAGTACCTCTGGACTCTTGAACACTTCCTGTACTCGCTTCCACTACTCGCTCCTCCCCTGCAGCCTTTGGGTTCCCAAGAGCAAAAGGGGCAAATGGCCAATAGCCCCCTATTCTTGGACCCCTGGATTGTAACTGGTGCTCGTTCCTTGCATTTCTCTGTTTCAAATACAGTGTGATGAGCAAGCAGCTGTGACTTTTCAACATTGAGGAGCTATCTTTCCATCCTGCAAGGCATTAAGTGTCTTAGGTATAAGAAAGTAGGTAAAATAATTTTTAAGCTGAAGAATAAATATGATAATGACTCTCCTGAGCCATGTTCCCACTTAGTCTTAGAAGGACGGTGAAACTCCTGGCTTCCACTGGGCTATACAGACAGGTTGGTCATATCCAATGGTCTCAAGGATTAAGAGACCTGAGAACCTGGTGTCTTAATCCTTGTGGATCCACATGGCCATTCTGTCTCTTAGTCATGGCTCCAAGGAGGGTGAATGCTGTGTATGTGCTCATGTAGGTCTGAAATGATTAACGTGTGACCTACAGGCCTTTGTGTTAAACAGAAATACAGGATGTACTTGGCTGTGCTAAGTGCCAGTTTTGAGACTCTGCTGTTTAGTCACAGAGTCTCCCCTAGATAAGACATTTAGGGGGCATGGCCCTGGGCCCTCCCTGGCCCATGACCATTTACAAATTGTGTGTTCCTGGTCCAAAGAGAAATAACTACAGAAAGTGAGATTCAATACTGAGAAAATTTTATAGCCATTTGATGCTACCACACTTCACAGGAATCTGCCATTTACACAAGCAGCAGTCAGTGACATACTTGACATAAAAAAAACTCCAACTAGTCCATTACTACTGATAGTTTGAAAAGCATTGTCCTAGAGCTTTTCCTTTAAAAGGACCTCATAACCTGGCACCTGAGATTGTGTTTGTGTATTTACACATATGTTCATATTTATAGGAAGATGTTCCACTGGGTTCTGGGATTCCTAAAGGATCAGAAGTTCAATAATGAATTTCTGACTGGATAATATACATTAATCCTGTTCTTCAGCTATGATGCATGGTGTGTCTAACGTGCCTATGAACAGCTTAATTCCATTCTTGGACATGATACATGATACATTATGTGACATAGCTGGCTAATAAACATTTCTATAAACAATGACAGGTGGTCATATAAGGATGCTGGTAATCAATCACCCTACAATGCACCCCATGTAGCAGCCAGCAAGGGAGGCTCTGCAAAGATGTTGGCTGCTGTTTGTCCTTTAAAGGAGAGTTTTCCTTCCTTCCAACTTGGTCCTGGATAGACCACAGATGCCTTTGCTGGACTATTATTACTGTGTCAGCCTTGGCTGAAAACTCTGGATTCTAAGTCAATGGGCAGCCTGGAACTTGAACCATATTCCAACAATTCTAAAATATTTTGACATATCTGAAAGTGAGATATATTCTTCAACTCATGAAAGAAATCCTTATTGCACAGATTGACTGGCAGAATTTTTTTCTTAGTGGAGGATAAAATAATGGTAGAATGTATAGTTGATAGCTCCTTAGTTTTGATGAAACACAACACTCCCTCCTTTTCTTGTTTTCTCCTTTTTCTCCCAACATTTGTGTGTACTTGAAGAATGGCCTTTGAGGAACAGGGCTCTTGCGTACCTGCAAGTTGCAGAGATGGGGAAAGCCTGGCCAGAGGGAACCTGGGAGCTTAGCTTGGGGCAGGAAGGAGGTCCAGTTTTATGAACGAAGATACTTCAGCTCTGGCTGTTAACTAGACCCAGACACAGATATGGGAAGTGCCCAGGAGAGGTGGATGAGCCCTGGAGGAAGTTTAGCAACACTGAGTCTAGGGGAGACACAGGGGTCCCTGAATTATTTCATGCTCAATGGAATGATGAAATAGCCCCCAGCTTTTTTTCCTGTGGGAGAGATACAAAGTGGAATGCTTATAACCATTCTTGGAAGGCCAGAAAGTTGCCAAACCATTTCAATCTAGAGGCTGTTTTTAGCTCTATGGGTTGTAACCCTTGGTGTCTTCAGGATGTTAGCTCATCCTTGTGTGCTCTGTGCCTCATCTGAAGAATAAAGACTGAGGATAGTAACAGTGCCCACCTCACAGGAACACCATGGGGGGAAATAAATGAATACCTTGAAACCACATTGAAGAGTACTGGAACACAGCAAGAGCTCATAAGGCAAGAAATGCTGTTTTTATTATTCTTATTTTTATGATAACCCATCTGACGGGGATCACATACCTTTAGTGCTGAAGGGTGGATGGCCTCAGATGGTGGGTCTTCCAAAGCCAGCTCTTGCCTCCTTTCCACCCGGACATCTGAGTAACTAATCAAGAAATCAAGAGACCACAGCTAGGCATGGGACAGTCCAGGATGATGTGGCAAAGAGGGCTGCATGATGTATAGAGGTCTCTATGTGATACCTTCCTAGAAGAGTCACCATGAAGGGGACTAGCCCTGGAGCTTGTCTGAGAAGGAAGTTTCAATCTGTGCCTAAATTCCACTGCAGTGACTTCTGATTTGATGGCCAGAATATCTTCTTTTTCAGGATATTTTTATTCTCTTCTTCACTTACCTTTCCCATCCCCACAAACGTCCAAACACAATTGTCCAAAAACATTTTCATTTACAGGGTAAATCTCATCCTTCAAATAATTAGAAAACTTTCTTAAAATCTACTGAGTCTAGATTTTAAGAAAGCCAAGATCAAGTCTCTGAGAGTGTGCCTATGAAGAAGTGATGTAACTTTTTTAGTAATTACAACCTTCAGAAAGTTTTCTCTCAGAAAAACCCAGAATTTTAGCCAGACCCAGACTGCTGATTCATGTATAGACCTACTTTTTAAATTCTGTGGGTAAATCAATCCAATGTGGTGACCTTGTTATGGCTTGTGTGGAGATGCAGGCTGGGAAAGGACCTTGGAAGGAGACAGTAGCTCTGGAGTCTCCAGTGTGCTTCTTACCATATTTATTCACTCAGATCACACTTTACTTTCTCTGAGAGGTTCTTTTTAAGATTTGCAAGGTGGAGGATGGAGAGGAAGAGCAGGGTCAAGGAAAGGGTCTGAAGAACAAGGTGTTAATGATGACACCTTCTCTGGGGCCCAAGGACCCTCTGGCAAAGGCACAGGCTGGTAGCAGTGGGTGGGACTGGCTGCTGAAGTACCCAAGGGTGGGCTAGGAAAGCCAAGATCAAGTCGCAGAGTGTGGGCAAGTGATATAATGAGCAGACACACTGGCCAAGAAAACTAGCACTTCTCCTCTCTGTTCTCTCCCCAACTTACTAAAGAAGAGGATTTACTTGTTGACTATATTTATGTGTGTGTATCTAGATGGCTGCATGTACATACACATGAATATAAATACTTATCAACGATCAACTGTAAGCATCAATAGTACTTATCGACTATGTTATATATATATACACATACATATATATATAAAATGTAGTATATATGAATAGCATCTGCATATATGTATCTATCATCTACCTATCATATATGATGTACATATATAAAATACAGCACATATGTGTAATATCTATTGTGTGTATGTAGTTATCATTATCTATCACCTATTTATTTTATATATGTATAAAATGCAGCATGCATATATATGCCTGTCAATGTAACCATTCTTTTTTTGTTCTCTTCAAGTGCTCTTCGCTAGACTAGTTTAAAACTAATTGATATTCTTAAAATTTCTGTAGTCAGGGGGGAAAATGACATTTGTCCTGTACTTCTGGGAATTGTGACCTGACATAGGCAGCATCTATGAGTGCTAGATGTGCTGCCTCTATTGGAAGTCCTGGTCCCCCACACTGGACTGGGGCTCCCTGCAGTCCCTAAGAACTGCTAGGAACCTGTGCCCACTGGCCTCCTGGCTCTTTTCCCAACACAGCCTCAGTTGCCATCAGGGGATTTTTAAGCATTGAAAATAAAGGGGGCTAAGTGTTTGAGCTATTTAGAGGCAAACTTTTAATTTTCTTCTCAAAACAATGATAAGGGAAGGATGGTGGATGGACAGAGATGGGGGGAAATATGTAAGTAGGTCAGTGAAGCAGTAACTTACTAAGTGATGTTCTGGGCTGCCTGAAAGAGCTCCTGAGGCTTCAGAGAAACCTGACTGAACACCTGAAGGAAGTCTGAGCTGGGGGGAAAGAATGGGGTGTAGGCCTGGAAGGGTTGAGCTCTGGTGATCACTCTGTCAGCTGCAGAGGAAGCTGGCCAGTGGAAGCAGTCCAGTCTGGAGCTTGGTCCTCAGAAGCTGGGACTACCTGAGGTGGCCAAGGCACTGATGGAGCTGTCAGGGGCCACATCCCCACGCACCTGACCACCGAATGTGTGCACACGATGAACTCGGGCTTGGAGTTCCATTGATGGTAGGTGATGTAGTAGTGGGTCTGCAGCCAAATCCACTGCTGGCCTTTGGTTAGAAACCGGTAGCAACATGACTTCCCTTTACCAAACTGCATCACTGTTGGTAGAAAATGAAGTCTGAATATAATGAACGTTAACACAAAAATAATCTTTTTGAAAAATAAGCTTTCCAAAAGACGGTATCAGACATTGTTTACTTCCCCAGCTAGTGCTGTATTTAAGAGACTAGTGACTATCAGGATATTGGTAAATGATAATGAATTCTTAAACAATGGAGGAGTGATTTATATGCTTTCCTAAATACCCAAAAGCTTAAAAATCCTCAAATATTGGCAGATACAGATAGTTTCAAACTGGGGGTTTAATTAGAAAGAGACCCAGGTTTTCCTGGTACACATCTCCCTGCTGCATGTAGTGCTATCTTTGGAGCTGGAGGATAGAGGGGCCAGACACTGGGAGAGGAGCCTAGAGCTAACCTACTGGCCAGGGTCCTCTGGGCTGAGTTGGCCACCATCAGGCAGGAGTTCAACTTTAATCTACATGGTTCTAAGACAGTAGCTACAGATGCTATCTATCCCAAGCCCACTGCTGCAGGGCTGTGTGAGGCTGTTGGGGGCTTCTCTGGAGGTTCCCCAGGGCAGAATAAAGGCTGTTGAGTTATTAGCCTTGGAGGGCAGAGAGTTGAACTATGGGTCCCAGGAAGAAGAACCATTTGGGTTTTACTGCTGTAGTGCCTGAAATTTAGCACCCCTTTGTGGTTAAGAGAAATCATAACTAGGAAGCCAAAGCTACAAAAGGAGCTTCTGACTTGGAGAATGTGATATCTGAAGAGGAAGGAGGCCCAGCCCATTAAGGGAGTGGGTTGGATGGTGCAAGCGTGCCTTGCCCGAGCCCTAGATGTTAAAGGGGATTCTACAGCCACAGCCTTTCATGTGTCCTTTCTCTGTGAGAGAAGTAGAAGTAGCTGGAGGCTTGAAGGAGTCATGCTTCTCAACTTTTCAGGTGTCACTTGGGGTCTTATTAAAATGGAGGTTCTGATTCCATCAGCTGGTGGGGAGAACCTGAAAGTTAGCAAGTAGAGCAAACTCCTTGTGATGCCACATGACTGCTCAAGGACCACCTATGAGGAGCAAGGAGTTAAAGTTTTGACGATTAGCTTTAAATTCTAACAGTGGGTCTTGATGAAACCCAAGCCTGTTTTTCCTTGAGCAAAGACAGCAGAGAAGAGAAAGTTATTATAATAGGCACTACAGAAAAGGCATCCATGAAAACTCAGTGTTGGGCCCTGGCCTAGTGGCTTAGTTGGTTGGAGCATTGTCCCATGCACCAAAAGGTTGCAGGTTTGATTCCCAGTCAGGGCACATACCTAGGTTGCCAGTTTGATCCCTGGTCAGACATATACGGGAGGCAACCAATTGATGTTTCTTTGTTCATCTCTCTCCCCCTTCCTCTCTCTCTAATATCAATAAAAATATCCTCGGGTGAGAAGTAAAAGAAATGCAGTGTTGGGAGTTAATCCATGGATCAGGATCCATAGGTCAATGTTACTACAAATCTTCCTGTGCAAAATTAGGGACTTGGCACCAAAAATATGACTTTAAATGGTTAATTCTTAAATTCTCTTGTTAAGTGAGAATGCAGACATGGTTGTAGTTTCCCCTTACCCCACACCAGAAGTCCTGTCTCCCATACCTTAGCCAAGTGCTCTTCTCTGTGCAGAAGCATCTTCCTGATGCTTCTGCCTTAGCTGGATGGGGGGCCCTCCTCCGAACTCCCCAATATCCTGTGCACCTGTCCTTTGCTGCACCAATAGCATCCTATAAAGTCACCTATTTCTGTGTTTTTATCAGCTTTTGTTCCTACAGAGCAGCAAGAAGAGTCTGATCATCTTTATGTCCTGGTCCTCTCTGATCATCTGGCCTGTGGCTTAGGTCTAATACTTGTTTTCTGGCTAAAGAAAGTTATGTAAATTCAGTATTTTGTGTTTGAAATACTATATTACATAAATTTAAAAATGGCCAGTACCCTTTCCATTTCTTTAAGATTAAACAGCTTGTGTATGTGAGGGATACTGGGAAGATGCTGGGGTGTGGACAGGCAGAGCAAAGTCAATTCTAGGTGAAAACACATTCATCCAGAAAACACAGGGTCATTCAGACAACAACCTCCATCATACTCCTGGGTCATTTCAGAGAAGACAAAATCTTCCACCTCAGAAAGAACCCGAGTAACAAGCAGACTTCTAGGCTAGAAGTCCTGCTGTTGGGGCTCTATGGACAGAACTAGAAGTCCTGGGTGCCAGGGTGAGAAAGCAGTACTCACGGTGCTGGTGACACCTAGCAAGGAGCTCCAGATCATCAATGTGGTAGTAGTCATAACCTGAGGTTCCCAAAACTTCAAAAGGAAGGTACCCTATTATTGGAGGGGCTCTGCCAAGAACAATGGGATAATTCATCAGAGAGGACTCAGTATGGTGGCTGCACCTCAATGCTGAGGGTATAGCTTGCACATTTAATGATACACGGAGGCCTCATTTCTCAAGAATAGTAGGAGAAAAATAATTTTGCATTGGTTAAAGCCCAAGGGGCTGTGTATTCCAAAGTACTAATTTTTTTTGCGTATAGGTACTCAGTTTGCTTGGCATAACCTGGTCCAAATAATAACAAAATTTATCACAACTCAATAATTAAAAACAGCTATAGATTGGATCTATCTAACTCCAAAGTGTAATAAAAAATTAGAGGATGGGGAGGGGAGATAGTTCTTGAACTATTGCTAGTTCTTGAACTGTGAAAAATGTCAAAAAGAAAGATTAGGCTAAAGAGAAAAAGGAATTGAAAGAAATAAGATGAGAAGTTTATCTCACTTCTGCTCCCGTTGGTGGAGGTGGGGGATGGGGTTGTATCCCAAAGATGTCCCTGGGCTGCAGTGTTTGGCTCTTCTGAAATGGTCTGACCCAAACACAGAATGCATCCATGGATATGGATAAACACAATAGAAGGCAAACTGCCTAACCCTTGGCTGGGAACCACTTTTCCTTCTGTCAGGCCCGACCTTTTTCACCCCTACCCAGATAGCTTTTTTTTCACACACCTGTGATCCAGAAATAAAAACTTCCATTCCAAGCTGTGCCTTGAAGTGAATTCCTCTAGAGGTTCGTCAACTACACACATTTCCTATATTAGAAGGAAAGAAAGTGTTGCCTGAGGTGACAGATGCTCACCCTAGAGCTGCTCAGGATGACTGGTGGGCAACAGAAGTTACAACTCTTCAGAGCAAGTCTTCAAGTTGTATTGGATTGAAGCTTGTCATCTGTAGCTAATCTGGGTATTAGCTGATACAAAATTTCACAAGCTGGGGAAAAATAACTAGGAGCTAAAATGTCACACCCCTCCCTTCCCATTATCTCAAAGTGTGGTAAACATGTGGAAAATGGCTTTTCATCTGGATTTGAATTACTAATTTAACTCAACATTCCTGTCACAGACACTAAAGCAATCATAGACAAGAGATTTCACTAGACAAACACTCAATTTGACACTCAGTTCTCATCTCTGCCTGCCCTGAGTGGTATTAATGTTGGTATGAAATGTAGGAAGGTTTACAGAGCTCTAAAGAAACATCTCCACAGGCTCAAGAGTGATTGATGCCTTCATACACAATATCTCCTAGGAAATGCAGTTATGAGAGACAGCATGTGGGGCTGTCAGAGGTAAGGAAAACAGACATTTCAAATTTTTAGTGACAATATCCTTGCAATTTAATTTTTCCCATAAAGACAATTAAATACAAGTAGATGGAACTCAACTCTAATATTTCCACAGGATAACTTCTCTTCCAGGTACTTACCTTTAGGAATTGTGGTGTTGCTAGGTGAACAGTAGCGATGAAGCAGACCTCTTTTCCTAGAGGTACCTGGCAAGGCCTTAGAAGGGTGCTGTCAAAGCCATTACAGGAAGGGTTAGGCACTGGGGAGGGAGGGACACAAGTTAGCCTATCTGTGCAGCAGCCAGCCTGCCTGTATTCCTGTGAACCAGCACTGCACTCAGGGCTTTGCGAACACTAACTCATCTCATTCTTATAACCTGGGGAGTAGGTGCTGTTGTTACCACATTGCATAGGAACTGAGGCACAGATAGGTGAAGCAACTGCACAAGGCCACACAGAACCAGAATTTGAGTCACTAGTATACTATTTGCCTCTCACTTGCACTATCCTATAGCCACTTAGATGACCGTGTTGCGAAAAACATTCCAAAAAATTAGAAGACAGTCTCATTCTGCAGTTAGGGTCCAAATACTCACTTCAGGCAGTGTTTTAAGGGTCAATTCCATAGTCCGTTAGTGTTTCTGATACTGATGGACCCTTGAAAATAACTTTGTCTTGGTACATGAACCCCTGTACCTGGTGTGGCATACCTGGAAGTCAAGGGCTTCTGCCCTGAAACACCTCCTTAGGGCCCTGTATGAGGCAGGGGTTCAGTCAGGACTACTAAAGAGATAGCCTCAGAACTTATGGTGATCTCCAAAGGTACAGTGTATAGGTAACAAAATCTGTTTACCACCTTATTTATTCTCACAAGTCTGGGAAGATACGACTTTCTTTATATTAACCAAGGTCACTCGGAGTAGAAATAATGGAGCAGGAACTGTACCCAGGTCTTAGGGACTCCAAGTCCAGGGTTCTAACAAGGATGGTTCTAGGTTCATCTCACCATGATGCTGAGACTAGGCCCCATAGGCCTCCTGAGGAGGTGCCCTTGGCACTAGCAGCAGTTTTCCTTGGTAGCTACAGATTTTCCCTCAGGTTGACTGTGCACAACTGCTCTCTCTACCTTCCATGCCAGAGAACAATTCTGCCAGTTCAGCTGGAGTTTGCTGGGTGGGTGAAAGGATCCCATTAAATATGAGAAAAGTCATCTTACCATGTACACAAATTCTCAGAAGTTCCCTGGGACCTTTCACATGGCTGCCCAGGCCCTACTCAGAGCAGTTAATTCAGAAACTTGGGGTGAAACCCAGGCATCAGCATTTTAAAACCTCCCAGATTTACTAAAGTGCCCCCAGGATTGAGGACTACTGTCATAGATAATCTATATGACCTCTTTCCTTTAAAAATGTAGTTCATTATATCCTGTACATTTCTGAACTTGTAAATTAAAAGTTATGTTTTCTAGCCCTGGCTGGTGTGGGTCAGTGAATTGGGTGCTCGCCTGCAAATCAAAAGGTCACTGATTGGATTCCCTGTCAGGGCACATGCTTGGGTTGCAGGCCAGGTCCCCAGTTGGTGGCATGTGAGAGGCAACTACACATTGATGTTTCCCTCTCTTTCTCTCTCCCTTCCCCTCTCTAAAAGTAAATAAATATTTTAAAAAGTAATTTTTTCCAATTTAAGAACATATAAACATCAGAAAACAAAATGCATTCTAAGATGATGTCTACAAGACTTTGGATTTTAGCTTTCCAATAATTTCTTACTTTATATGCATATGGGTTTCTAAGTGATTAAATAATGTGCTGTTTTACCTACAGACATGAATAAATTCATTTTATCAAACATATTCTCTGAATGCAAAAATATAACTAATTCGTGTTTCCAAACATGACTATAAAGTGGGTAAAGTAAAAAATACTGGTCCCAAGAAAGTTTGCATCTGTTATAGTTGGCTTTGATCATTGCAGATTAATGTGTAGGGTAGGCCAAAGAACTTATCAAGGGAAAAGAAAAAATTCCACATAAGGGAAAGGTTGCCAGATGTGAACATCTGCATGATGAAAAAAAGAAAGACATTGAAAAATTTCTCAGATGTGCAATATCCTCTCTACTGGAATCTAAGAGACATCACCAGTCAGATAAACATAATAAAATGATCCCTACTCTTTCAGAATATCAAGACCTTCCAAGCAAATTTCTAAGGATTTCCCAGGAATTTAAGAGAGTCTTCAATCTGATTTGAACCATGTACCTTGTTTGAGGGATCCTTTCTGCTACTAAATTCGTGTGTCCTTTCAATAAGTACCTTCCTTGGTGATTTACTGTGAGGAAGACAGGGACAGATGGAGTGTGAAATAGGCAAACCAGCCCCTAAGGA
Organism: Trachops cirrhosus; assembly: GCA_028533065.1. Lineage (NCBI taxonomy): Eukaryota > Metazoa > Chordata > Mammalia > Chiroptera > Phyllostomidae > Trachops > Trachops cirrhosus. Next base: position 79,354,993 of record CM052543.1, on the reverse strand, counting down.
CTTCAAGGGGCAAGGATGTGTATCATAGCAATTAAACAGATGTTCTATAGAGCTTCCTGTTGGCCTGGCTGCCTCCCAATATAGTTTTATCAACCCTTTTATAACTTCTAAAGTTTTGAAGATGAAAATGCATTTCTAAGGACACCCCATTATTGCTTGTACCCTGCAGTGATAAGCTAGATATTTTAGAGAGGAGCCCAGAAGCAGTAAATGAATATTCTAAACAAACCTTTTCCCCCAACCCTGAAGCAGTTGAGAGCTTGATCAAATGTGATAGTAAGACAAGGATCAAAGTTATAACACAGGCCAAGGGGAAAACCTTGGGAAGAAACATGGGGAAGAAGTTACTTTAAACATTTTGTCAATGGTGTTTGAAATGACTTTCACTGCCAGCGTGAGCCTTCTTGCACTTTCTGGAGAGTCACCATGTGGGCACATTGCTCCCTGGGACTTCATAGAAATATTTAGCTATCTTATTCCCAGGTAGTTTAGAAACAATAATTAAAAATTTAATTAGCTGTTTCAGTTTAAGCAATAGAAAATTACATCTAATTACAACTGGCTACCTGAGCCTTTCAGAAGGATAAACCACTCAATGCAGGCCCAGTCCTATTTTATCGGATCTCTGACCTTCTCAGCCTCCTTTCCTCTGTCCCTATCTCTGTCTCTGTTTCTCTCTCTCTCACACACACAGCACTCACAATAGAGAGAAAAGTGATTATTTCTTGCTACATCTCCCCTACCAAGTCATCTTCCTTAAAATTGATCATACTGTTATCCAAAGCTAAAGTGACAGCCTTCCCTGTGGCAGGAACTGGATCAAATTCCCTCTCTCCAGCTCTGAGCAGGCACCTTGCAAACAGCAGGTGTCAACAAGTATTTATGGAAAGACTCTCAAACAGGATGACTCTCCATCTCACATCCAACCCACACCTCAAAGCCCAGTTTGGGAAGATACCTTCTGATCCTTGTCAACAACTAATGCATAGACTTTGAGATCCCAGGGTGATCTCAAAAGCCCAGCCTGGGGCTGATGGTGGCAGGCTTACCATGGGAGGATTCCACTGGTGCTCACATTAGCTTACTGCCCTACTCAAGCATTGACACTGGTCAAAAGAACACCTGGGCAACATCTGCTGCAAATCAGCTATTTGTCAATCAGTCCATGGAAAGTGTGGGAGTGTTCATCATGAAACTCATGCTTGGAGAGATGCAGGATAGGGCTCTGTTTTTTGTTTTCCTAATAAAAGGGTCCATGGAACCACAAGGACCCCTCTTCGTTCCTGAATCTTTCAGCACAGTCTCTAAATTCAGAGACCCTGAAAGAAATTTGCCTTGAGCTGGCATTCTTAGGATTCCAAAAATAAGATAGACCAAAGTTGTCCAGAGAATCAAAATGACTTGCTTGTTGCCAGCATTCATTGGCTTCCAAGTCTGCCTGACGACAAAGGTGAGCTCCAAATAAGTCATAAAGAAATATGGATGACTGTAGGGGCATGGAGAGTGCAGATGGTGTGAGAACTTGTTCCCAAAGGGGAATGGGAGAGAAAGGAAGGAGCAGTCATAGTGGACTTTGCTGACAGCAAGGAGTAGAAGGAAATGGAGAAAGACGTACCAATACTCTTCTGCTCAGTATGGGTTCAGTCATCAGGCCTAAACAATTAAGCATTCTGATAAGAGATGGCCTGCTTATGATAAATGACTTGCAACAGCTATAGGAAGATGCACTAACAGTTCATAAGATGACAAATAGCTTTCTCAGTACTTCTTGGAATAAATGAAAAACAAAGCAAGCAGGTGTCTGGGGAGATGTGAAACTATGTGAGGAGGTTTGCTAAGGGAAGAATGAATCTTATTTGTGTTAAGTGTCTGAAAGACTGGGCAAGATTGTTGGAATGTTGAGGGGAAATAATGTTCTGCACATTCATGAGAAATCATCTCCCCTGTATTAAGCATGATTCCCAGACTAACATTTTTTCTTTTCCCTGTGTGTGTTCCCCAAGGTGTTCTGAAAAACCAGGTTATTGGGTTCTTGGGAGAGCAGCAGCACCATAATCCTGACCAGTGTTTGACCCGGGGTTCCGCCTAACTTGTGGGGCTAATGTGTAGTTTTCTTTCCTTTCTGCCACTTCTATTTGGCACAGGGAAGAACAATGTTGGGCAGAAGCCACACCAGAAAGCTGGACGGTAGCAAATTGTTAGAGTGAAAATCATACTCTAATGGGAAAACTATACCTTAAATTTCTTATTTCCCCTGGCATTCATTAATGAAAATGAGTCATTTTGGGGGCCAGGAGATGTAATGGCATTGACAAAATACCCACCAGATGGTGGGTGTGGACAGAGCCAAATTATTTTATGCTCAGGAAAGTGAACTTTCGTAGGCCACTGTGCCCTGAGCCACAGTTGGATATCTTGTGCCCATTCTTATCACAATTATTGGACAACCTATACCAAAGTTTCCTGTACCAGGCTGAAACAAGCATGAAGATGGTTAATAAATGTATGACCATTCCTTACTGTTCCATTTTAATACAGACTGGAGATGCTCAGACAGGATGACAGTCTTAGGTAAAAATTTGTTCTTTTTTCTGATCTTAATTCCTCTGCAATCTACTCTGCAGCAATGAGCACTTCTGGGGAAGGATATGAGCTTCATTGTCGGAGTGGCAGGAACACTGTGATCCTGATCCTTGGAGCCTGTGACAGAGACTAGATGAACCTGCACTAGACTTCTAGGTCCACTTCCAGTGAGGCCTGGCCAGCCTGCAATTTGTTTCTTAACCGAGACACATCAAGGAACTCAGCTTAGGAAAAAAAAAACACACCCAACAAGACCTACAAAGTCAGAAAATGAGGCAACAAACAGTAATCCCATGGAACATACAGACACAAGTGCTGTGAACTGAGCTGAAAGGCCTCCCCTCTGCAAGAACTTCAATCTGGGTGTGTGGTTAGAGGCGGGCAGGTAAAATGAGGGCAGGGAAACTTTTAGATTCTGCTGTGTGGATTCTGGAAAGCCCAGAGTGGAATGTTTGCTGAGGGTGACCCATTTGGAACCACACCAGCGACTTTTGAATCATTGCTCTCTGGATTTCAGTCAGACAAATGTTTAAATCCAAGCAAGGGAGAGGGGCAGGAGCTCAAATAGAGGGTGGCCTTCTTCCAGGCAAGAGTGGTAGGGGTGGGGCTTCAGGACTTGGGAGTGTGGGGCTGGGGAAAGGTAGACTCCCTGTCTGTTTAACTGGAGAAGTAAAAACATGAAATGGTCTCCAGTTCCATCCATGGTGAAATAAGCCAGGCAGTGAGGGACAAATACCATATGACCTCATCTTTAACTGGAACATAATCAACAAAAGAAAAAAGCAAACAAAATATAACCAGAGTCATTGAAAATAAAAACAATCTAACAATAGCCAGAGGGGAGGAAGGAGGGGACAGTGGGGAGAAGGGTTTTCAGGAACTACTATAAAGGACACATGGACAAAACCAAGGGGGAGGGTGGAAGCAAGGGAGGGAGGTGGGTTTGGAGGGGGTGGGGAGAAAATACAGACAACTGTAATTGAACAACAATAAAATAATTTTTAAAAAGATGAAATGATATTCATTTAAAAGCATTAAAAATGTGTTATGTGCCAAACATAGCTCTGAATAAAGTAATTTCACTTTAGCCCTATTCTGGAAACACCATGCAGAGCACAGGTGCACCAGGGCTGCTCTGGCAGGGGCCCTCACCAGTTGGTCAGTTTCAGAGTGGGCTTTTTATGAGAAGAAGAGGAGATGTGCACTTCTATATCATAACTGATACCTTCTCATAGGCTGCCTTTGAGATTGTCGTAAAGTGAAACAATTTTAAGAAAGCTACATTCTTGTCCCATTTGCTGACACACATTTTTCACATTTATTAAAAGTCTAGGTGAAAGATGTGAAGTCTTGTTATCTCCCTATTCCCTCCCTGCCATCCCCTGCCAAACATCTGTGGCAAATGATGAAGTCCCAAGAAGTGGCCATGACCTCAGGGGAAATTCCATATTGCTCAAGTATTTGGGCAACAGTTGCTGTGCCTGCACAGCAAGAGTGGGTGGGATGGGGTGAGCGGACAGGAGGGGAGGTAAAGAGGTAGGTGGCATAAGTGGCTAGTGAATCAGGAAATGTCCAATTAGAGAGTCTAATAATGTTAATGAGGGCAAATGGGCTTATTTCCTTCCCCTCCCCCTAGACTCCAGAGTTGGCCTACTCACATTGGAACAGAGCCAGCTGAGACCTGAGCAGTTAGTTATCTGGGTCAGCAGGCAAGCAGATGGGGTCTTCATCTATGTGGTTTACTTGTCACCAAACACCCTCTCTGGCTCAGGCTTGCCCTCTCTTCCCTACTCCGAAACCTCTACATTTCACTTTGGCCCCTTTGTTTTAAAGTCTGAGAATTCCTATAAATGTAAATTTTAGTAGCAGGAAGGGCCTCTTTTGGCCTTGGGCCAAATTGGTTGATCAGAGGAGTTTCTAGGCTGGGAAGAGAATGTCAGGTACTGTTCTACAGGGGTCTGGGTAAGGATATTAGGGAGTACCCAGAGTAGGGTGGGGGCATAAAATGGGGAGTGAATGGAGGCTAATGGTGAAACTTTCCTGACCACACACTGGTGCTCAGGAGGTCTTCCAGTGTAGACTATTCACAAGGCACAAGAAGTTAGACAGGCTTCAGTATACCCAGCACTTACCAATGAATTTAATCTTTACTTAGCATTTAAGGTCAAAGAAATAGCAGGAGCACTCCTGGAAGTCACCACTAAGTTCCTGGAGTGTGCTTTGGGGTCAGTCAAGGATGGCTCTGTTATCACCTCCCAGGGAAGACAATGATTTCCCTGAGCTGAAAGTTCTTGGTCTGAATTGTGGCTCTGTCCCCATCACCTGTGTGTCAGGGCCAAGTTCTCCAAGTCTCTGTCTAGGTCAACATATTGTGTTGAGTGCTTATTTGTGTGCCAGGCAAGGACTGCATGGACCCAGGAAGGGATGCAATGAACAGATTAGAGGCTGCTCTCTTTGCCATGCCATTTTTTATAAAAATAAGAGCCTCATATCTTGACAGGCACCAAGTAAGAATATACCAGGTAATAATACATAAATTAAACAGCTCTACAGAAATGAAAGATTTTTCATGGTAATGGACCAAATTAGGGTTTCCTACATAGTTATTTGATATGTGAGCAGGTATTCTTTTTAAATAAAACTAGTGTTCATGGTCATTTTTCTTCCACACTTTGCATATTGTTTTTAAACTTGTGCCATTCATGGGAACTTGGGGATGTTACATGGGGTGGCTTGTGTAATGATCATGATTTTTAGTTCTGTGTTTGATGCTTTGACATTTGGGGCCTTGCTGACCCTGGAGAGACTGCTCCGCTCAGGGTCAGTCAATTCCTAGGGATACTAAACAATTCACCTTCCAGTGTACCTTTCATATGGAAACCAACCAATGCAGATCCTAACCACCCCCTCTCCCTTCTGGCAGTCATACTATCCCCCTGCCCTAAAGTGATTACTCCAGAGCCAGGACTGGATAACCCGGACAATTCTGGGCAGCTTCTATAGCACAAAGCCCTGAAATTAGGCACATGAGACAAACCTGCTAACCCTGCCTTGCCTGTGCTTTTCAGCAGAAACCACAATAAAGGCTTTTGTATTTTTTCTGCTCCTCCTCCATCTAACCTATGCTGATGCTTCCCTATGTGACCCTGCATGATGTGCTGTGCCTGCTGGATCTGTGCACATAAACCTCTTCCTTCATGATGACCATTGCCACGTCTGCATGCCTTATTATATTTGATATCCTCAAAATCGCTTGGTATGTGGGTACAGGGTATGTGTTGGACACAGGTATAGACATTTTATACCAATTCCAGGGAAGGGACAGGCCTGTGCTGTGCATCTGGATATTTAATTTCAACACAGATTTATGGAAGGCAGCAAAGCACTGGGCATAAGCATGAGTTCAAGGTTAGAATCAGTATAAATGTGGCTCCCCCTTCCCCCTATGCACCTCTGACTTCACTTTCTTATGCATCAATTTCCTCTACTGTTAAAATGAGACAATGCCAATAGTACCATTCCATAAGGTTCTTATGAGGAGTCAAGGAAATGATCAAGGCAAAGACTGAGCCCAGGGTCTGGTACTAAAGAAATCCCCCTGATGAGCTGTTTTTTTAAACCAATTGTTCAATGTTTATTGAAAAGTAAGCCTACAAAATCAAATTTGAATTATTTTTTTCTATTATATTAAACCATATTTTATAAGTTAAAAATGGTTGATTTTTGGTGATTTCATAGGGCTCCATGTTAGCAATTCATTTGTCTCTCTGATGCTTTTTCCTATCTATTGTAATTCAAGTTAGATTTACATTTCATGTTTTTCACAATTACATTGGGAGATTCTTGTCTCAACAAAACCCCTGCTAATTTTGGTTTGTTCAACAGGCTCTGGAAGTTACTTTTCACTCTTGATTTTAAATTTTCCACTTCCAATGCTGCATGTTTATAGCAGTAACAGTTTCCAAAAATAAAATCACATGTAATTTCCACACATTCTTTCAGGCAAACAAACATCATCTTAACTTGAAGTGGAAATAAAGCCTTGTTAGTTAATTAAAAAAAATCCCAGGTATTCACAATGAAGCCTGCCTATTTCCTTGAAACCCTCTGAAACATGATCAATGACAGGAAGATTCAAAGTGATATTCAGCAGCATCTTAGAGTTGTGGGAATGGAAATTTACAAAGGACAGAACTGCTGCTCACCAGCAATCATGGGACAGTTCCTTTGATTAAGAGTGTGCACAGTTGTCACAGGGACAAATGGGAGCAGTATCCTCTCCCTTCTGTGCAGGAGGCTACTTGAGATATGCTCCTCTCCCAGCAGCTGGCATTACTTATGGCCACAGCACATGCTTCAAGCAAATTCCAAATCACCGCTTATTTTAACTCAAGGACAAAGTTGTCTGGAAAGGGTACCATAAGCAAGAGGAGTGTCACAGAAATTCCTATGGAATGGCATTTAGTATGACAATAGGGCGGTATTTCTCCAAGTCCATGACCCCACGGTTCTTTTCCAACCATGCAATCCCAGCCTCACCCTCAGGTCTTCTGAACTGGAGTCACTTGACACTAACAACATGCATTTTCACAGCTGCCTCACCCCATTACCTACTGTACCAGGGCTGGCATCATGTTTGGTATTCTATGAGGTCTCCCTCTTTACCTGGTAGCCGAATGAGCTACCACTTACTTTACTGGTGTGGTTCACAGAACAGTCATATAAGCAGGTTTGGGAGAGACCTTAGATGAGTCAGTTTAGCATGGCCAGGCCTTGGCTTCATCTGTTTTGCTCAGATTTAAGGACTCACTTGGGGAAGATGACCTTCCAACACTTCCAACCACTCAAGCAGAAGGGCTCGAAGTCGACCATGGAGCCTATCATTCAGGCATAAACGCTGAACACTGGGCCTGGAAATCGCTTTGGCAGGATCATGCTGCTTAGCATCTAGTTACAGGCTTTTAAACAAAGTAAGTATATTTTATGCAAACAACATATAACAAAGGAGCTTCCAAAGCTGGAGAAAAAACTTCTGATTGCCTCAGCATTAGGACTTGGTGCCATGGAAACTTTGGGACTAATCTGACTGGGATAACTGAACTTGACAATGGACCCAGACTCGAACAACAGTAATCAATGAGCACAAGTGAGCACCACCATCACTCCCTCATGCCTTCCACCTGCCTACCTACCCTTTCATTTCTGAGGCTCATCTTCTGTACGTATTCCTTTGATATTTTTCCTCCTTTCTTTTTTCTAACATTCCCTGTCAACACTTCCTTCTGGTTTTTCCTATCTCTGCTGTTTTATGAAATGCTTGATCCTTCAAAGTTATTTGTTTTGAGTTTCAGGGTATGAGACAAGCAAAAGGCAGGTAAGCCTGTGCTAGGTTCCACAGCAGGGCTGTGTGGTGGGATATGTGTCTCTGAGTTTCTGGCATCAGGTCTGCATTCCGCTTTTGCAGGGGTCAAAAGTAAAACTGAATGTTTAAGTTTGGTTTAGAGATGCGCCAGGAGCTTACACAATTATTTGCCTGGGTAATTTCAGAAAGGACAGCTTTACCACTTAACTATCCTGCTTGGCAGTTCATCCAATGTAGATGAGCACAAGACCTAAGGACCAGAGTTATTAAAATATGCTCACAGCAGTGTAGGAAGGGTGATAAAATTGTAAAATTGTAGAAAGCAAGGTTATGGATCATCATGTCACAATGAAGCCCTGTTTGGCTGTTTGTTGGCCAAGCCTCTTCTTATATTAACTGTAAATTATTTCTCACAGTAGAACTATTCCATCAGCCTGCAAGTAAATAAATGAATAATGTACATTTCAGTGGGACTTTGCACACTGACATAAACAGGTGTGGAAGTATGTTACTCTCGAATGGGAAATAACATTTACAAGCACAAAAAAACACATCTTGGGAACAAAAAATCCAAATGCAAACATGTAAAGCACAGATTCTCCTGCCTCCTTCCTCCATGGATTCTTATGTCCCCATGTGCATATTTGCATGATAAAAGACACTGGTGTGATTACATAACAAGTAAAGCTTACCATTGTTGTAAGAGTGAAAATTTCCTACAAATTTTATGTATTCATAAGTTGGAAATTCCTTTGGGTTCAAGCTGCCTCTGAGAAGATGGCAATAAAATTCTAAATCATTGTCAGCTGTGTCATTAAAGGAAAGGGAGAGAAAGAGAACATGAGCATTATACACTGTAGATTGAACAAGTCACATCCTTGTGAAACTCACATGGCGAGAATATTTCCTTCATTGTGATTGACTTTTGGACATGGTTTTGTAATCTTTGCACCATTAGGTTCCACCCCATAATTTACAGATATACTGCATACCATACGTGGACCCCATTAATCTTCTTTGCTCACAGGTGTCTGGTTGGTTATGCCGGCATTAATTAGTGCCAGTTGTTTTCACGGGGTATATTAAAATAATGCAACTCATATAGAACTATCGCATTTAATTTAATCTTTTTTTGTTTTTCTTTGAGGTAAAACCAGATGAACAATAGGATAAATTCTTCATGGAAAATGGACAAAAGCTTGAACAAGCACACGGCAGCTTTAGTACCTCCATCAGTGTACCTGCTTCATTAAGTGACAAATGATTCAGCAGACACCAATGCCAGACTTTTAGCCAGGTGCCAGTTTAAAAAGTTAGAAGCACCATAAAACTGCAAATGTGTATAAATTATCCAATGACAGACTAGGGAGAAGAAGATTTGGATTTTTGACCTAATTATTCAGTTTTAGGTTGGTTATTTAGTATCATACAAATCTAGCATTACATTGTCCTCCAAAATAAGCCATTGCTGATTTTTGCACTGTTTATTACTAAAAGACCCTCACATGAAAAAAGAAATCTCTTGCATCATATGTAAAACAAATTATTCTTAAGCTCTATGCTTTCAAATTTCTTTTTTTATTTTTAATATATTTTATTGATTATGCTATTACAGTTGTCCCATTTTTTCCCCTTTTCCCCCTCAGCCCTGTCCCCTCAGCCCTCCCACCATCATTCCCCCGACTTAGTTCATGTCCATGGGTCATACATACAAGTTATTTGGCTTCTCCATTTCCCATACTATTCTTAACCTCCTCCTGTCTATTTTGTACCTATCGTTTATGCTTCTTATTCCCTGTACCTTGTCCCCCATTCTCTTCCCCACTCCCCACTGATAACCCTCCATGTGATCTCTATTTCTGTGAATCTGTGCCCGTTCTA
>CM052543.1:79329077-79344667 GCA_028533065.1 Trachops cirrhosus | reverse complement strand
TGTGGTTTCCGAGACTTTCACCAAACCACGCTCTCTCTTCGGGTTTTTCAATGTCCGCTACAATTTGCGATCTCCTATTTTCATTTATGACGTGATAATGTTGGCTCTTTGCTCTGTTCCTACCTAAAATGACTCGGATTTTTTTCCTGGTTGTGGGAGAGTAGAATCTGCTGCATCCTACCACGCCGCCATCTTGGACTAACCTTGTTTCTAAATTTTTGTTGTCCTTAGTTTCAGTTTTCGAGAAGGCACAGTGTGTGTACCTATGCCTCCATCTTGGCCAGAACTTGCCAGCACTTCTTGTTTGCTGACTTGTTTATCATGGCCATTTTCACTGGTGTGAAGTGGTGTCTCGTTGTGGTTTTAATTTGCATCTCTTTGATGGCTAGTGATGCCGAGCATCTTGTCATATATCTCTTGGCCCTCTGTATGTCCTACTTGGAGTTGACATTCAATAGACATAAACATTGACATTCAAGTTGAATAGACATTCAAGTCTATTCACATTGAATAGACATTCAAGTCCTTTGCCCATTTTTTAATTGGGTTGTTTGTCTTCCTGGAGTGGACTTCCTGGAGTGAGTTCTTTATATATTTTGGAGATCAGACCCTTGTCTGAGATATCACTGGCAAATATATTTTCCCAGATGGTTGGTTCTCTTTTCATTTTGCTAATGTTTCCTTTAACTATGCAGAAACTTTTTATTTTGATGAAGTCTCCTCGTTTATTCTTTCCTTTATGTCCCTTGATCTAGGGGGCATATCAGTAAAAATATTGCTGCATGGAATATGAGATTTTCCTGCCTATGTTCCCTTCTAGGACTTTTATGATTTCATGACTTATATTTAAGTCTTTTATCAATCTTAACTTTATTTTTCGTGTATGGTGTAAGTTGGTGGTTGACTTTCATTTTTTGCTTGTAGCTGTCCAGATGTCCCAGCACCATTTGTTGAAGGGGATATTTTTACTCCATTTTATGCTTTTGCTCCCTTTGTCAAATATTAATTGACTGTAGAGATTTGGGTTTATTTCTGGACTCTCTAATCTGTTTAATTGATCTATATGTCTGTTCTTATGCCAATACTAGGTTGTTTTGATTACAATGGCCTTGTAATATAGTTTGATATCAGGTATTTTGATCCCTCCTACTTTGTTCTTCTTTCTCAAAATTGCTGCAGCTATTCAGGGTCATCTATGGTTCCATATAAATTTTTGAAATATTTGTTCTATATCTGTGAAATATGTCATTGATAATTTTAATAGGGATTGCATTGAGTCTGTAAGTTGCTTTACATAGTATGGACATTTTGATGATGTTAATTCTTCGACTCCATGAACATAGTATATGCTTTCATTTATTTGTGTTTTCCTTAATTTCTTTCTTCAGTGTTGTGTAATTTTCTGAGTATAAGTCTTCTACCTTCTTTGTTAGGTTTATTCCTAGGTACTTTATTTTTCTCGTTGTTATAGCTAATGGGAGATTTTTCCTGATTTCCGTTTCTGATATTTCATTGCTGGTGTACAAAAAAGCCTTTGATATCTGAATGTTGAGTTTGTATCCCACTGTTCTGCCAGATTAATTTATTAGGTTGAGTCTTTTTTGGTAGAGTCTGTAGGGTTCTCTATGTGAACTATCATGTCATCTGCAAACAATAACAGTTTTGCTTCCTGCTTTCCAATTCGGTTGCCCTTTATTTCTTTTTCTTGTCTGATCACTGTGGCTAAGACTTCCAATACTACATTTAATAGATGTGGTGAAAGCAGACACGCTTGTCTGGTTCCTGACCTTAGTGGGAAAGCTTTTAAGTTTGCGTGTTCATTATGATGTTGGCTGTAAGTTTCTCATATATGGCCTTGATCATATTGAGGTATGCTTCCTCTACTCTCACTGTGCTGAGTGTTTTTGTTATAAATGGATGCTGTACCTTATGCTAAATGCTTTTTCTGCATCTAGTGATATGATCACGCAATTTTTGTCTTTCCTTTTGTTTATGTGATGTATTACATTTATTGATTTTCAAATGTGTATCATCCTTGCATCCCTGGGATGAATTCCACTTGATTATGGTGTATGATCTTTTTAATATATTCCTAAATGTGGTTTTCCGATATTTTCGGAGAGGATTTTAGCTTCTATGTTCACCAGCAATATTGACCTGTAGTTTTTTTTTCTTTGTTGTGTCTTTACGTAGTTTTGGGATTAGATTGATGCTGGCTTCATAAGAAGCAGTTTGGAGTCTTCTGTCATCTTGGATTTTTTGGAATAATCTGTGAAAAATAGGGGTTAGCTCCTACTTAAACATTTTGAAAAATTCTCCTGTGAAACCACCCAGTCCAGGGCTATTGTGTGCCAAGAGTTTATTTTATTGCTTTGATTTTGTCATCTGTTATTAGTCTGCTCAGGCTTTTTGCTTCTTCTTCATTGAGTTTTGGAACATTACATTTTTGTAGAAATTGCTCACTTCACCCAGGTTTTCAAATTTTGACATATAGATGTTCATATTAATGTCTTACAATCCTGTGTATTACTGTGGTATCAGTTGTAATCTCTCCTCTTTCACTTCTGATTTTATTTATTTGGGTCTTCTCTTTCTCTCTCTCTTTTTTTTTTTTGATGAGTCTGCTTAAAGGCTTATTAATTTTGTTTATCTTTTCAAAGAACTAGCTCCTGGATTTATTGCCCTTTGTATTGTTCTTTTAGTCTCTATGTCATTTAATTCTGCTAGGATCTTGGTTATTTGCTTCTTTCTACTTGCTCTGGGCTTTGTTTGTTGTTCCTCCATTCTTGAGATGTAGGGTTAGGTTGTTTATTTGAAATGTTTCTATCATTTTAGTTAGGCCTTTATTGCTATGAACTTTCCTTTCAGGAGTGCCTTTGCTCTGTTCCATATATTTTGGACTGTTGTGTGTTCATTTTTATTTGTTTCCAGAAACTTTGTGATTTCTTCCTTGATCTCATTCTTAACCCATTCATTGTTTAATAGCATGTTATTCAATCTCCATGAATTTGAGTGTTTTTGAGTTTTTTTCCTTGATGTTGTTTTTCAGTTTCAGTCCCTTGTGGGAGGAGAAAATGCTTTGATATAATTTCCAATTTCTTAAATTGTTGAGGCTTGTTTTGTGTCTTACCATGTTGTCTATTTTTGAAAATGTTCCATGTGCATTTGAAAAGAGGTTGGATTTTTCTTCTTTGGGATGAAAGTTTATATATCAGGTAAATCCATTTGATCGAGGGCATTAGTCAATGCCAAAATATCCTTGATGATATTTTGTTTGGAAGATCTATACATTTTTGACACTGGTGTGTTAAAATCCTCTAGTAAGTGTGTTATTGTCTATAACTTCCTTGAAGTCATCCACGATTTTCCTCATGTGTTTGGGTGCTCCTATGTTGGGTGCACATATGTTTATAATGTTTATGTCTTCTTGATGGATTCTTCCCTTGGGCATTATGAAGTATCCTTCTCTGTCTCTTTTTATGGACTTTTTTGAAGTCTATTTTGCCTGATATAAATATTGCCACCTCTGCTTTTTTTCCTGTCTATTTGTTTGGAATATTTTTTCCAATTCTTCACTTTCAGTCTGTGTAGGTCTTTTGTTTCGAGGTGGGTCTTTTGTAGGCACCATATGTGCACGTCATGTTTTCACGTCTATTCAGCTACCCTATGTCTTTTGATTGGAACACTTAATCCATTTACATATTAGGCTACTATTAATAGGTACTTATTAATGTCCCTTCCCTTGTACTTGTGTTCCTCTGTCTCTTGCTCTTTTTCTTCCTCTTCTTAAATCAGTCCCTTTGGCATTTCTTGTAGTGCTGATTTCATGGAAGTGTATTCTTTCAGCCTACTTGTGTTTGGGAAAGTACTAATGTCAACTCTCATTTTCATTGAGAGCCTCATTGGGAAGTGTAGTCTTGGTTGCAGGCTTTCACTCTTCATTACCTGGAATATTTATTGCCATTCCCTTCTGGCTTGTAGTGTTTCTGTTGAGAAATCAGCTGCTAGCGTCATCAGAGATCCCTTGTATGTTACTTTCTGTTTCTCCCTTGCTGCTTTTAAGATTCTCTTTTTGTCTTTAAAACTTGGCATTTTAATTATGATGTGTCTAGCAGTAGGCCTCTTTGGGTTCATCTTGAGTGGGACCCTCTGTGCTTTTCAATCTTGCATGGCTTACCTCTCTGTAGATTTGGGAAGTTTTCTGTCATTATTTTTTCAAACATGGTTTCTATCCCTTGCTCCTTTTTTTCTCCTTCTGGTATTCCTATGATTTGAATGTTGTTTTGTTTCATGTTGTTTTGCAGTTCCCTTAAGCTATCTTCATATTCTTTGAGCCCCCTTTTTTGTGTAGCTGCTCTCCCTGGGTATTTCTTTCTACTTTGTCTTCCAGCTCACTGATTCAGTCCTCTGCTTCATTCAGCCTGGGTGTAATTCCTTCTAGTGTATTTTTTATTTCAGATATTGTATTCTCCATTTCCTCCTGATTTTTGTTTATAGTTTCTACTTACTTTTTCTTACTGTTGTAGTTCCCACTCAGTGCCTTGTAGCTGTCACTGAATTCCTTGAGCATCCTTATAACTATTCCTTTGAACTCTATATCAGATAGTTTGCTCACCTCTATTTCATTTAATGCTTTTACTGGGGAGTCTTACACTCCTTTTGATTGTGGGTTATTTCTTTGTCTCCCCATTTTAGGTGACTCCTTTTGTTTGTTTCTGTGGTTCCTGATGCTCCACTTTGCCAGCTGTCTTTGTAGGGTGAATTTCTGTGGGACTCAGTGGTACAGTCTCTTTCATCTCCTTGTCTGGATGCTCTAGGGTTGCCATTTCTTCTGTTTGTGTGGGCTCTCTTGTTGTACTTGGGCTTTACCTGTCGGTGGCTCCTTTGTCTGTGGGATCTCCCCTTCAGTAGGATTACTGGTATTCACAACTCCCACCTTGACTTGTATGCATCTGTTTTTATGCATTCTCTGCCACCTTTGGCTTCCAAACTTCATATTAGCTTGGATTCTGTTGACTGTTCACACTGTTTTTTGGAAGATCAGCTAGGTGTCCAGTTGGGTGCACAAGCAAGTGGGTTCAGCTCTCACCTACCTTGCCCCCATCTTCCCCCTATAAAATTGTTTTGACCGTTAGGATCAAACTGAAGATTAACTGTCCAGGAAAGGAGTCTTTCTGGCAGTGTAAATTTGATTTAGGTGGAGGTTCATTCAACTTAATGGTAAAGGAAAATGAAAGACTATTTCTTCTACACAGGTAACTTTTAGATCATTCAGTGTGGTTGGATACTTTCTAAACAACAGCATCACAATACTGAAAGCAGATATTTCATTCACTTTTTATTTGAACAATTCTATCGTAGTCGTTATAAGTTAAGACTCAATACATAGCATAACATGTCTCAAAGCAAGTATGTAAAGTGTTTCAAAGGAAAGAAAAATACTAAATAGGAAATAAAATTCAGTGTTACAATCATGTCTCCACTGGCATTTGATGTGACCAATATCATAGGCTGTAGGTACAGGGCAAGTTTACCAAAGAGGTGTGGTGACACTGGGTTCTAACAAGGGAATCAAAATCACCTTGGAGCTATTATGCAGGAAAACAATGCAATTAACAGCTGAACCCCAAAATTCTATATAGTGTTAAGTTATAGCTGTGCCCTAGTGTGCTCACCTCCTGATTGATCCTGCTATGCACCAACAAGGAGCAAGATATCTTTGGGCTGTATGTGGTCAAAGAAAAGTCTGGGAAATGGTGCAAAAACACTCTCCTGTGCTGAGTGAGTATTACCCTGCCAACAGAGGCATTACCCCTTGTTCTGTAGCCTTCTCCACCACACTGTCATCCACTGAGGCAAATATATTGAAATGGCATAAATGAGGATTGGTATTTGATGCTGGGAGAAAATGGAATTAAATCAGCTTGTGATTCACACAGAAAGAGGAAAGTGTACAGGTCAGCCTGGGCTTGTAGAAGTAACATTAGATGGACATGGATAAGGATATCCAATACTCCTATTTACATAATTTAGGGATTTCTCGCTTATATAGATAATGATGAAACAAAATTTTTCTTCAGACTAACATGGTCAGATTCTCATTTTGATTTGAATTACTTCAAAGGGAATAAGCATGCATTATAGGATCAAGATTTATCGCCTGAGCTGAGAAAACTGGGATGCTTAAAAAATTAGTAAGAAAAGAGCTAAATAATTATAACAAATACCTGGACCCAATCATCTTTCCTTACTTATCATGTAGCCTCCCTTCAGCATGAGGGCAGAAAGCATATATGTCTAAACCCAAAGTTCTTAACCCTTGTTCCACACTGGAATCACCCAGGGATCTTTAAAAATATAAATGCTTGGGCTTTATCCAGGGGTGTGCTGGTAAAGGCTTTCCATGTCTACAACAGAAAGCCCTGATTTGAAGTGTTTGCCCATTTTGTGGTGTACATACTCCCACAGTGGCTGATTTCATGCTGTCAACTGGCTTTCAAAACTCCTGGAAATTTAATGATCATCTTTTACAAGCTGGTATGAGTTGGCTCCATCTCACCACTGTGGTTCCACTGTTATAAATTCTGATTATTGACTTGTGAGTTGTTACCCAGCTATACATATTTTTAAAAGCTCCTCATGTAAGTCTGCTGGACAGCAAGCTTGAGAACCAGTAATCTAAATGGCCACACTAATGAATAGCTATACCATAGCTATGATATAAATATCTGTAAGATCCCCATAAATCACCTCTTGAGGAGAAGCAGTATGATGTAGTGTTCAAAACTTGAACTCTGGGATAGACTGCCTGGTATAAATCCTGCCCTTTTCTAGTTGTCTGATCCATCTCTGTGCCTTGGTTGCCTCATTTGTGAAATGATATTAACTCAAAGAGAGTGTGAATCTCAGATAGATGTACCTTAGCATGATGTCTGCCTGGCTCAGGAGAGCTGACCCTGGGATTCTGTACCTTGTTGCATAGGCCTGTGGAGTTCATGTCCATTTGGGTTATCAATAAAGTTACTGTTTGTTTGGGTTTTTGCTTTAATCTAAATTTTGGTCCAATCACTGTATTTCTCCATAAAATCTGCCACATGGTTTCTGATTTCTTTTGATTATGAAATCACAAAGGATGAGTGAGATGCAGGGGTGCACAGGACTGTACAGACTAGGCCTCAATCTTAGCAAAAAGGTAAGACAGAGGCAGGAACTCCTGGTGTCAGGAGGCTGCATTTCTGCTGGCTGATCCTTTCTAGGTCCTCGATGTAACAATTCTGTAATTCCACAGCCAATAGAGCCCAGAATAAATGTCACACTAATGAACTTGATCTTAGATGTCCTATTAACAGCTGTCCTGCTTTTCAGTGGCACTGACCTAGTTTGAGTAATTTGCACAAAATATCTTGGTAATCAAACTAACCTGATATTTCACTTGGCTAAATCATTGTTTTGGAAATATAACCATTCTGATTATATTATTGGCATCATCAAATACTGCTGCAACACCATGTTCCAATCCTGCTTGACTGCTCTTCCTTGACTTTTAACCAAAGCAGTGAACATATTCTTTACTTTCCTTGGGAAGCTTTGGAAAAAATAAGGAGGAAGGATACACACACACACATCATTACTGTCATAATTTAATAGGTACATACAATTATTAAAGAAATAAAAGAGTAAAAAATATAATTAAACTTTTTAGAAATATATTTTATTGATTATGCTATTATAGTTGTTCCATTTTTTTCCTCCCCTTTTTCCCCCTATGCCCTGTACTCTGCCTCCCACCATCATTCCCCCAACTTAATTCATGTTCATGGATCACACATATAAGTTCTTTGGCTTATCCATTTCCCATACTATTCTTAACCTCCTCCTGTCTATTTTGTACCTACCATTTATGCTTCTTATTCCCTGTACCTTGTCCCCCATTCTTCCCTCTCACACTCCCCACTGATAACACTCCATGTGATCTCTATTTTCTGCGAATCTGTTCCTGTGCAAGTTGTTTGCTTAGTTTGTTTTTATTTTTGTTTTTTAGGTTCAGTTGTTGATAGTTGTGAGTTTGTTGTCATTTTTACTGTTTGAATTTTTTATCTTCTTTTTCTTTGATAAGTCCCTTTCACATTTCATATAATAAGGACTTGGTGATGATGAACTCCTTTAACTTGACCTTATCTGGGAAGCACTTTATCTGCCCTTCCATTCTAAATGATAGCTTTGCTGGATAGAGTCATCTTGGATGTAGGTCCTTGCCTTTCATGGCTTCAAATAATTCTTTTTAGCCCCTTCTTGACTGCATTGTTTCTTTTGAGAAATCATCTGATAGTCTTATGGGAACTCCCTTGTAGGTAACTGTCTCCAAGGGAAAACTCTTGCTGCTTTTAAGATTCTCTGCTTATCTTTAATCTTGTCTAATGTAATTATGATGTGCCTTCATGTGTGCTTCCTTGGGTTGACCCTTTTGGGACTTTCTGGGCTTCCTGGACTTCCTGAAAGTCTATTACTTTTGCCAGACTAGGGAAGTTTTCTTTCATTATGTTTTCAAATAGGATTTCAATTTCTTGGCCTTCCTCTTCTCCTTCTGGCACTCCTATGATTTGGATGTTGGAAAGTTTAAGGTTGTCTGGGAGGTTCCTAAGCCTCTCCTCATTTTTTTAAGTTCTTGTTTCTTCATTCTGTTCTGGTTGAATGTTCATTTCTTGCTTCTGTTCCAAACTGTTAATCTGAGTCCCAGTTTCCTTCCCTTTACTGTTGGTTCCCTGCACATTTTCTTTTATTTCACTTTCCATAGTCTTTACTTTTTCCTCTATTTTGCAACCATACTCAACCATTTCTGTGAGCATCCTGATTACCAGTGTTTTGAACTGTGCATCTGATAGGTTGGCTATATGTTCACTTAGTTGTGTTTTTTCTGGAGTTTTGATCTGTTCTTTCATTTGGGCATTTTTTTTTGTCTTGGCTCTCTTGTTATGTAGTAAGGGGTAGAGCCTTAGGTATTTGCCAGAGTGGGGCAACCCACAGTGCTGTGTTGTGGCACTGTATGTGGGGGAGGGGTCCAAGAGGGAACAATGCCTCTTGCTCAGCACTTTGCCAGCTTTCCGTCTCTTCCTCCTCTATCCATAAGCAAATTGGGCCCTTCTGGTGCTGATCCCCAGGTGGATGGTTTTGTGTACATTCTAGGACCCTGTGGTTCTCTCCAACAAACTGTCCTGTGAGTCTGGGAGTTTTTCCTGCCTCCTCAACCCCCACAGATTATTTCAGTCAGAGGTTTTGAGGCTTTGTTTCCCAATGCTAGAAGCCTGGGTTGCGTGGTCTGTTTTGCTCCCCAATAGTTCCTCCTGGTTTATCCGCATGTAGATGTGGAACCACCTGCTCCAGCAGCCACTGCCTTGGCCTGTGCCCTCTCCACCCTTGCTACCCACCTCCACTCTCCTTCCAGTCTGGATGAATGTTTCTTCTTTAACTTCTTGGTTGTTGGACTTCCATACAGTTTGATTTTCTGGCAGTTCTGGTTATATTTTGTTTTTAAATTTGCTGTTGTCCTTTTGGTTGTGTGAGAAGACAAAATGTATTTACCTATGCCTCCATCTTGTCCAGAAGTCCTATGTAATGAAACTTTATAATGTCCCAGCTATGCCCTCCTTCACGATATCATCTTGCCTAGGAATATGCTCACTGGAAGAGAAGCATCATCATAAGCACAGAAGAATGAAGTTATCTCCTCAATCTGACATTTCTGATTTCATTAAGTATGGTCTCATGGTTTAGGAAAAAAATAATTATGCTCTTGATTGTTAATATCTACTGGACCCTCTTAACTATTCTCAAATATTTTGTACTATATATAGGTAAAAGCATGGGTCATCAGTGCTAATAGGGGAAAGAATTTAAAGGAGAGTAAAAGGGAGAGAAGATTCGTTGGGAAAGTCATAAATTCAAGGGTGGATTCAAGCCGTAAATTTATATAATGGAATACTCTATTTTATACTCTGCCAATGGAAATGAACTAGCCATAGCACCAGAAGAACACATATTAATCTCACAAACATCAAGTTTATACATATAATTCCACCTGAGTGATATCCCAACAGGCAAAGCCAATCTCTGGTATTAGAAATCAAAATAGATATGACCTTTGAGGAAAACAGAGATAGAAAGAAAAAAGGGGTATCTATTGGGGAAGCTTCTTTTTTTTGACCTGGGCGTTGGCTTCCTAGTTGTGTTCTCTTTGTGATAACTCATTCAACTGTACAGTTATGATATGTGTATTCTCTGTACATATATAAAGTGTTAAAAAGTTTTTTTTTCAAATGGCTCTCTGGGCAAACTGGATAGCCCCATGCAAAAAACTGAATTTCAATTCCCTATCTCATTCTATGTATAAAAATTAACTCAAAATGGATCCAATATCTAAATTCTCAACCTGTACCTCATATCTAAACACTTAATCTTTAGCTTAAAACTGTAAAACTCTTAGAAGGGAATATAAATGTAAATCTTCATGACCTTAGATTAGCTGTGATTTCTAAGGCACAAGCAACCACCAACAGCAAAAAGATAAAGTGGACTTGCCAGATTTGAAAACTTTGTATGTCAGAGGACAAAAGCAAGAAAGTAAAAAGACAACCCACGGAATGGGAGAAAATATTTGTAAGTTATATATCTGATAAGCATGTAGTATTTAGAATATATGAAAAACTCTTACAACCCAACAACAGAAAGATAAACAATCCAAATTTAAAAGGGCAAAGAATTTGAATATGCATTTCTCTAAACAAGATACATAAATAGCCAATAATCACAGGAAAAGCTCAACATTATTAATCATTAGGGAGATGTAAATCAAAGCCACAATGAGATTGCTCCATACCAACTAGGAAGAGTACAATAAACACATGCATGCATATCCAAGGACGACCAGACAATAATCAATGTTGGTGAGGATATGAACAAATTATAACACTCATACATTACCACTGGGAATGTAAAATTGGGCAGCCACTTTGAAAAACAGCTTCTTAGTTCTCAAAAAGTTAAACATTGATGTTGCCATTTGACCCAGCAATTGCACTACTAAGTATATATCCAAGAGAACTGAAAACATATATCCAAACAAAAAGTTGTATGTGCATGTTCATAGCAGTATTATTAATAACAGCCAGAAAGTGGAAACAACCCAAATATCCATCAACTAGTAAGTGGATAAGAGAAATTTAGTATATCAATGCAACAGATATTTTTTGGCCATAAAATAGAATGAAATACAGAAACTTGACAAAATATGAATGCTAAATAAAATAAGCCAGAAACAAAACACTGCATACTCTATGATTCCATTATTCATGAATAATTCCATTATTCATGAAGTGCCCAGATAGGCAAACCTACAGAGACAGAAAGTAAATTAATGGTTTCCAGGATTTGGAAGGAGGAATATGGGAAGTATATATTAATAAGCATGGGATTTCTTTTTGGGATAATCAAATTGGATAGTATTGATGGTTGCACAATCTTGTGAATACACTAAAATCACTCAATTATAAACTTCCACATGGTAAATTTTATGGTATATGAGTTATGTCTTAATTAAAATGAATTTGATAAGTGAATTAGTGATTTTCAATTTTTTTCATAGCTGAGCTTTGAAGGCCAGATTGTTTAGGGATGGTGACAGAGGTGGTTGGAGGAACCAGTACAGTATGATCCAGTGGATAATGAATATGGGTATTGCATTTCTATAGGGCTAGATGAAAAATGCTTGCTCATCAAGATGCTTCCACTGTAAATGCCACTCCACTGGGCTAGGTACCACCTGTGAGGCTGTTCTGGATTCTCTCCTCCAGCTAATAAAGTAATTGGGAGGTGAGTGTCTTCTCCCAAACCTGCTGGAGATGGGTTCTGATACAGGGCAGAGTGCCTTGGACAGAGGGAGCCTATGACTGATGAGATTAGGCTTTGCTGGGGAGAGAGAACTGAGCAGAAATCCCAGAATGATGAAGTCACCACCAAGGAAAGGGCAGGAATGAGAAAACAACAAAGAAAGGCATAGCTTTTACCATTGTGTTTCTGCAGAAAACCGATGACCTTTTCCAGCACAGTGGTTTTGTCCATTTTCTGTGTGTTTCCAGGGAGCATGGAGCTAAGCTCTTTGATGAGAACATTGAACTGGTCTCGACGCTTCTTCTCAGACTTGTTTCGAGAAGCTCTGCAAACACAAAGCACATGTTACTGGAAAATTCTGCTTCATAAAAGTTCTCTTATGAAATAGAGGTACTTTCTATCAGTGCATGTTCTGTTGTGATCATCCGATCAAAACTCTTTCAGGGAAAGCAACATTTGCCATAGTTCAGGGCTGAATAAAGGAGACAGAAAAATGTTTTGCTAGACTTTTGGCCATAAAGAAAGACAGCATTAATAAGTTAGTTCTGACTCAGATGCAAAATTGTATATATTAGTTGTTGCCAGATGTTGCTCACACTCTGACGTCACAGAACTTTGACCTTCAGAGAACAAACAACATGCTGTTTAAAAGCTGCAGTCCAAAGGGTTTCTCTCAGATAGTCCTTAGCCTCAAACAATGTTCCCGAACTCAGAGCACCTAGCCTTTGGCACCAAGTCATGGAGAATAGCCAGGTCTTGAGTGTTCAGCAGAGAACCAGTGCCACCCAGGGCATATATCCTAGTCACTGCCCCGGAGTTCATTATCCTGTCTGAGAGATGAAGCACACCCCACACGAAACCATCTGCAAGTCATGTGCAACCCAGGGCCAATGTATGACACGAGTTACTTATGGTTGTCATGCTGATAAAGAGTGGCTTTAATGATGGCACAGAAGAACCTTAAATGCATATTACCAAGTGGAAGAAGCCAATCAGATAAGGCTACATACTGCATGATTCCAACTGTATGACATTCTGGAAAAGAACATGGAGACAGTATAAAGATCAGTGGCTATCAGGAGTTGAGGTAATGATGGATGCATAGGCAGAGCACAGAGGATTCTTTAGGGCAGTGAAACTACCCTGTGTGACACTGTAATGATGGCAAACTGTCATTACACATATGTCCAAGCCAATAGAATGTACAACACCAAAGTGAACCTTCATATAAACTATGGACTTTGGGTGATCATGATGAGTCAGTCACTGTAGGTTTATCAATTATAGCAAATGTATCACTTTGGTGGGTGGTGTTGATAATGGGGAGGCTGTGAATATGTAGGGACAGGGGGTATATTGGAAATCTCTGTACCCTCCATTCTATATTTCTGTGAACCTAAAATTGCTCTAAAAAGTAAAGTTTGTTTAAAAATTAACACATAACACTGCATACCTACACAGAGATCCAAGTGCAGCTGTTCAGGTGAGGGGGAAAGGAGCTCTCTGGAGGCCCCTCTGAGAAACTGTTGGATCCCTGGAAACCTGAGGAGGAAGTCATGGCTAAAGGGACACAATGCAGAAAGCCTGCCCTCAACCAGAGAAGTCTGGGAAGCAGGCCACTCCAGAGGCCTCAACTCTTAATTATATACCACAGGCCTAGGGGCTGGCTCTCAGCTCCACAGGACAGATCCTTCATCAAGGTTTAGCTTATTCAAAGGTGATGTAGGTTTGGGAAAGCTGACCTACTCCTCCCAAATTCACCCAGGACAGAATGTTCTGAAACTCAACTCACTGGGAAAGCAGGGACCATGCTGCAGGGCCTGTTAAACATGGTCAACCTACTGTTCTGACACCCTGGGACCTGGGATCAAGGTGTCTGGGAAAGCTGATCACTTGTTCTCATCAGAGGGATTCACCTTGCTTGGGGTAGGTGTCAAGATCTACAGGTGTCAGTATCAGGTGAAGATTCTGCTTCCCCAAACAGCCCTTGGAAATATAGAGACACATCACAAATGCCCTTTTCTTGATGGCATGGTGGCCATAATGACTCTGTTTGCCTCTGACTAATAATACACAACCTGTCTTTATATCAACACATTCACTTATAAGCCATTTTGCTTATTATAGTTCAGTTTGTGCTGTTTTCTGGTAATATTTGAGACAATTCTTCAAAGCTCACCTTAAGTGGCCACCCATACCTATGGGTTTCTTCCTTTTCCTCATTTCCTATCATTATTGTCCTTGGGTTTTTGGGAGAACCTAAAATTCTTAAGGGGTTTGTACAAAGGCCTCATTCCTACTTGAGTACTGTCTTCATGTATGCTTTCTCAGTCACACACTTACTGGAGGTGCGGCAGTAAGAGGCTATTCATCCTTTTGCTGGTCCAGGGTAAAAAGCATAGTGTTCAAGCATATGGGAGAGAAGAAAGGAACCTTTTAACTTTCTGAGTGGTTGTCTATGCATTATAAGTGATTTTTCAGCCTAGATTTTAAAGAGTGATGCAACCTCCTTAGCCAAAAAAAAGCACTGTTCCTGTCCTACTTGGCCCATTATAAATTACTTGTGAGCTGACAACATCTAGCTCATTATTATTCTCTATTCTTCTTCAATGGCTGTAATGACAATAAACATGGTTCATATCATAATGACAGAAACACAAGCTTGTTTCCATCAGCTTCTGACTAGGACACAAGATGGTGTCACTGGAAACTGGTTACTATCAGCTGAATCCACAGCTCTGAGGCAGGAAAAAGAAAACAAACCTCGAGGGACCTTATTTCCAGTGAGGTCTGCTGTATAGGCCCCAAGACCACCACTCCTAAGGCACTATGGTGACAAGTTGAAAGACACTTCAGCAATCAGCTTTTGGGTTTATTTTTTCCTTTAAGACATTATTTATATTCAGTAAAATTTATCCATTTTAAGAGTATAGGTTGATGAATTTTGATAACGGTGAAACCATGACCAAAACCCACATATAAAGCAGTTCCTTGACCCTTAAAATGTTTTCTCCTACTTCTTTGTTGGTGACCTCTCTTGGATGACAGCCACAGAAAACCACTGATCTGCTATCACTTCAGTTTTGCCTTTTTTTAGAATTTCATATAAATTCTAAAGTCCAGAAGCAGAAAGTCCACTGAGTTTCATTTAGCATAAAGCTTTTGAGATTTATTCATGTTGATTATATATAATATATATATATCATTTTATATATATACAATGTTCTGTTATTTTTAAATGCCAACTAGTATCCCACTGGGATGTTTCCAGTTTGGGGTATTAAGAATAATGCTGTTCTGAACATCCATGTGCATGTCTTAGACCTTCTCTTCTCTTGGGTAAATACATAGGTGTGAAATCACTGACTCATATAATACATGTATCTAACATTATCAGATACTGCCATCCTGCTACACAAAGGGACTGTACTGTTTTTGCAATTCCACCAGCAATGAATGAGACGTCCAATTGCTCCACATCCTTATCAACACTTGGTATTGTAAGTCTTTTTTTGCTTAGCCATTGTAGTATTATCTTATTGTGGTTTTAATTTGCATTTTTATGATGACTAGTGATGTTGAACATCTTTTCTTAAAATTTTTAATTAATATATTTTATTGATTATGCTATTACACTTGTCCCATTACCCACACTTCATTCCCCTCTACCCTGAACACCCTCTCCCACCCACATTCCCCCCCTTTAG